>JAPQWV010000188.1:0-600000 GCA_027422505.1 Craterostigma plantagineum | reverse complement strand
ATTCAGGGAAACTGGGAGCTTTATTTCAAAAAAATTCCATGTAATAATCAAATTTTTTCATGGGAAAATAATGAACAATACAATAACAATATAATTCCTAAGTGAAAACAATTTGATTCAATTTTTCTTTCCCCTGGTGACCAGCTTGGAAGTAAGGAGAACTGGTAACTACTTCCTACCATGTAATTTAAATAAACAATGAATGGATATCCCATTCATTTATTTTAATTAGCGTACATGCGATTGTAGAATAGGACTCCGAGTAAAGCATCCGCATTTTTCTCCGGCACCCAAGACAAATGTGCGGTCTGCAAAAAGACGGTTTACCCCCTTAGAATGACGATGAGATGAATGATATATTTAAACTAAATAAAGGTGAATCTATGGAAAAATACCCAATAGTATAAAAATTTTGCAAATCAATACCCATGTCAGAAATTTTTTTATATAAGTACCCGTTCGACTGTGCGTACCATTTTCCCGGTCTTGACGTTTTTCATATGTGCATTGCGTACGATGTCACGCATTTATATGGTACTCATATACGGTACCTATGTGCGTTTGATACGATACCTTGTGGCTGACTATATGATGGTACCATTTTGTAGCTGTATTACGTATCACAATACGTTTCTCTATGATACCTAAATGTCTGATATGATGTACCTTGCGGCGGGCACGTACCAATGTGCAAAAAATTTATTCTGACATCTACCTGCATATAGAAAAATATTGACATCGTACTGACTTGCTAATTTTTTATATTAATGGGTATTTTTATGTAAATCTCTTAAATAAACTTGCAATATTAAGGGATAACGCCATCTCCCACTGTTTGTGTTATGTGCATCGTCCTCCATGTTGCGAGATGTAACTATTAGTCCTTAATGTTACCAAGATATCTCGGTTTGGTCCTTCGATTACTTTAATTATTCGCTTGGACGGAATACGTGCTGCGCAAGTCAAATTTACGTTTTGGGTCGTATAGTCATTTGGCTCGTACAAATTCGAACTGCATAGCCCGACCTATAATATTTGATGGTCGAGCACATAATTCTGTCAAAACTGACTATTGAATATAATCGGATAATCAAACTAGTACAAAATCGATAACATAGGGAATAAAAGTGACATTTCGGAATATGTCAACAAAAAACGCTCATATCCCAACAATTAGGAACTAGAAAGGGCATTTCTCCAATACCTAAAAACAGAAGATAATATTGTGTGTTTGTAGGTGACGGTGGAGGGAGAGTTCTACCACAAGTCGTGCTTCAAATGCACCCACAGTGGTTGCTTCCTCACGCCATCGAACTACGCTGCGTTGGATGGAATTCTGTACTGCAAACCACATTTCAACCAACTATTCAAAGAGAAGGGAAGCTCTCGCACCTAACAGGCCTCCCTCAAGAAAGGCGGCACCGAAGCCATGGCTGTAAAGCCCCAGTCCGGCGAATCATCCGAAGAAGCTAAGACTATTGTTAACTCCGATGAAGCTCCTCCCCATCGGGACGATGACCAGTGATGTCGGGCGGTCCCGAAATGGACGCTAAGTAGTAAACTGGTGACTGATACGTTGAAACTAATATTGACTGAACACTACTCTCAGCAGTGAACACACAGCGGAATAATTAGAACACTTAGCGACGAAACAGTAAAGACACGAGATATAAATTTTGTGCAGCAAGTTAGAAACTTGGTGCATGCCTCATGGCGAAATTCCACTAGTACGATGGATTACAAAAACAACTACCAAACGATAGTAAAAACTCAAGCCTAGAAAAGAATGGAATATAACGATCCACCAAACTAGAAAGTCGTAAGAAGACTTGCAAAATAAAAGACACTAGGCTAAAAATGAACTCCCGAAAGATATAGCTCAAACTCTTTACGCTTCGCTCAATACGACTCGTGACACTTTGACGGGAAAAACGTAGTCTCGTATTAATACATCGATTTCTCAAAGACTTCCACAACGTCCACTCTGTCCTCAACGTCTACTTCTTGAATATGGCTGTTGGAAGTTACGTTAAACAGCCCCAAATGACTTAGTCGTGTCTTGTGCTTTACTCTTTCTATTTTTAGTATGCACCACTCCAAATTTCGCTCCTACTTATCCACACTGTTTCCACACGGTTTGAATCATTCCTATCCTTATACAATACCTGCACTATACTATTAAAATACCCCGTAATTAATTTAAATAAGTTTTGGACGTGAAATATAAAACTGCATGTTGACCAATTCTCAGCCAACAATGTCGACTGGAATGGGGGCTCAACATTATTGTCAACATTGAGCTAGTCAACATTAACAATGTCCCCCTTTTTATCTTTCTTCTCAAAACCTTTGCAGAACTTAGTAATAGCGGAACTCCCCCTGAAGGCAACATCTACTCAACCACAAAATATTAGAAAAAATGGTTAGAGTAAATAGACATAGAATAGTAGCAATACTAATCCAAGTACAAGCCGATAAGTTGTCCGAGAGCGAACGTCTGCAAACATAAGAAAAACATACGCAGGCAAAACAAAATGTCAAGCATGCAAAAACACACACAAACAATGCATGCACAAAGACCACACAGGTCTAGATAATCGGGCTTGGGCTCGATTCTGCTTCGCCCGCCGCTGCAGCTCTTGTCCCAGCTCCATCTTCTGCAGCATTATGATCCGCCCCGCCCACACGTCTAGCTCCTTCAGCCTCAGCCTCTGTCCAGCTCCTTCAGCCTCTCCTCAACCTCTGTTTCTGCTTCTCCCCCTTTTTGGGAAGAAAGTGGATCCTTCAAAGTCTCCCTTTGAGCCACCAAGGCAGCTATGTAATCATTGAGGCATTGTATGGCCTTTTCCAGTGCTGATGTGGATGATGATGTGGAAGCAGCACTCTTCATTCCTACCCAAGGCAGATTGACGACTCTGTGAGCACCAATCAAATGGTTGGTCGTGATGGAGAATGGGCACTTCTGATGTTCAATATAATCTGTGCTACTCGGTTCGAACGCACTGTGCACCAAAACTGACCAGATGAGGGAGGGAACGACATGATGCCTTCGCTCTTCTTTTCAGCATGATAAGCTATCATATTCAGGATCCACTTCCCCCAGTTGAGCCATCTGCTCTGTCACTCGACTATCATTGGTTGTGGGCTGCCAGTTGAACACTGCAAACTTACCGAGTATAGGGAGGTCAGAAACGTGTTAGAAAAATTAGTCTCCCATTTCGTCATGTTGCCCATAGTGATGAACGTCACCACCTCATCTATATCATTGTCCTCAAACTGATCAACCTCTGGCGTCTCTAGAAACTCATTAATCAAACTGGCCGAGAACTCATAGACACGTTACGCAGAAAAATCTTCCCATACTTCATTAAGTTAGGCCCAATCTTCCCAAATATTAGCGTATACCTCGCATACCACCGTGTCGCAACAAGTTCCCAGGCATCTCACCGCCTTGCCTAGATAGTGCGACTCCAGAAACTGCAGCACCCCGTACTTGTGAAAACTGGGGAGATCCACCGTTCACTCAACCCGCAAAGTCCTTGACTGTAAGGCCACCCAAAGCTCTTCATTAAGGCTTGATAGAACTTCTTTGGGTCCTCGGTTACTTCCCAATTGGAATTAGAAGGAGGGTCTGCATCGACATCATCAGGAAATGTGGAGTCAACTTCTGGTTCAGCATCAGGGGCAGCATCTGGCACATCATCAGAGCGCCTGGCCTTCTTGGAGGGTTGAGAACCAGTGCCCATGGATTGCTTCCCAGCTTTCTTCTTCAATCTGTGAAACACAGCACTCAGAGGAATGTCAAGAGAGGTTGAACTTTCAGTAGCAGGGGCCGTCTCGGTTTGATCTCTGAGGCTTGGATTGACTCCCCCTCCACGCGGGCTCTCTCCAGCACTGATGTTCTCATAGGTTTGAGCATCGATAAAGGTGACTGGAGCAGAGCTCAACTTAGGGTTTTTCGATGTCGATATTTGACCCATTTTCGTGCTTCATTGCTTCTTCTGAACCTGAAATAAGGCACCCAAGGGTAAATCGTCTGTGTTAGGGTTAGGGTCAGGCTCAGTAGATGGAGTCTCGACTGTAGCAGGTTGGTTCGACGCTGATTTAGTGGCTGGAGCACTGATTTCCTCTGAAAAAGGGGTCGAACCCCCTTGGGCTGGCCGCGTCTCGTCGCGATTTGGGGACGGTGCCATCTCGTCGTCGGTAAAGTCACCAAACAGCACAGCTTGCACGGGGACAGCATTCACTGAAACCTCCTCAAATGTGGATTCCACATTCTGCGCTTCAGTGTTCGGTGAGTGTGCATGGTGAAATCAAACGATCGATTCACGAAAAAAAGGAAATGAAGAGCAGAAAAGTTAACCCGAAATTTTATCACGATAATGACTAGCAGAATGGGAATTTTCAGTGAGCCAGACAGAACTTATGCGCAGTGACCGTGTATGTGACTAGAGCAGACTAGATTGAAGCAGATAAATATATTTTCAGCGGTTACATATAAAAGAGTCAAAACTGATATATAGACGTGGGGAGAGTGGACCAAAAATAACCATTGAATATAAAATTAAATTAAGCAGTTTTTCTAGTGATGGCCAAAAAATGGTATATTGAAGACTAAGTCATACGTGAATATAGAAGCAAATTAGGTCATAATTCAACCAAAAATAGCAAGTCAAAAGTCATAGTAGAATCGAGCGAGACTAACCGTTTGAGCGTTGATAATGAGCACTTGAGACAAGTGTAACAAGCTGGTCTTCGAGAAATTCTAATGCAATTCTGAGAGATATTGAAACTAGACACCAAAACACTGACAAAACAAGCTTAATAACTAATGCATAAAACACGAAAGCAAACAAAATGTAGCATGATCAAACTGACAGTTACTAATGTTGCCTCAACATTTGACTCAACATTATCCTTCCGTAATCCTAGACTTTTCTGCTCAACCCTTCTCAAAACCAATTCCCTTTATTTCTACCCTTTAACCTTATCTAACCGAGTTTATGCACTGCCCTTATACCCTAAGCCTCAAGGTTTGGCTTTTTGTCGCATAGTGTACATAGTCACAGTGAATGCTGTGTACCTAAGGAAGCTTATTACCAAGTACCTATATCTAGCAAAGAGTTTAAGAGCAGGCTTATATGCGTCAAGTATTGGCTTTTTGTCGCAAAGAGTACATCGTCACCGCGAATGCCGTGTACCTAGGGAACTTATTACCAAGAGCCTATTTTTAAGGGATCGGGTTCATTCAGGGACCAGTCAAGAAGAATCAAGTCATTTCACATCAAATGCTATGTTGATCCAAATGTTGATCCAAATGCTGATCCAAATGTTGGACCAACTTTCAGACCGACAGATGCAAACCTATGGATTTCTTCAGGTCCGAAAACCTTTCAGAATCCAATGCTTTCGTGAAAATGTCAGCTAACTGATGTTTCGTGTCTATATGCTCAATGCGCACTAACTCTTTTTCTACCATATATCTCAGAAAATGATGTTTTATATATGTATGCTTCGTGCATGAATGCTAGATAGGCTTCTTAGATATGTTGATGGCACTAATGTTAGAACCCCAGATATTCAACCTAGATTGATCTAAGAAGAATCGGATAGTAAATCTAAATAATTCGAAGTAGAAGATTGAGATTTACCATTGAAGCTTGATAGAGAAGTAACTTGAAGAACAAGCAAGGGTTGGTGCTAAAATCTTCTCTCTAAAATTTCCAATTCTAATTTTTCGATAATGACATTGCTACAACACACTCCTAATTTTCTTAGGAGTTCACTTTTATATACCACCTCGTGGTATATTTACACAAGTAGTCCTACAAAATGACTAATTACAATTTAGCCCAAGACTACTAATTTGCGTAGTTGTTAAGACAACTCTATTAATTGAATACAATAAAATAGTTCCAACAATCTCCCCCTTTGTATTCAATTTTCAACATTGCGCGGGTTGTCTTCGTCTTGCAATGGAAAGAGTCCTCGAGTCCTCGAAGTCTCCTCTTTAGAAAATCTTCAAGCTCACCGGTCTTCTAGGCATCGGCTTTTTCTTCGAACATTCCTTGAAGTTCTTTGCCTAATTGCCGTAAGATGTACGAAGTATTCTTGCCGGATTTAGAAAATCTGCGTTCCATTTCTCACGTTGAAAGCGCACGAAACTCGAAACTCCACCTATTTGGGTCAACCTTGTGTTGAGATCGGGGAGTCCGATGTGAGATTTGGAGAGGTGGAGACGATTGGCAACTTCGATCATTGATGTAGTGGAGAAGGTTGGCAACTTCGGTCCTTGATGCAGTGGACACAGTTGGCAACTTCAGTCCTTGACGATGCTTGAGTCACGTGTCATTCGGTCCTCAGTCCTTGCTTCTTCTTCCGGAAGCAAGGTGCTTGAGAAAGTCGAGGAGAGGACTCGGGGTTTAGCCGTCTTCTCCTTTTCGCCAGATTCGTCTTCTCCGAATGAAAGTTGTCTGGTTCGGCCTCGAAGAAGCGTCTCTAGTTCCAGAAGAAGGTAGGTCGCTCTTTCTTTTGCTAAATCTTCAAGAGCAGAATAAGAAGTGGTGGTTGGAAGATCTTCTAGAAAAGCGTCCACTTCACACACCTGAAATCACTAAAAAGCTCCCCTGAGGATTTAGTTGTTTAAAACGATTCAAGGAGAGTTCATGATTCTAAAGTACATTCTAAAAGTGTAAACATGAATTATAACAGTAAAAATTATTCCCCCTTAAATTCATATTACTCCTCCTCAAATTCATGCTCATCGGAAACATGTAACACAGTAATTTCAAAATAATAGAGTAATTTTTCATTTTTGTTCATTATCTCCCTTAATTCATGATTTCGCCCAACAAGAATCATGACTCCCCCTCAAATAGTGCGCATATAGTGTGTAACAATTTTGCAAAGATATACATATTCACCAAGATATGCATATGAGAATGTAACACATATGACACAACGAGTAGTAACGCATATAATCATTTCAGCATATATGCATGAACCCCTAAGCATGCATACTAAAATTTGCGTAACCATTTAAGCAAGAAATATTTCGCTTTTAAACAAGTTTGTACCAATGCATGTGCAAATGCATTTGAAAATGTGCGAAATCTTCATGCATAAGAAAAATGCAAAGTGAAAAATAAATGCAAAAATACAAGAGAAAAATGCATGAAAAATATAAAAACTATGCAAAGAAAAATAAAAGTAAAGAAAAATTTGAAACGAGACTATACGATTTTTATATTTATTATTATATGTATATATATATTTTATATTTTTCCTTTTTATTTGTTTTATTTTGGGTTCAGATTACGTCACTTTGATCATGTCCACGCAGATATTTCACATGACACATACAATAATAATTTGTCGTCAAGTCATGTCGTCAAACTAAAGTCCTAAGTTCATAGAGTGATCCATTTCGACAACTCTCACAAGGTTCGCTCTAACACTCAATTATTTTTATCATGGGATTTATATACTAGATATATCACTCATGTCAACATAAGCAAAATTATAATCAATTAACTTGCTATCAAGGTGCTGCTAATCATTTCACCGAGCGAGAGACCGTGGATTCGGAATCAAAGGGACTTAGGGATTTAGTATTTTGAGTCTGACTTAGAAGGGAAGGAAAATATTTAGGAATCATGGACTAAAGATCTTTTTTTTTCTTCGTCGTCCTCTTCACCGGTATTTTCTTTTCCATCCTTAAACTTTTTCATATTATTCTACACTTGCTCAAGCTGAAGCTCCGCTTCTCTACAAGGCTGAGAGATTATCTAAGGCGAAGTTCGTCTTGTTGGTTCTTGGGTCGATACCGTGCTCCTCTTCTTTTAATCCCTAAAGAGGTTTCAAAGATTATCGATTTGGAGAAGTTCACAGTTATGGAATTCGAACCCAAGGTCACGCTCCTCTTCTCGTTGTCTCGATATAAGACCGGATTATCGTTGGAGAAGTTCACTTCGTGGTGCTCCTCTTCCAGCCGTTCTGACGAGTGTACGAGATTATCGAAGGAGAAGTTCACAGCAAGATCCATGCCTCTTCTTATGATTTCTAGAAGATTTCAATAATTAGGAAGGCAGGTTCTTTTAGTCTATTTGTTGTGCGTTGAGTATTCCTCATGTGCGTTTTCCACCTCCTTTTGTCATCACTTTCTTCTTTTTCTTTCGTCGCCTTTTTCTCCCCCTCCTTTTCTCGTTTATGCAACCCTCCGAAATTTATGAATTACGGATGAAGGCTTGATCGGGATAGAAATGAAGAAAATGATATCGGAGAAGGCTCAAAAGGGATGACTAGAGGAATAATTTCAAGGATGATATTTTGAATTGGTCAAGTGATGAATTTTCCTACGTGCCCTAATCATTTTCCTAACAATCTAACGCAAGGCGAGTATGAGGCCAAGAAATACAAGTTAAGACAAGCATTTGATGTGTGACTCGCTCAAGGATAAATTCCCGGAAAAAAATAAGGCTCAAAATCTCACATATATGATGTGCCTTTGTGTCTAATGGAACAAACGAGTGACCTTTGGACAAAAGAATGCGACTAGACAGACAATATTAAGCAAATAACCAGTCATATATCAAAGAAAGATTTTTGTGAACAAATCAAAGTAGATCGAGTAATCGTCACTCCCCTTTTTTTGTTGTTTTTGTTTTATTTTGTTTGTCAAAAAAAATGCAAAAAAAACTATGTGTGTGTGTTTTTTTTTATATTAAAAAAACAAGAACATGATATGGAAATAGAGAAAAATAAACTAAGCAAAAATGCATGATTGTTTTTTTTTTTTATTAGAACTAAATGCGGAAAAATGCAAGCAGAAAAAAATTTAAAAAAAAAGAATTGGCATTTATTCAGCTCAGATGCATAATGTACCAAATTGTAATCCCTAGAGAATTAATAGTGACTCATCCTAAATTTAGCACTTAAAAGAAATGTGTAAGGAATTTCGTCACCGAGTTTGTCGCTTAGGCAGGGAATTTGTTGTAGTTGCTCTGCCGCTCGCCCTTGATCGTGTATGTGGAGCAACTATCATCGGAGTACCATACATGAGGGAAATACGCAAAACTATCGGGACTTTGGTACACCTTGTTGTGTGGGTCTTCCCTTATTAGTGGATAACGTGTTAAGCATAAAAGGTGTCAAATTTAACTGTTGTCCTAAATCATCCATTAATGAACCTTTCGGTACCCAAATTTGTTTGGGACTACCTAAATTTTGTGAAGAAATATGGGAGTGATTTGACACAGATAAGGCATTTCCGCTTGGGTGAAAGTGTGTTTCCGAGAAGGTTTAAAAATTTTCTCCGAGGCCAAGCGCACAAGATGTTTCTTTGAATGAACCTTGACCGGGTATTACATGTAGGAAAACGAACATATAGAATTATAAGCATCTAGCGCACATAACTCGTATTTCCTATGGTTAGAATTCACACCTTTCACATTAGAATGAGAAGAATTTCGAAAATTATTTTCAAGTCTAGGCTTTTTAATTGAAAAATTAGTACAATCATTTGAAGCACACGATGAAGTTTGTGCGCTAGAGCTTGAAGTATTTTCGTGAAAAATTTTCTTTTCAGGATCAGGAGAGGAAGGCTATTGGTCTTTATCATTCCGTTTTGGAGTTTTACCGTTCTCCCTTTTTCGTGGGACTTGTTCCTTAACTATAGAAAGTGTGGGACTTTTACTTTGAATTTCAACTTTGGTCAAAATGGAAGTAGAATTAGTAGAAGTCGTTTCGGAACGAGATCATCCGTCGCGTGCCTTTATCGAGTTTTGACATGGAGGAAGCTTTGAGATTAGATATCTCCGTTAGAAGTGTATTCTTTTCTGCTTCAAAATTCCTTCGTTCCGTTTCTAATGTAGAATATAAATCCTCTATTTTCTTAAGAATAGGAGGTATATCGACGGAAGTGGAATTTCCAGAATGACGAGATTGTGTTTCCTTGGTCTTAGAAATCGCAAGAAGATTTTCTAATTGATTAATCTTAGAATAGAGCTTCCCACGTTCTTCTCTTAAGAAAGCATAGTTATTTTGAGCAGTGCTCTTCTCGGCTTGACATGTATCTAGACTCTTTCTTAATTCACTATTCTTAGAATTAGATTTATCTATTTCGGCTTCTAGACTAGTGACATTTTTGCTCATACCTTCTAGTCTACATTTAAGAAGACTTTTCTCGTCTAGATTCCTAAGTACACATTTATGATTGTTGTCTAGCATGTCCTCTAATTCTTTTAATATCGACCTATGCTTCTCTAAGGGAATATACTTAGTCTCGCTAATATTGGTGCTCTTAGATAATTCTTCAATTTTCGCACTAGATTTCCTAAGCTTATATTCGAGACTAGCTATTTCCTCCTTAGATTTAGTTAATTTGTCATCTAACTCTCTTGTACTTTTCCGCTCATTTTTCATGTTAGTATACCTAATTTGTAAGGATTCTAACATTTTCAACAATGTGGAGTTAGAAATCACTGCATCCTTAGAGGATCTTCGTGAGCCAAAGCCAAGTGCGTCTTTTGTTCGGAATTTGTAGTCTCTTGATTCTTTGAGCGTGACTTGGTCTTTATGGGCTTCTTCTTTAACTCCTTCTCAATTAATCGTAGTTGACTCCCAAACTCCTTCAGTTGTTCATCAATGTCGGAGATAAATTATCGGAGCTAGTGGTCATCAGATCGAGTAAGTGAATAGGTGTCCATTTTGGTTTTTAAAATTTTTATTTATTTATTTTTAAAATTTGGTTGGATATTTTGATCGTGACGTGTTTTGTGGATTTGAAAATTTAATACTGATTATAATATTTGGCTTTTAAAATTTTCAGTTTCGAAAAGGTTTTGGTTTATAAGATTTGATTTTAAAATTTAATAGTATACCAAAAGCTTTTTCTATAATGTGCCAATTTGAAGATTACTGTTTTCGATCGAAAAAAAAAATCTCGAGTAAAAGTTGTTTTTTATTACGTTTCTCGATTGGAAGTAAAATATGAAAGTAGTATGAAAGAGAAAGATTTTCGATGAACACAATTTCCGCACGTTAGTTTCTTCCTCACTAATTTTCCTCGCTCACTAATGTTCTCGAATGGTACAATAGCAAACTTTTTGGATTATATTATCAATAAGAATTTTGGTTGGCTTTTCAAAGTACTGCTGAAAAAAATCAATATAATATCATTATCAGATATGTAATGATAATCTATGATGTGTACTGATTATAAAATGATGACTAGATTTTGGTAAGCACACGTGTAGATTACTGGAGAGTGAGAAAAGTTTTCGATAGCTTATTTTTAATTAATTTTTTTTAATTGAAAATCTTACCGTCACAATATCGAGAAAAATTACCAAAAGTAAGTGTCGAAATAGTTTTGTGATATTGTTTTGCCGTGAGTTCGTATAAGTGCAACAAAAAGATGATAGAATGATTATGCAATGATGAAGTAATATTCTCCAATGATTGAGTAATGATTACTAGTTTTGTAAATTTGTGAGAGTTATTCGATGATAAATGAATTACTCGATCATGTGCATAAGAAAGTTTCTCGATGACTTATTTTGTCGTTATTAGTTTTTCGATTGGTTTTGCAATTCTATTGGTTTCGATTATTAAGTGTATTGTATTCGATGGTTCTTTTCAATTGACTACTGTTTCGCTATGTGAGAGAATTATTTTCGATCGGCAGTTTGACTTTTCAAAGGTCTCTAATACTAATTATCGAGAAACTTACGACCGATCGAAAAGTGAATAGTGACTATCGACAATTACTTAATTTCAGACCTATCAAAACAGTAAATCACGATCGAAAAACAAAGAAGCAACTCAGCGAAAATCACGAACACTGAATTCAACTCAAAACACTTGATAATGCATATTAAGCATGGGTAGAAATGATCGAATCAATTTCTAAAGCATGATTAAGGCAGAAAACACCAAAATATAATGAATTTTCAGAAATCGGATGAATTTCACGAAAAACACGAAGAACACATTTTATCAGGGATCCGACCGAAACAACAAGTTAATCTGTAAAACTCGAGGTAATCGATCGAAATCATGCAATTGACAAGAACAAATACTCAAGCTCAATCCAAGCAAAACCGGTCCAGTTTTAGAAATATCATAATGAAACTCCAAAGAACAATTTCGATCAGATTTTCAAAATTCAATAAAATTTGTGGTTCGATCATCCAAAGTTTAACTCAGACAGCTTAGAAACGCACAATCGAACCTCAATAAAAGCAAAACAAGTCGAATTATGAAATCAGTTCGAAATTCAGCGATGAACAGTGCCAATTTCGCGATGAACAGTAATTTTCGCGATGAACAGTGATTTTCCGCGATGAACAGTAACTCGTGCAATTTTTTTAAGATTTTCAAAATTCGATCCTAATTTCGATTCAAATCCTAACACGCTCGGCTCTGATACCAATTGTTAGGACCCCGGATATCCAACCTAGATTGATCTAAGAAGAATCGGATAGTAAATCTAAATAATTCGAAGTTGAAGATTGAGATTTACCATTGAGACTTGATAGAGAAGTAACTTGAAGAACAAGCAAGGGTTGGTGCTAAAATCTTCTCTCTAAAATTTCCAATTCTAATTTTTCGATAATGATTCCTTGCTACAACACACTCCTAATTTTCTTAGGAGTTCACTTTTATATACCACCTCGTGGTATATTTACACAAGTAGTTCTCAAATTGACTAATTACAATTTAGCCCAAGACTACTAATTTGCATAGTAGTTAAGACAACTCTATTAATTAAATACAATAAAGTAGTTCCAACAACTAAGGTTATCACAATACATGAGGACTGACTCGCATTCTAAATCATAGTCACACAACATGCTATTTAACCACATCAATTGCGTACAGCAACTACACGCAGCAACATACTCAGACTCAGCAGTAGATAAAGACACACAATTCTGTTTCTTACTGTACCATGCAACTAGATTGTTACCTAAGAAGAAACAGCCGCCATTTGTGCTCTTGCGATCATCCTCGTCACCTGCCCAATCAGCATCGCTGTAGCCTACAAGACTCGTATTAGTATCTTTAGAGAACCACAACCCTAGGCTACATGAACCACTCACATATCGAAGAACACGTTTAGCGGCATTTAAGTGGGAAACTTTAGGCTCAGATTGATATCTAGCACAGACACATACGCTATGCATGATGTCAGGCCTACTAGCTAAAAGATACAACAAACTGCCTATCACAGTTCGATATAATATTGGGTCAACATTCTGTCCAACATTATCTTTGCTTACATTTTGCTTAGACCCTATAGGCATTTTCATTACCTTAGTCGTGTCCAACCCGAATTTCTTAACGGTATTCTTAGCGTACTTTTCCTGAGACATAAAAATCCCTTCACTGCTTTGCTTGATCTGCAATCCTAAGAAAAAAGTTAGTTCCCCAATCATGCTCATTTCGAAAGTGGAGTTCATGTCATGAACGAATTGATCTAACATCGATTGCGAACTAGACCTAAAAACAATGTCATCTACATAAATTTGAGCAATTCAAATGTCAGCACCGACTATTTTTACAAAGATTGTACGATCTCCTCACCTTGAATGAATCCAAATTCGAGTAAAACGGTGGTTAACCTACCATACCAAGCTCGAGGTACCTGCTTCAGTCCATACAAAGCTTTCTGCAGCTTAAAAACATGGTTAGGAAAATGTGGGTCTTCGAATCCCTTAGACTGTTCGACATAAATATCTTTATCAATATAACCATTTAAAAACGCACCCTTAACATCCATTTGGTGTAACATAATGTTAAGCCAACGTGCAATTGCTAACAACAGCCTAATAGATTCTAACCTAGCCACAGGAGTAAATGTCTCATCAAAGTCTATCACATCTACTTGCGTATAACCTTGAGCTACTAAACGTGCTTTGTTCCTAACAACTCTACCAAGTTCATCATATTTATTCTTAAGGATCCACTTCGTGCCTATGACATTAATATCTTTCGGCCGTAGAACTAAGGTCCATACTTGGTTTTTCTCAAACTGCAAGAGTTCCTCTTGCATGGCATTAATCCAAAAATTATCCTTGAGGGCTTCAAGAATATTTTTGGGTTTTATCTCAGAAACAAAACAATTAAAGCGTACATCAGCGTATACGGTGTTCATGCATACGTTTCTTACCATAGATTGTAGTCCTTGCGCGGCTTGTCTCTGGTTTTCCTTCCTTCATTCACATTACCAATGATTAGGTCAGTGGGGTGGTCCTTCTGAATCTTACTTTGTGGATCTCTTCGAACTTCGCTGGGTCCGACTTCTTCATCGTTCTGTTCAGGTTCAGGTGTTGAGTCAGATGCTAGCTCAGCATTTTCCTCCACATTCTCCTCTGTTTCATCAACAGCTTTGACAACGTCTGTAATAACAACTTGTGGAGCATTTCTGCTAAGGTCAGTAGCATCATCAAATACGATATTAATAGATTCCTGAAAAGACTTCAAGCGCAAGTTATATACACGATAAGCCTCACTATTCGAATAGTAACCAAGGAATATGCACTTGGCACTTTGTCAAGTACTCACGATCATTCAACATGTAATAGAAACAACAAGCACATGGAAATACTTGACGGTAGGCTTTTTCCCATTCAATAATTCATAAGACGTTTTTTAGTACCATGTCTAAAGAACACACGATTAGATATATGACAAGCTGTATGCAACGCTTCAGCCCAAAAACGCTTAGAAATATTCTTAGATTGCAACATAACACGAGTCATTTCTTGTAAAATCCTATTCTTCCTTTTGGCCACCCCATTTTGTTGGGGCGTCTTAGGAGATGAAAACTCGTGAATGGTGTCTTTCTTATCACAGAACTCGTTGAAAGACTGATTATCAAATTCCCTACCATGATCATACCTAATACGAAAGATATGAGCACAAAAATCGTTCTTAACCATGGCACAGAAGGTTCTAAAGAAATCGAATGATTCTGATTTTTCCCTAAGGAAGAAAATCCATGCATATCTAGAAAAGTCATCCACGAGCACATAAGTTCCTACCACCAATGCTATCGACTTTCATCGGACCCATCAAATCCATATGAACTAATTGAAAACAATGAGCAATTTTAAAATGTTGGGCAGTATGTTGGTCAACATTATGGCTAGCATGCACTTGCTTACCCTTTAAACACGACTCACAAACAACCTTACCAAACTCCTTTAACTTTGGAATGCCTCTAATGGCTTTGTGTTGGATAAGCTGCTCCAGGATTCGGTAATTGACGTGGCCTAGTTTGTAATCCCAAAGAACCACTTCGTCTTCAGCCTTTGATAGTTGGCACAAGCCTTTCGAGCTGGATTTGTCGCCGACTAAGTAGCAATTATCACTTGATCTTTTACCTGCCATCACTCGAACACAATCGCTGTTAAACACCTCACAACATTCTTTATTAAAACGTACCTCAAGGCCGTCGTCGCAAAGTTGGCTTATGCTAATTAAGTTAGCTACGAAGCCGTCGACGTGGAGAACATTGCTTAGCTTAGGGAAGTCGGGCACGTTCAATCTGCCTCGACCGAGAATCCGTCCTTTAGCGCCTCCTCCAAATGTTACAGATCCGCTACTCAAGAGTTTGTAGTCGATTAAAAACTCCTTGGTACCCGTCATATGACGGGAACACCCGCTATCGAAGTACCAAGAACCTGTCACGTTAGCTCGCAAAGAGGTATATACAACATTGCACTTATGAACAGACTTCTCAACCCACACTTTCTTAGATGACGAAACAACATTATGTTCAGTAGACTTGAAGGAGCACCAACAGAAACTTCTCCAACCACACCTTTCAACACTGATTTCTCAATGTTGAGGGAATGTTGGATGACATTTCAGTCAGCATTGATTCTTCGAAATCTCCCCCTTCAGTTTCCAACAAAACGGCTTTATATGACCAGACTGCATGCAATGATGACATTTAAACGATCTATCCTTAGACTTTTCGGCAGCATGCTTAGGAATTATCGCACCAATAGCCGTATTACTAAGATTACTCGAAGCATGTAATATTTCTTTAACAAAAACTATCTTGGGCTGAACATGCGACACGGGTTTAGGAACCACACAAGCGGGCTGATTATTGAATCCTAGACCATGTTTATCAAAGATACCTAGAGATAATACCTCATCAAGGGTCGATTTACCCTTATTCATCTTCGAGAACGTCTGATCAGCCTCATCAACTCGCTTTTGTAGCTTGTCGATCTCTTGGTTCTTTCGTGTCAACACATCTACCAGTTTGTTCATTCCATCGAGTAGGCCTTCAATTATCTTTTCGCTCTTCTCATTCTCCTCGGACATCGCTTTCACTATGGCTTGTAACTCTGACTTTTTCGCCTTTTCCTTCTCACATTGCACGGACAGCAGCTTCACGGCATCATTAACCTGGACTTCTGCACAAGCGCCTGTTTCTAACTCTGCATCATCAGAACTTAAAAACCCATCGAAGCAGTTTGAGTCATCATAATAAAAGATAATCTGTTTCTCAGATGTTGAGTCAGATGTTGGCTCCACATCCGTTACCGCAGTGAAGCAAATATGTTGATCTTCGTCTTCTTCACCGTCCGAGAAGGATTGGATGGTATATGATGACGATTTGGTCTGTATTGCTGACTGCTCTTCATCTTCATCGTCGGAAAGATCCACCCAAAGCGCTTTCCCACGTTTGCGAAGTGTGTTTGCACATTCCTTGGCATAGTAACCCCAGCCCGTGCATGCATGGCATCTCACTGAATCCCAATTATCTTATTCTTTCCATCAGGATTGCGTTTAAAGAACGGAGGAGCAGAGGATGGTTCTTTGTTGACGTTCTGGCCTTTCTTGAATGTTGGGCCAACATTGCGCTCCACATTCTTCTTTTTCCTGAGAAACTTTGCGAAGTTCTTCACAAGCATTGCCGTATCATCATCATTGTTAGCGTCATCCTCGGTTCGAACCATGGATGGTTGCCTGACTAGAGCAAGGCCTTTCTCGCGAGAGGCTCTCTTTTGGACTTCAAGGTTGGTCTCATAATTCTTCATGATATTCATCAACGTGTTGAACTCCATATTGGTCAAGTTGTGTGCTTCCTCGACCGCCGCTACCTTCACATTGAATTTCTCAGTTAGTGTACGGACAGCTTTAGAATTTAGTACCTTATTTGCGATCGGATCTCCTAAGCTAGCGCACTCGCTTGAGATCGTCAACAGCTTCCCAAAATATGTGGTGATGCTTCATCCTCCTTCATTCTTATGTTCTCGAACTGGTTGAGAAGGGGCGTAATTTGGTCAGCAACCGTCCACTCTTCGACTGGCTTGTCAATGACTTCCCCATTAGCGTCTGGAGGAGATTTTGGTGTCGTGTATCCATTGAGTACTGACTCCCACGCTCGCACGTCTATGGACTTGATGCACTCCCGAACACGAACCTTCCAATAGGCATAGTTGGTGCCGTCTAAAACAAGAACTTTCTCGATGTAATTTGAGCTCGTAACATCCATTGTAATGGATTTTCAGTGCTTAGTAATGTCAAGCGTAGGCTCTGATACCACTTTGATGTCGGGCGGTCCCGAAATGGATGTAAACGCTAAGTAGTAAACTGGTGAATTATATGTTGAAACTAATGTTGACTGAACACTACTTTCAGCAGTGAACACACAGCGGAATAATTAGAACACTCAACAACGAAGCAGTAAAGACACGAGATATAAATTTTGTGCAGCAAGTTTTCATGGCAAAATTCCACTATTACGATGGATTACAAAAACAACTATCAAACGATAGTAAAAACTCAAGCCTATAAAAGAATGGAATTTAACGATCCACCAAACTAGAAAGTCCTAAGAGAACTTTTGCAAAATAGAAGACACTAGGCTAAAAATGAACTCTCGAAAGATATAGCTCAAACTCTTGTACGCTTCGCTCAATATGACTCGTGACACTTTGACGGGAAAAACGAAGTCTCGTATAAATACTTCAACTTCTCAAAGACTTCCACAATGTCCACTCTGTCCTCAACGTCCACTTTCTTGAATATGGTCGTTGGAAGTTACGTTAAACAGCCCCAAACGACTTAGTCTTGTCTTGGTCATGTCTTGTACATTACTCTTCCTATTTTTAGTATGCACCACTCCAAATTCGCTCTTGCTTATCCACACTGTTTCCACACGGTTTGAACCACTCCCATCCTTATCCAATACATGCACAATACTTAGAAAATACCCCGTAATTAATTTAAATAAGTTTTGGGCGTGAAAGATAAAACTGCATGTTGACCAATTCTCAGCCAACAATGTCGATTGGAATGTGGGCTCAACATTATTGTCAACATTGAGCTAGTCAACATTAACAACGAGGCTCTTCATAGCGTAGAGGATTGTTTTTGTTTTATCAAGTAATCAGTTGTATTGATGGCTATTTTCTTGATTGGAAGTTTTAGCAACTATTATTCTCGGGTACCTGGTTAATGCATGGGGTGACATGTATTGTATTGAATTTTTTGTATGATTAATAGTTTATTTTTATGTTTTGATATATATTACGAAATATTAAAGCGATGCTTAATATAATGGTGATATTGTAGAACATTTCTATTAAATTAACAATGGAGGCTGAGAAAGTTAGATGTGCTTATTCTTTAATGAGAGATATGATATTATATAATTTAGATAGTTGACGGCTTTGATTTATAGATATAATTTGAGATGTTTGTGTATAAATACGTGATTTGGGTTGGTGAAATCGTATCGAAATTATTGATTAAGAAAAGTTTTTATCACTCCAATTATCTATGTAATGTTACTATAATTGTTATATTTTACGGGGTTCTTTTTTTCAGGTAGGTATCTCCAGGCAACGCTACTATAATTCTCACACTTCGATTAAGTTTAGTCTAAAACGGAGTTGAACTACCTCGACGTCGGCTTTCAGTAGGGGTGAGCAAAATCGGAATCCGGATTTTCGGATATCGATAATGATATCCGTATCAAGTCCGATTTTAATCGGATATCGGAAATTGGATTCGGATATTTAAACCGCATATCCGTCTCCGGTTTTTACTTCGCTTATATTTTTTATTATTTTCTTTTCAAAATCTCTTTTTTTTTCTTATCACCATAAAAAAATATGTTTTTCATATAAGAATTTCTACAGATAGTAATTCACGTAATATGTGAATGTATGATTCAAAATTACATAATAAATAATAAACACAGTATCACAAATTTCAAATTAAATTTTTTAGCTTGCATCTCGATGTTTTCATGTTTTTCATTTCAATTCTCTAAATAAGTTTTTGCAATAACAAAAATATTTTGATGATTTTTTTTCCTTTTGAGACCTTCATTCTTCTTTTAGGGCTATTTTTTGACTTATTCTATTTTTTTAAATATAAAACCCGATACCGGATTTTAGACAAACTACTATCCGTATCTGATCTGGTTTATTTTAAAATAAACTGGATCATATCCGATCTGATTTATAAAACCGCATGTCCGTTTTTTCGGGTTTTGAAAACCGGATACCTGATTGGAATCCGATTCCAGATATTTTTGCTCAAAAATTATAATGTGAATGTTCACGTCCATAACCTATTCACTATATCCTCGAATAGAATTACGAGGGATATCACCAACACGTTAATCGCTGTAGCTACTGGTATTTGATTGATGTGAAAACTGATGTGTGATTTTTAACTTTGTTACTGCTATTATTGGTTACTGATGATATGGTTTTATCTGTGTGCTACGTTTATTGTGTATTTTGATTGACAATGCCATCAGTGGCATCGATGCCTTAGTGTGCTGGTTTGGTCTTATATTCTCATCTTTGGTGTCATTTGCCATAAAAACATTGAACCATATATAGTATTATATAAACAAGTGTCAGTGCCATTGATAAAAACATCATCGATTTAGGTAAAGAGCATTCAATTCAAGCGCCTGTTTCAAAGTCGTGCATTCGAACTATGTAAGGTGAGAATGAGCACAGGCTTACGATCTGTGCCAATTGGAGGGAAGAACCATAGACATATGAATCGGGATTGGGACTGAGTGGAGATAGTTTTAGTTGCGATTATGGCAATTGAACTGTGGTTTATTTAAACGTCGCTCATCAACAAAGTTATATACAATTAATTACAAGAAATTCAGGAAAAAAGCCCAAGCCCAGGCCCAAGCCCAGTACGAAGCCCAAATATCGATACCTCATTATAGCTCCCCCAGGCCCGTGCAGCAGGCCTCACGGCCGTGACAACAGCTTACAGCCTCCTGCAATAGGCTTCATGGCCATGACAGGGGCTTCTCAGCCTCCTGTAAATATAGTTAAAACTCATATTTTACATTTTATTAACAACTCCAAGGCCATTACATAACGTACATCTCTTTTTATAATGTCTCAGTGATCCTTTTTAAGCCCGACTCTCTTGGCTCGTCACAATCCGACAAGGGAGAATCCAAGAATTCGGTAAGCACCTAGCCAATCCCGTTGTACCGAATAGATCCTGTGTTGAGTACAGTTTTCATATTTTACGAACCGACTATAGATCGTCGTACTACGTGTGGACCTTCACTTATGCCCCGGTCGAGTAAGAGTCATGGTAATGTCAAACTCACTAACCCAACACTATGACTAATTCGTGACGACGAAATCACTAAACTACACTACACGTCCCACGTGAGTTAGTTTTATACTTTGTGCAATAGTTTTATACTTTGTGCAAAGATTCCATAATTTAGCATCCCCGAATATGTATAGGACATATACCTCGATTACTTGCGAGGTTGTGAATCCCTCACGACTATCAATGCCCAACAGTTCCACTTCGTTGTTAGGACCGCATGTCTCCGCTGACCAATTTTCTTCCTCGAACAAGAAGGGCCTAGCAAACTAGTGCAAATCAGGACTCCAAAGCCAACTCTGTCAGTGACCTTTGGGTCTAAGGCCCACGTATACTAATATAGTCAATCGATCGACATTGACACTAAGCGAGTAATTATCCATGTGACTGTCGATTAGGAGTCTTGTTCAAATGTAAGTTGATCCCCGATTAACTCATATCATCGTTACGAACTCCCACTTCCAAGTGAATGGTTGGCACAACAATTTAGGAGTCATCAACAAATAAAGTCACTTCAGTCACCCTACTGGGGTCTAAGACTTATGGACAAATTTAATATCCAAGAATAATAGCCACTGGTGCCCTCTCTCTCATCCCATGAGAATTAGTGACTAAACTCGCGATATTTGGGTTTTATTTATTTACTGTCTTACCATGTGCAAAGTAAGAACTAACGGTAAATAAATAAAATGCGTATAAAGGAATTAATGTAAAAACATTTATTCCATAAATAAATATCCGAATACAATATTCAATAATTATAATTTGAATAACACATTCACGTCTATACCCTATTCATTACATCCTCGAATGGCATTACGATGGCATATCCCCAACACTTTAATCGTTGTAGCTACTGGTATTAAATTGATGCGAAAATTGTTGTGCGATTTTTGTCTTTGTTATTGCTATTATTGGTTACTGATGATATGATTTTATATGTGTGCGACGTTTATTGTGTATTTTGATTGACAATGTTGTCAGTGCATCGACGACTTAGTGCTGGTTATGTCTTATGTTCTCATCTTTGGAGTCACTTGCCATAAAGAATTGAACCATAATATAATATATTCAGACTATGATTTATATAAACAAGTGTCAGTGCCATTGAGAAAAACATCATCGATTTAGGTCAAGAACAGTCGTGCATTCGAAAGATGTAAGGTGAAAATGAGCACAGGCTTACGATCTGTGCCAATTGGAGGGAAGAACCGTAGATATATGAATTGGGATGGGGACTGCATGAAGATAGTCATAGTTGAGATTTTGGCAAACAATCTATTACAATTTCCCTCCTCAGAGATAGTGTCAAACTCAAACGGACTAAGGATATGATACTGATCTATGGAAACGGAGAATTAGAAGTGGACGGTTATACTGATTTGGACTTTCGGTCAGACGTCGATGACCGAAAATCCACTTTCGGTTTCGTCTATACGCTTAATGGTGGAGCCTCTAAAATGGAGTATATGGCAGCTCTGAGGCAGTTTAGGAGGGTGTTTGGATGAGGAAGTTTTTGGAGGAACTCCAAGTTGTTCCAGGCATAGAGGATCACCCACTGCTATTGTGGTGCGACAATAGAGGGGCAATCGCTCAAGAAGGAACCTAGGTCTCACAGTAAGTTCAAACATATAGAAAGAAAATACCACGTGTTGCATGGGTTCGTGAACAAGGCTATATAGCTGTGCAGAAGATAGCCTCCGCGGATAACGTGGCGGACCCGTTCACTAAGCCTCTCTCACAGGAAGTGCTGGATAGACACCTTGATAGAATGGGGTTGCGATATCATAGTGCAGGGCATTGAGTGCAAGTGGGAGATTGTTTGGGAGTGTGCCCTCGGAATGCCATTCGAGGATGAAATGGATAGGGCACTATTTAACCGATGTATTATTCGCTGTATATGAGAATATTGTATTTGAATGTTATTTTATGGCATAAAAGTTTTATGTGATTTTACATTTATTCTTTATAGGCATATTATTTATTTGTCATGAGCTCTTACTAGTCATCCGGTAAGATGGTAAATAAATAAATAAAACTCAAATATTGTAATAGTCACTGATTCTCATGGAATGCGAGAGGGGCACCAGTGAGATATTATTCTCGGATATTAAGTTTGTCTATAAGTCTTAGACTTCAGTAGGATGACTGAATGTCGATCATGACTTATTTGTTGGCGACTCCTAAATGGTTGTGCCAACCATTCACTTGGGAAGTGGGAGGTCGTAACATTGATATAAGTTGAATCTGGAAAGACATGAGGTATGTGTAACTCAGCATAATCAAGTTCAGATTCTTACGATGAACTCTCGAAATTCATGTGTCCTCAAAGTGAGGAAGACAAGAAAAAATGAATGGAATCCCTTATGCATCTGCAGTGGGTAGCTTAATGTTGGCAGCATTGTCTCCGAAAGGCGTGCATTGTTTCAAAGTCTGTGCAAGTAGGACTATCACCTAGTCCTATACTTATACCTAACACCTAACACCTAACTTTATCGTTCAAGAACTCCACCCCAATCTGTTTGCCAAATTCCTGCAAGATGCACTTCCATTGGCTCATTCGAACTATGCAAGTGCTTTGCGGCGAAGATCGAGAGAATAAAAGCAAGTTTGACACTGAAGCATTCGAAGCCATCTTCAGTGGGTATTCCTCCACGTCTAAAGCCTATAGAGTCTACATTAAGCAGTCATGGACCATCATGGAAAGCTATGTTGTCATCTTTCAAGAAGTGATAGATTTGGCTTCTGAATACGATAGTTCAGGACCCGTCTTATTTGCGTGTTGGCACAAAGTCAACAAATTTCGGCAACATCTGCCTCAACGTCAAAAGAAGCTACACCTGCTGACCTGGTGGATGGTTCTCTTTTTGAGCACTTCTATCGGAACAAGTCTCGGCCTCCTATGTCGTCACAAATTGTGTCAAGTACTGCACTTCCACATCTACGGTGGATCCCCCTGTTTAGGCTGACGACAACGCGTGTTGTAGCCCCTCCCACTGCTAATTAGGAAATCACATCTATTTCTTCTCCTTCAGGTTCAGAAATAGATTTACCTCCCACGGATCCTCAGTCTTCTCCGACATGATGTCTCTAACCACTTCTCAGTGACGATTCTGACATGGCTATTCCTAATGAGCACAAGTGGACACGAGCTCACATTGTCGATCAAATAATTGGTGATCCTTTGAGCGGAGTAAGCTTTGGGACATCGACTCATAACGAGCTCTTCACTTGCTTTATAAGCCAAAACGAACCAACAAAGGTAACTAAAAGCCCCTTCAGGATTCGGAATGGGTGATCTCCATGTGAGAAGCTTAATAATTCGAGCGTTACAAGTTTGGACTTTAGTTCCTTGACCTCACTGCAAGACAATTATCGGAATTGAATGGGTATTCAAGAATAAATAGAACGAAGACAGTGACATAATCAGAAACAAAGCGCGATTGGTTGCTAAAGGACACAACCAATAGGAACGCGTTGACTACGACGAGACGTGTGCCCCCATTTCCCGTATCGAAGCTATTTGACTTTTCTTGCCAGACGCAGCTCATAAAGATTTCAAGGTCTATCAAATGGACCTAAAACCACCTTTCTCAACGACGTGTTAAAGGAGGAAGTCTATGTCGCTCAACCTTAAGGGATCATGAATGAAGAGCATCCTGATTACGTGTATCAATTGGACAAGACCCTCGATGGACTAAAACAAGCCCATCTAGCTTGGTATGACATCGTGACTGAATTTTGGTGAAATCAGGCTCCGTACGAGGGACAATCGACACAACACTCTTCATCAAGAAGCAAGGCACAGACTTTATGGTCGTCCAAGTCTACGTATACGACATTATCTTCGGCTCGATAAAACCACAACTCTGTCAGAAATTCGGTGATCTGATAAGACTAAGTGCGAGATGGCTTGATTGGCGAACGATAATTTTTCTTGGATTACAAGTCAAGCAACTCAAACATGGGATTTTCATCAATCAGACCGAATACATAAGGGATATTTGAAGAGGTTTAATCAAGACAATAGCACACCCCTGAGTACTCCTTTGTCAACAAGCTGCAAATTGGACTCTGATCCTTCTCGAAAATGGGTCAACATCACGACCTATCTGAGCATTATTGATCTCTTCTCTATGTCTAGCCGACCCGATATTATGTTCGCCACTTGGTTGGACCAGTTCGTGACCGCTGGCCAAGAGCGGTTCAGGACCATAACCAGCAGTTATTAACGTGGAGCTCATGGAATCAGTGTAAGAAATGTTTAATGCTTGAACTCCATTTCACGTGCAATAATAGATGTCTCTCTTGTTCTTTGTTGCCTTTGTCAGTGGTCTTGATTCGTGTTCACTCTTAGAGATTGACCTCATGTTGTACAAAGTGTAACAGATTGTGTACTAACGTGACTGAGATGGAGAGCTTCAACAATGTCAAGTAGTGGCTCAATGAGATTGATAGGTACGCCAATGATAGTGTCTGCAAACTTCTGGTGGGGAACAAATGTGATTTGGTCGAAAGCAAAAGTCGGGGACTCAGAGAAAGCAAAGGTATTTTTAATGTATATTTGCATGTTAAATTCCAATATTGCTCATTTACTACAATAAGAAGAAGGTAAATAATATTGCAATAAATTATTATATTGATTTTACTTTCAGCTTTCACAGAATTCACCATCTTTAGTTCTAAAGTTACCAAACATATTCATGAATTTGATGATGAGCTTGCCATTCCATTTCTAGAGACTAGTGCTAAAGATGCTAACAATGTGGAGCAAGCTTTCTTGACTATGGCCGCCGAGATTAAGAAGAGGTAGGAACACAGTTCTTAACAATCCAACTTTTGGGCCGCATTCCATGTTTTACGCCTTTGAAAACTTCGACTGTTAATCTACCAAAAACTCATCCGTGGTCTTTTGATTTATCAAACTAGGTCTTTGTTGTTTCGTCTATCTTCATTTTGTACTTTAGTGCATCTAACTGAAGTGTGTGTGTGTGGGTGTGTAGAATGGGACAGCAAGCTGCTAACAATAAGTCCAGAGCACTGTCCAGATTAAGGGACAGCCGATTGAGCAGAAGAGCAACTGCTGCGGTTAAAGTATGTTGATTTGGTGTTGCATGTTTATAGTACCTTTGTATAAATATTAGTGAGAGCAAGTTCTTACTCAACTCTAACTGAATTCTGAGCTTGTTTTATTGCCTGAGCAATGGATATTTCATTTCACTCATATTAAGTAGGCAATATTCTAAACATCAATCCAGAAAATACATTCTCATTAATCATCATTCATTCACAAAAAGCCACAGAAACTGCAGAATTCTTGATATTCATTGTAATAACATGAAAAAAAATCCATATCCATATGCATATAACAGAAAACTTAAAAGAAGAAGATCCATGATGTTCATCTTCTTTGTGTTGGTCTCTTGCAAGCCAACAACAAGAGTCGTCCCTTCTTTGATCCCGGGACCCTGAGGCTCGTTTGAAGCGAGTGATTTCTTACTAATGATGCGATATATCTCTGTCTAAAATGCTTTCTCGACATTGCTGGCTTTCAAGGGCCGAAGTTTCAATAAATGATAGCCCTTCTCTTTCTGCATAACTTTGAGCATCTTCAGTGGCAACAGCTTTAAGATGCTTGAGATCAGTCTTGTTTCTGATGAGCATGATAACGATGTTTGCGTCTGCATGGTCTCTCAACTACTTCAACCAGCGACTCACGTTCTCGAAAGTAGTTGGTCATACACAAGTAGAGCACCCAAAGCACCACGGTCGGTAGTAAGCACTTGTTATAGCCCGATAACGTTCTTGCCGGGCAGTATCCCATATTTAGGCCTTCATAGTTGAGATGGTAAAAGAGCTTTTATTGATATTGGCTAAACATGACCACGAAAGTATACAAGAAAGCACTTGTAATAGAATGTTTACATTTTTAAACGGCGTCAAATAACTCTGTCCATTGAAAGAAAAAAACAAAAATCGAGGTAGTCAGTCGCAAGTGCATGTAACGCAAATTTGAATACATAAAATATAAAAAGAAAAAGTAAAATAAATGTATGGGCCTATGTGGGCAGTGTAAAGCCCATTGCAGTGGCATATTTGTTAATACCTGTCTAGGGCTTATATATCTATCTATCTAGCTACTCGTGAAAATCCCCTCCGCCCACCACTAAACTGTCTAGGACGACTTTGAACAAGAAATCGTAGTCTTCCTCAGGTCTCCTCGCCACGCCATGGTTGGTTCTCGAGTCGATCGATCCAAGTAAATAAAGTTTGATAATTTTGCTATATTTTGATTTGATTATTGACAGATAAAATGTTTACAGTTTTAAATAGCGTCAAATAAAACTGTCCATTGAAAGAAAAAAACAAAAATCGAGGTAGTCAGTCGTAAGTGCATGTAAGGCAAATTTGAATACATAAAATATAAAAAGAAAAAGTAAAATAAATGTATGGGCCTATGTGGGCAGTGTAAAGCCCATTGCAGTGGCATATTTGTTAATACCTGTCTAGGGCTTATATATATCCCCTCTCGTACTACAAAGGAGAAAACCCTCAATATCTCTCTTTATAGTCGGAGAAAATACCCGACAAACTCTCTATTATTTTTCCCTCTATTTTCTCTCCTCTCTCTATCTGTTTGGATTTCTTATGTGGGAAACTGTTTGCACTACCTAAGCCATGGTATTTATAGGCCAAACGTCGCATGTGAACAAAATAAAATTGTCCACCCACCATTTGAATTAGTTGGCCACGTGCAAAAAGAAAACAATTTTGTTTTCCTCTATGACCTTTCCAAAGTCGCAATATGTCGACAAGGCCTTCACAGTTGAGATGGTAAAAGAGTTTTTACTGATATTGGCTAAACATGACCAGGAAAGTATACAAGAAAGCATGAAGCTATTCGACAGGCGTTCATTGACTGTCTTGATTCACAAATGTTGGCTACAATAAGACTGGGCATGCAAGCTAGTATATGGCTGATGCGGCCAGATTTCATGTGATCAAATAATTCACAAAGTAGATCCTATTTTCGGTGTTGAAACAGTGGTGCAGGGTAGGAAAATAGCACAAGCAACAGGGACCAGGGAAGGCCTTCCTTCTATCGGCAATTATACTCCGAGCAGTGACAATTCAAATATTCACAACAAAATAGACTTCACATAGCCGTCAATGAATGATCGCGGAAGTTAATAATCCAACTGATAAAAATGCAATCAGTTCCCATCATTCAAGATAGATCTAGAAATGAAGGCTAAAGCATAAAAAACACACAAAAAAATTATGTTTGTGCGCCACTACAAAAAATGTTATTTTATGTGACCATGTTTTTGTGATAACATTAAAAATCATCACATAAAATTAGATTATATGAGGAAATAATTTTTTCTCACAATAACTATTATATAATGTGAAGAATTTTTTTTCCTCATAAATGAATATATAATATGTGAGGAAACTGTTTTTTCATCACATAATAGTAATATATTTCCTCACAAAAGCTAAACATTAATGTGATAGATAAAATCCTCACATATAGTTAACAAATTTCCTAATAATAAATAAATTTTTATGTGACAAAAAAATCCTCACATAAAACAAAAGAGAAACCGTCGTCAACCAATAATATGTATTAGAGTATATGATAATTTTAGTCATTAGAAATGTGAGGAATATTTCTATATTATAAATCATTGTAATTATGAGGAAAAATATGTTTAACGCGAGGAATATTTTCGTAGTATATAATAGTAATTGTGAGGAAAAATATTTTTAATGTGAGGAATATTTTCGCATTATATATCATAGTAATTGTGAGGAAATATTTTTGTGAGGAATATTTTCGTATTATATATCATGGTTATTGTGAGGAAAATTAATTTAATGTGAGTAGGGATGACAATGGAGCGGGTCTAGACCCGGACCCGCCTACATCCGCCCCTAATGAATCGGGTTTTTTTTCTATTCGGGTAATGGGGCGGGTCACGGGTCCGAAAATCTCAACCCGACCCGAGATCCTCCCCGATATATATTATATTTAAATTTATTTTATTGTGCGTATATATACATAAAGTGTTCAAATTATTAATAAAAAGCTTTGTAGCCTACTGGATAAGTCTTTAGTTAATTTGCTATAGGTCGTGGGATCGAATCCTACTTTTGTACTTTTAAAAAAATTCGATCTAAAAAATAAAGAAAAAGGAGAAAATAGCTGACCCGGTCCATTCGGGTCCGGCCCGGGGCGAGGCGGGGCGGGTCCCGGGTCCGCGGCCAAACCCGACCCATACCCGTCCCTGCTGCCATCCCTAAATGTGAGGCATATTTTCGTAGTATATATTATGGTAATTATGAGGAAAAATATATTTAAAGTGACAAATTTTTTGTTGCGTTTATATGTTTAAATGTGAGGAAGTTCAAAATGTGACAAAATAGTATATCTATTGTGAGAAATATTTCGTCACAATAAGAATTTTATGCGAGGAAATTGCACTCCTCACATATGCCAAACGTGAGGAAATAAAATATCGTCACATTAGGCGCGATTTGATCTTATGCCACGGGCCTTCGGTGACGAGCCGGTGACGAAAATTTTTCCTCACATTAAATTTATGTGACGAAAATTTACTCTTTTGTGGGGAAAAAAATCGTCGCATAAAATGATTTTTTTTGTAGTGCTAGTCCAAACAAAGGAACGCCACACCACAACTAGCAAAATAAACTGAATGGAAAACCTAAAGAGTACGTGTGGCGAATTCCACGCCGATTGTGGATTAACAGAACTCATTCCTCGTAAACCTCGAAAGCAAGTTGGATTTTCCAACACCTGAATCGCCCCTATTAGGACGACTGTGAACTTCGTCAGGTCTCCTCGCCACGCCATGGTTGGTTCTCGAGTCGATCGATCCAAGAAAATAAAGTTTGATAATTTTGCTATATTTTGATTTGATTATTGGCAGATAGAATGTTTACAGTTTTAAACGGCGTCAAATAAATCTGTCCATTGAAAGAAAAAACAAAAATCGAGGTAGTCAGTTGCAAGTGCATGTAAGGCAGATTTGAATACATAAAATATAAAAAGAAAAAGTAAAATAAATGTATGGGCCTATGTGGGCAGTGTAAAGCCCATTGCAGTGGCATATTTTTATTTGTCAATACCTGCCTAGGGCTTATATATCTATATATCTAGCTGCTCGTGAAAATCCCCTCCGCCCACCACTAAAAGCTTCGCTTAGCAGCAGCTAAAAGGTACGGCAGACACAGTGTTGTCTTAACGTAATTTTGTTGTTTCATGCCGTTAAGCATTCGCTTTGGTTAGGAATTGCGTTCCATATTCATTGTAGTTATATTACCTGTGGAAGACCATGAATTCTATTTTCTCCTTATCCATATCTGTTGAAGACCGGTTTGAAGAGCCGATGAAAGTCGTCGAAGTTTATATCATTTTTCTTTTACTGCTCAACCGATGAATTGTTGGGTTTCGATAACATAATTCTTCCTTGGCTTGTTTAGCATTTATTTTGTCTTAGATGTAAGCTCTTGATCATTCATTCCCTTTTGGCAACAGATTGAGAGAGCGCATTGTTTACGGCGTACACTCAATTCTTACTGAGAAATTACCTTACATAGTTCTCTTCCCAGCAAACATATTTACGGCAATCTCCACTCAGCGACGACGATGGATTACTTCGGCGAGACTGAGGAGCAGAGCGGCTGCGGAGGAGTTACGGTGGCAATGGAAGTTGACGACGCGGACTCTTCGTTGGATCTATTCGGCAGGGACCTATCTTGAACGTGCACCGCCTCGCCGATTCCGACTTCTTCAACGCGTTTCAGGACGATTTCGACGATGAGGACATCAACTGAAATCTTTCTGGTTTGGGAAAATCGTGTCCTTTAATCGCTCTAGCTACTGGTATTTGATGATTGAAGTGAAAAACTGCTGCGTGATTTTTAACATTGTCACTCTGCTATTATTGGTTACTTCTGACGTGGTTTTATCAGCGTGCTGCGCTGTCAACGTTTTAAAATTCGCTAGGCGCTAGTCGGGCGCCCGATGGGGCTTAGCGCCTAGATGGGCCTAGGCGGCTTCTAGGCCGAAATTAGACGGTATAAATTTATTTTATTAATTTTTTTCAGTATATCTAATATGCTAATATTTTACAAGAAAAATTAAAGTGCATTCAATAATCCAAACATTGAAATAAATAATATCAAAACTAACAATGCAACACAATAATTTTAATACAAAAAATCACCTTTTAAGGATAATGTCGAAACTCGGAAGCAGTTAAACTATTTTCTATTTTAGTAATTATATATTTTCTACTTCAAGCAAGTGAATTATTTTTCAATTTTTTGTGAAATATATCGAAGGGTAAGTACCCCATTCAAAAACAGAGTGAAACAGGGGCGATTCTGAGCGGCGATTTTGAGCGGCGATTTTTCTCTTCTTCTCGGCGAACGCCTGCAATGGCAAAGAAGAAGAGAGCATTCGAAACAGGGGAATACTCCTTCTCCTACACCTCCCACACAAAGCCCAACTCATGAGCAGATGATTGATGCTGATAACGCGACTAATAAAAATCTAAGCCCTAATGACCTTGATGCGATAATATCGAACTACATTGAAAACATTGAACCTGTGGATGGGAATATCAGAGTTATCGAACAGCTACAAAAGCGGTCTCTGTTCTGAAAGGGAATGCTGTTGGAGAGCACCAAACTAATGGAACAATAACCAGGCATCAAGCCAATGTTTGGGAAAACTTTGATATATCTACACTAAGAAATGCTGGGTCTAAACTTGAATTTGTTGAACCAGACATGGAAGGGGACATCTCTGTGGGCAAAATTGATGCTGAGGAGTTGAGAGAAGAAGTTGAATATTGGAACTCGTCTCTACTATGCTATGTTTTGGGGGCGATCCTCCGTATGCTGTTATGAATGGATTCCTTACTCGCCTATGGAAAACATTGGGGTTACAACGGGTCTTGCAAGTAAAAAGAGGACTGTTTTTAGTGAAGTTTGATTCAGTTGAACAACGGGATGAGGTTCTGCAGGCAGGAGTACTCCATTTTGATGGGAAACCAGTTGTTATCTCCCCGTGGTCAGCAGATACTCAATTTAGCAAGATTGATGTGGACCGTGTACCTATTTGGATTCAATTTCCTCAGCTGGACTTGAAATATTGGGGAGCTAAGACCCTGAGCAGACTGGGCAGCCTTCTGGGAACGCCTATATGGGCACGAGAAGGAACACTGTAAGAAGGTAGAAGGAGGGAAGCCTAGCCAACCAACTCGCACATGGGTTAATAAGAGGATTGAACAAGTTACCAAACCTGTTGAGCCAACCGGGGCAGAGGCTGGTAAACGGACTGATGAGGAGCTAGGGGATAAACCAGGAGTAGAGGAGACCTCATCTGAGACTACCCTTGATACATGGCTTACAGTGGGTAAAAAGAAATCCATAGGAATCCAACTTAAGGAGACTAGCACACAGCACCCTTCCAAGCAGAGGGTTGAAAGCCTCCCCCATGGATAAAGCTGCAATGTGGAACATTAGAGGCCTGAATAGGCCTAATAAGCAGAGGGAGGTTTCTCTTTTCTGCAGGAAGTACGCGATAGAGTTGTTATGTCTGGTTGAAACAAAAATAAAACAAGGGAATATGGAGAGATGCATGAAGGCTATGTTTGATGGTTGGATAGCAGTGAACAACCTAGAGTTTGAGCCCACTAGTAGAATGATTCTCGCTTGGAAGCCAGATACGTATGGGGTAGAAGTGGAAAAAAATCTGATCAAATCATTCATGCCAAAGTGAGCTATAATGGTGCGAGTTTCTACATGACATGTGTGTATGGTACGAACACTAGCAGGGAGAGACTGAGATTGTGGCATGATTTGTGCTTAATACACCAAACTGTGAATCTTCCTTGGATGGTGTGGGGGGATTTTAATAGAATACTAATGCCTGATGATCGAATTGGGGGACAACCGGTGCAGCTGGCTGAGATTGAGGACTTCAAGCGTTGTTTGGATATGTGTTCCTTGGAGGCGATGCGATGGAAAGGATGCAGATATACCTGGACTAACAAACAGCGAGCTAGTGAGAGGATTTGGAGTAAACTAGATTGGGTCTTTATTAATGGCTTGTGGATGCAGCAGTTCCTGGAGGTGGAGGCGGAGTTTCTCACGGAAGGAGTTTCTGACCATTCTCCTATTCTAGTGTCCAATAGGAAGGCCATTCCCAGGATTAAGCCCTTCAAATTCTTTAATATGTGGACTTTGAGTCCTCAATTTTTGGAGATCGTTACAAAACAGTGGAAAAATCCGCTTTATGGCTCTAAACTGTGGTGCCTCTCGCAACAGCTGAAGCTACTTAAAGGGCAGTTTAGAGCGCTCAATAGCAGTCTCTTTCCTGACATAGTGAACAAGGCAGAGCAACAGAGACATAAGCTCGATGTAGCTCAAGAAAAGATCCATGCTGACCCACTCAATGCAGAGCTAATTAATGAGGAACGGGAGATAGCTAAGGAACTGGATTTCCTTAGTAAATCTGCGTCTAGTTACCTGGCTCAAAAGGCTAAAGCTATGTGGTTGATACATGGGGATCAAAACACCAAATTTTATCATGCAGCCATCAAACAGAGGATTTATAGGAACAGGATCGCCTCCATCTACACTGAGGATGGGAGACAGCTCACCGATCATGGAGAAATCATGTAACAGTTCTTGGATCACTATCAACAGCTCATAGGCCAAAGCTTCTCCATGGCTGAAAAGATTGACGACAGAACTATTCAGCAAGGTCCTTGTTTTGGCTGTGGAGGATCAGCTACAACTGCTCAGACCGTTCACCAGAGGGGATGTGAAAGCTGCACTTTTCTCCATCAATGAGCAGAAAGCTCCGGGCCCAGATGGATATACAAGTGGTTTCTTCAAACAGGCTTGGTCTGTCGTGGGAGAAGACGTGACTGCCGCTGTCTTGGAGTTCTTTCAGAATGGATTCATGTTGAAGCAGCTCAACAGTACTATTCTTACGATGATACCAAAGAAACAGCAGCCAAGATCAGTATTGGACTTTCGGCCTATCGCCTGCTGTAACGTTATATATAAATGTATCTCAAAGATGTTATGTGCGAGGCTGTCAGAGGTTCTTCCTAAGCTTGTGCATGAGAACCAGAGTGCCTTTATCAAAGGCCGATCCATTATCCACAATATTTTGGTAAGCCAAGAGTTGATCAGACATTACAAGAGAAGGAATAGCTCGTCCCGTTGTGTCATGAAGATTGACTTAAGGAAAGCGTACGACACTGTAAGTTGGGCATTCTTGGAGGCTCTCCTCCAGAAATTAAAGTTCCCTCAGAGATTCTGTGGATGGATTATGCAATGCGTAGGCACTACCAGCTTTACCCTTTCCTTAAATGGGTGCACTGAAGGGAGAATTATAGGGAGAAGAGGGCTTAGGCAGGGGGATCCTATCGCGCCTCTCATTTTTGTTCTTATTATGGAATACTTGAGCAGGAGCCCGCAACTTGCCTCCCGTGCAGATCAGTTCAGGTTTCATCCCATGTGTAAGAAGCATAGGCTGGTTAATCTATGTTTTGCAGATGACCTTCTAATTTTCTGGAAGGCTACCAAGGGATCTGTCCAAGCAGTGATGCAAGCTCTTCACCACTTCTCAGCTGTCTCAGGGCTGACAGCCAATTCGAGCAAGTCTAACATTTATATCGCTGGGGTCTCACAAGAACAAGAGAATGAAATACAGCAAGCTACGGGATTCAGTTTTGGGACATTTCCAATGAGGTATTTGGGGGTGCCCTTGTCTCCTTCGAAGTGGAGTAGGATAGACTGTCAGATGTTGGTTGATAAAATTACAGAAAGGATCCAAAGTTGGACGGCCCGCGCCTTGTCCTATGCAGGGAGGTGCTCGCTTATCAATTCGGTACTCTCCTCCATGTATAGTTATTGGGGTACCATCTTCTTACTCCCAAAGGGTGTGATAAAAGAGGTGGATCGCATCTGCAAGAATTGTTTATGGGTAGGAGTAGAAGGAAGCAAACGGTGGTTGGTGAAGTGGGAGCAAGTGTGTCTATCTAAGAGCAGAGGTGGCCTTAGCATAAAGAACTGTGCTGCGTGGAAAATGGCTAGCATTGGGAAGCAAATCTGGCACCTTGCCACGAAAGCTGACGTACTCTGGGTGAAATGGTTGCACGAATTGTATATGAAAGCTGGATCGTTCTGGGATCATTCTCCTCCTGCGGACTGCAGCTGGCATTGGAGGAAGATACATAAGGCAAAAGAGCTTTTCAGAGCTGGTTATGTTGGGAATCCGTGGGCTACTACGGTGATAGGTGTGTACACGCTGGAAACAGGGTACAAATGGCTCACTGCAGGTGCTCCCAAAAGCCATATAAGCCAAGCTGTCTGGAGTAATTACAACGTTCCCAAACACAGCTTCATCCTTTGGCTGTTGGTTCAGAAAAGGTTGCTCACAAAAGATCGGCTATCGGCGTGGGGGATACATGTAGAGCAGCCTTTGTGTGTCCTGTGTGAACTGGAGGATGAATCAGCTACCCATTTGTTCTTTGAGTGCCAGTTTAGTCGGACTATATTACAGTTGCTAGCGTGTTGGCTGGATGTTGAGAGCAGCCCGTACCAATTTGCTCGCTGGAGACGGTGGCTGACCCAGATGGGGAAGAAGAAGAGTATGCGAGGTAGGGTTGTGGTAGCTTGGTTTGCAGCTTTGGTATATCAGATTTGGGCTGAGTGAAATGCTCGTTTGCATGGAGGCGACAAGCAGACTGCGAGAGGCATCTTCAGCCGGATTTCTAGAGTGACTAGGACAAGAATCTTAGGGTGTTGCCACACAAAGATCACTAGCTCGGCGGAATCCATCTTTCAACGCACTATTAGGCTGTATTCTTACATCGACGAGTGATGCTCTAGTATTGATGTAAAGCTGTGCGGTTGTACAAATAGTGTTTCGTGTGGTAATGAATTTAATTCGTACCAAAAAAAAGTACCCCATTCATGAATTAATGATGGTGCGAAATAATAATACTAGATATTGCCTATTATAAGATATTCCATATTCTCCAAAGCTTTTACTTAGTAACATTGCATTGTACGCGGTGATGGGTTCGCTGAGGAGTAAATGGGCCAGACCAGAACGTTAAATAACACTATTCTTGATAAAGTAAACATGTCCCACACCTAACATGTAATGAGAGTGTAAAGAACTTGACAAAATAAATCCAATTTTATTATTTCGATTAAGAAAAGTCGAAAGAGATGAATCGACTGAAATGAAAAAAGAAAAAGATTCAATAATTAACAATCAAACAATTCACGAATCATTTAGTGAAATTGTAATTCCGAGTTACACAAATTCTTCATTGACCGAAAAAAAAATCAAGGATTTCACTCATAGAACAAGTACAATTCGAAATCAAATTGAAAGAATGACAAAAGAAAAAAAAAAAAAGTGACTCAAAAAAGAAATGTTAGTTCTAACAAAAGCAGTTATAATACTAAAAGATTCGAAAAGTGGCAAATATTCCAAAGAAAAAATGCTCGATTAATTTTTAAATTATCCCCTTTTTTCAAATTTTTCATTGAAAGAATCTACACGGATCTAATTTTATCTGTCATTAATATTCCGAGAACGAATACAGAACTTTTTTTTGAATCAACAAAAAATCTCTTAACAATAATGAAAAAAACCAAGGAAATAAACAAAAGACAGGTGCAATTACGTTAATTTCAACTATAAAAAAACCACTTTATAGTATTAGAAATAATCAACCAAAGTCATATATGTTTTATGACTTATCCTACGTATCACAAGCATATGTATTTTATAAATTATCACAAATTAAAGTTAGTAACTCGTCTAAATTAAAATCGGTTTTTCAATATCAAGGAATCCCCATTTTTCTTAAGCCTGAACTAAAGGATTATTCTGAAACACAAGGAACGAGTCATTTGAAATTAGGGGATAACAAACTTCCAAGTTCTAAAATGAATCACTGGAAAAACTGGTTAAGCGCACAGTATCAATACCATTTATCCCAGATAAGATGGTCTAGATTAATACCCCTAAAATGGCGAAATAGAGTTGATCGACGTCGTATAGAAAATTTTAAAAAATGGCATTCCTATGAAAAAGACCAATTAATTGATTCCAAAAAATAATTTGAAGTATATTCATTACATAATCAAAAACAGAATTTCAAAAAATACTCCAGATATGATATTTTATCATATAAATTTCTTTATTATGAAAATATAAAGGAATACTTTTTTTCTAGATCTCCGTTTCAAAGAAACAAGAACCAAGAGATTTCGTATAGCACACATCAAGCAAGCCCTTTTAATATGCTTAGTAACATCTCTATCAATAATTATCTAAGAAAGGTTGATATTATATATATCGAAAAAAAGGCCGATAGAAAATACTTTGATTGGGAAATTCTTAATTTGTATCTTAAACAAAAAGGCCATGTTGACATCTATATAAGTACCCATGGCACAACCCAGTACTCAACTCATGGTCTTCGTCTTTTAAGTGACAACACGAGTATTCAATCTGAAATTTTGTATTATTAAAATTTAATTAATAGGCATATTTAATTTTTAATCGGCTCATTAGGCGGATTAATTGGCCGATTAGGCGGCTTAATGGGCCCATTATTTAATTGGGGCCGATTACATGATATACGCCACGGTGGTTGCCGAGGCGGATTAATAGGCCGATTAGGCGGTTTAATCAGCCCATTAACTAATTGGGGGCGATTACATGATATGCACCTCGGTGGTTGCCGATTACCGCCTAGACGGTGCCTAGGTGGGCGCCTAGACCGTATTTTACAACGATGCGTGCTATGCGTTTATTGTATATTTTGATTGACAATGCCGCCGGTGGCAATGACGACTTAATGTGCTGGTTATTAGGTTTTATGTTCGTATCTTTACTAAACTTAGTCGTATATATAAGGGGTGAACAAATCTTAAGTACAAATGCATCTCTTACCCGACTCCTAAAAAAGTGTAAACTAAATCTAGTTTAAATTCAAATTTAAACTACTAAGTGTCTCCTAAAAAAGTGCAAACTAAATCTAGTTTAAATTCAAATTTAAACTACTAAGTGTTTGTTTGGTTGGAGAATTTAAGTAATTAAAGGTGGATTTATGATATATTACATGTTTGGTTGGTAGGTTTATCTAAACCATGGATTTATATAAATTACTCTAAACCCATGCAGACATGTTTAGATAAACACACACCCCTCACATGTTTTTATTTAAACCCACTAACCAAAACCGCATTTTATTTATATCCATTAATTTGTTTTCTATAAACCCTTACTCATTTAAACCCTCCTAAATATAAACCTGTCAACCAAACGAGTACTAAGTAATTAAAACTTAATGAAATAATAAGAACTATATTATCCTAACAGTCACTTACGGAGAACATAATAAATCGTATGTTTTCCACCTTCGGAGCCTAGGTGGCAATACCGTCTTCTTAATGTTAATGAGATGTGTGATTCCATTGCAAAGCACTTTGCTATGATATCAAACATCTCATCGATGTTAAGATCTAATATGATACTTAAGATTTTTATTTATTTATTATAATATCTTTTTCTTTTTCTTTTTAGTGTCTCCGGCGGAATAGTATAGCGTGAATATATTGGCCCAACAGGCTTTTTAGTTAATAACAACACTGAATTCGTACATTGGGCTTACACGTCGGACGCAGATGACCTCTCGCTCAACAGTTTTGCTTAATAACACCACCCAACATTGTTTGGATTTTATTTTTATTTGAACTTATAAATTATTCTGAATTTTTTTCTTTTTTTCGAACGCTCGGAACTAATAAAGACTAGTATATTAGCACACTCGAATGCGTGCGTGTGTCTCTATACATAAATACATAATTTTATAGTTAAAAAGTTGATTTATAATATATACTATTATAATTAAATTTTAAAAGGAATGTTTTGAAATATGTAAAATAAAAGGGTATTTTTAATAAAATAAACAAGAAAAATAAGCATTAACGAAATAAACAAAAGACGAAAAGCATTAATCAAATAGCGAAATTCGTATGCATTTCATACGAGTTACTAACTCGTAAGCAAAACATACGAGTTAATTGGAAATGATGGCCCGCTGACCTGACCTGACTTCATGTGCCAAGTAACTCGTACAAAATCATACGAGTTACTGTAATACCCGTAAAATTAATACGGGATTATTTTTGTAATGTTCGAAATTAATGGAATTAATTTTCGGACAAAACGGATATTTCGAAAGGAACCCGGAAATACTAATTGGGCCGAGAATTGTTGTAAGCCCAAGAAAGATAATAAGAACTAAAATAAGTAGAAAAGCCCAAGGAAGTAAAATGGGCTATCATTATAATGTTGGAATATAATAAATTGAACTGTACTAACTTAGTTAATGTCTCAAAAATAAAGCCCAAATGTTTCGATAGGATAGATGGCTAATAAGTTTACTTAAGCCTAAAGAAAAACACGTCACCATTCTTTTACTTCTATCATAAAATTCGAAATTTCAATACATATCCACATCCTATGTAATAAAAACGAGTTACAAAGTCAAGACTTCAATAAGAAAGAAAACCTGACAAACAAATGTGGGATATTGAAATACGTGGGCACCGCTAGTCTGGCGTTAACGACCAGACGATATATTTTATTTTATTGCGCGCGAGGTGCCGAGTCTAGCCTAGGGCCCTGATATTGAAATACGATAGAAATGTGGGAACGAGCGTGCATTACATCATGTTGTGAGAATTGGGAATTGGGAATGAGTGCACGCTGCATTGCATTTTATTCACCTACTGGGCAATTTGCTCAGTGTTTACGTGTTGTAGGTACCGAGTCTGACGCTGACACGCGTCAAGACTGAGGCGGCTGGTGGCGGTGCTCCACGGACTTTTGAGGGCGGGACGGTACATGGATGAAGACCTGTGGAGCGGCGATAGGGTTTTTAATCTTTTGACATTTTGGGGCTTCGGCCCATTGTACAGATACTATTATGTAAAATAATATTTTGCTGTATTATAATATCTTTTAGGAAAAAGTTTTAATTAGACGGGCCTTCTGCGGCTTACGTTGCGGAAATCCGCCAATAATCCTAATTAGAAAAGTAGGGTCGCCACAGTTACTATTTCGTATGTTAAAAGAACGACTTAGTGGTAAACGGAACTGCTGACCTGGCGTGGCACACGTTACTCGCTGACATTTTATACGAGTTAATAACTCGTATAAAATCACTACGAGTTACTGCCCGTGGTCGACAACCTGCATGGGCACACAGTGTCCAAGTAACTCGTATATAATAATTACGAGTTACTCGAATTATTGCAAATTCATGCAATAATTAGAGTAACTCGTATGTATTGGTGACGAGTTTCGGGCGACTTTGCATAGCGGTGCAATAATGCATATATCTCGTCTTTAGTACACACGAGTTATATCTCTATAAATACCAACCCTTCGACATGTAAACCACAACACAAATAAGATTTACTTCTCTATAATACCCCACCACTTTCGATTTTTAAAACACAACACAAAAATGGTGTCGAGTCGTGTACAAGTCGTAGTATATTTCGACGGTGAAATTCAATCATCCGATTCTATCGTTAAATATAGTATCCATCCTATTGCGTATAGGCGAATTCGTCGCAACACCAGTTTTTCGGAGTTTATGTCGTTGTTGTTCGAAATTACGGGTGCTGATAGCAGTCGTTGTTTGTTAATTGTCCAGGCAAAAAATGAATACTTTCAACAATCTCGCCTCTTTCCTTAGTTATTCAAAATCTCCAACGACAACGATTTACAATTTTTCATCCATCCCGATTCGGAGAACAGTTGTGTTGAGGTTTTTGTTGACATAGTTGAAAATTCAAATTTTGATTTGAACGAAGAGCCTCTTCGGTATTTTGAGGTTGGTTCTCGAGTTATACCTGTCCGGATTTTCTCGACATTCTCTCAGTACAGCAGGGTTCAGTAATGTTTCTCTGGAGATGCCGGCGCTTGATGTTTCGTTCAATATGCCGGAATCCGTGTCAGAACCGGAGCCAGATTTCGTGCCAGAACCAGAGGAAGACGTTGATGTTAGTGATTCAGAAGCGGACGATGAGGATCCACTATCCGAGTTACCTGATCCCAACCAGGACGATGAGTCGACGACGACTGATGCGCCAGATGATACCACTTCGCTGGATGATGCTGCTCCAACGCTGTTTCAGTCCATCCCATCTTTTCCAAACGTACCAAATGCCACCTCCTGGTGGTGACGACTACGGTGGTTACGGGGAGTTTTACGACAGAAATAACCCTATGTTTTGTCGAGGTATGATTTTTCAAAGTAAAAAACATTTACAACGTGCCGTCGAAGATTTTTCGATCAGGGTTGCTAGACGCGAGTATCACGTCAACGAGAGCAGCAATACACGTTGGAGTGTCCAATGTAATCATACGACTGATTGTCCAACGAGAGCAGCAATACTCGTTCGGGGTAATGCCACTCCACGATATTGAAGAAGATGAGGGGACACCTCGACCGACAAGCGATCGGTAAACACTGGGAGGAAGTGCGACAATCTCCGGGAGCGTCATGTTGTACGGCTCCCATACAAATTGATGCGTCCGCAGGCGATCAAGGCACTCGCGGATGGTGCGTATGTTCGAATTTGTCGATGTAGTGTAATCGTATAACGCGTTCCACCTGTCATATATTTACACAACATTTATAAATGTAACAAGGAAAAAAATTTACAAACTTTATGAACGACCATACGTCGCAGCATGTGGCGGGATCGGTAAGACTATCCCGTCGACTATACTGGGCTCCATGGAGATACGATGAAGCTCACGAACAGGCTGAAATGGCAAGATCCTCACATATGCCCATACCTAAAACAAATCACATGTTTTAAATAAATTTTTAGAATAATAATAAAATTAATCAAAGTTTCTATATAAGTTACCTGCAACAGCCGTAGGGATCCGCCTATATTATGCTTTTTCGGCTCGCATGCCGAACAAAGCTCTCTGTACAGGAGCGCTAGGACTGCACTACCCCAACTAAACGTGGCTACCTCATCAATATCCTCCAACAGCTGAAGGTAGGTCAAAGATACGGTGCTCGCGCTACAGTCGGGGAACATCACCGCACCAAAGAGCAGCATCGCGTAACCACGTGCAGAACACTCAACCTCTTCCTCGTCGCTATCATCCGAAATCGGATGGGCCAACAACCAACTCGCTAACGACTTCATCGAAAGCGATGACCCCTTAATTTTCTCAGCAGGCGGTCTAAAACCTAGCAACCGCTCACAGTTCACACTCGTCCATCCACTGTATGACCGTCCTCGGTTGGATCATACCGGCTACACAACTACCATCTACATGCAAACCACACAAAACTCCTACGTCCTGTAAAGTGACGTTCGCCTCCCCGACAAAAAATGAAACGTATGGGTCTCCTTCCTCCAACGCTCTACCAAAGCTGTAATCAAATGAGGGTCAACCCTCTTTGACATACAGCTGTAGACGCTGTATAGACCCATATCGTTCAACTTATCTAATAAGGGATCATTTAGAACATTTGGTGCTTCTCTCGTACCCACACAACATTCTCTAAGGACCTAATCTTAATAGTCTTATCTATCGCACCATCATCTAACAATAAATCAGCACTACGGTAATTTGACTGCTATCGTCAACACCGAACTATCAAAAGGCCCGTAATAAGAATCCAAATCCATCTACAGTACAAAAACGACGTATAAATAAATCAATCATGATTACTGATAACCGTATCATAGTACGTTTATCGTAGATTTAATTGGCTCATAATAGAGTTTTTGTAGTCATTTTTGCACTTATTAATCCCATTTCTACTTATTTTGGTATTATAAGGCTTTAGGGCGAGTTTCGGGTGAAAAGGAGCAGTGCACTTGGTCGTGCACTTTAGGACGAGGCAAAACGGCGCAAAGCCAATGAAAACTGGCGATGGTCACGGCCGTGACAATGGGCAGAGGCTAATCAAAGAGAAGGTCACGGTCGTGACGAGCAGTGCACTTGGTCGTGACACTTGGCAGAGAGTCAAAGTAAAGTATGTCACGGCCATGACACTTAGTGCACCTGCCCGTGACACTGGGCAGAAGATGCGAGAAGTAAAACGACGCCTGTCACGGCCGTGACGGCCTATGTCCCAGGCCGTGATCGTTACGAAATTTCTTATAAAAGCCCGAATTCGACTCAGAAAAAGGGGACACTTACCAGAAATCAACCCTAATTCATATTAGACGAATTACAGACGCCAGAAACGCAGAATTCATTTGGAGAAGCGCGAGAGACGGATCAACGACGCAATCACGCCAAATTAAACGCAGAACGAAGATTCATCCATGCCACCATCCCAGATCATCAGTATTCAAGATCATGAATTCTTCTTCTTCGTTTCTTATTTCTTTCGTTGTTTTCCCGTCGATTATGCATAGCTAAATCCCCTATGTGTTTGGGATTAGATGAACGTTATGATATTTCGTAATTAAGACATATGTTTAATCGTGACTCGTGTTTATGACTTTTTACCTGTCTATGAAAGTATTTTGTCACTTTAATATGTCTATGTGTTAAAGTGATCGTGTGGAAAATCATTTAGGGCGACAGCTAAACTACGATTAGGCCATTCATAGAAGATAGGACTCGAGTATAGGGCGAAAGCAAATACTCGATCCTCGCCTTTAGTACTTACTGAACCTTAGATCCCCGCAAGCGTTTAGGACGACAGCAAACTCGTGAGCGGGTAGGAAATTACTGCGATCTAGTCAGAATCACGTAGGAGCGAGAATTCATTGTCTTCACCGATAGTACCTAGCGGGATTCGAATCCCGAGCACATCTCTATTATCTGAAAGTTTTTTTACTAGTTTTAGGCGTATTCTTTTAGTCTCTCGTTGATTTAGGAGTAATCTGTTAGGATAGTTCGTAACACCATCTGCGTATTTTATTTAGGCTAAATATCGAGTCGATAGGTCACTACTAGTACTTGATTTATTCCTTGTGTTCGATACTTGTCTACTCACTTTACTGCACTACACACGATAGGTCCACTGCCCATCGCACGTCGGTGATAGTAATTAGGTATTCGTTTAAATTATTATTTGTCGCACTTTTCATTTACACACCACGTGTTGATCAATTACTTTTGTAAAAATATCGACGATAAAATAAAATACTTCGTAAAATAAAAAATAAATATAACGAGGACCGGGGATCACTCACCGGACGTAATTGCGCGTAGATCGTCACGGGGGTCGAGGCGGCGGGTTAACGCGGTGGGTCGTCGAGGCGGGCTGGCGGCAGCGGGTCGCGGCGGGGCGGCAGGACGCTGCTGGCGGCGGCCGGTCAAGGCGGCCTGCGGGGCAGCAGCAGCAGGCGGCGGCGGGACGCGGCTGATGGCGGCGGGACCTCGTCGAGGCGGGACGGCGGTTCGCGGGGCAGCTGGTCAAGTGGGAGGACCTCGTCGAGCCGCTGCGGCGGCGGGCAGCAAACGTCGAAGAGGGGGAGCAGCGGGCGGCGGAGAACAGCAGGTCGTGGCGGCGTCTCGTCGAGGCGGGGCGTCGTGTCGAGGAGGTCCGGCGTGTCGCGGAGGAGGGCTGGTCGCTGCGGCGGGCGACGGGTCCTTGAGGTTCGGCGGAGGTCGCGGAGTGGGCAGCTGTACTTCGGCGGCTTCTTCAAGCTTCGTCTTCGTCTGTTCGTCTTCGCCGCTAGGGTTTTTAAAGAACAGATCTAATTCGTATAAACTTTATACGAGTTACGGATTATAACTCGTATGAAGTTGATACGAGTTATGTCACGTGTAGTCCAACTGGAATCTTTCCAGCTGGACATGTAACTCGTAACGACATAAAAAATGAAAAATTGATATCAAAAAATTGAAAGCTATACGAGTTACATAACTCGTAATAAATAGATACGAAATTTGCTATTTTATTAATGTTTTTCGTTTTCTATTTGTTTCGTTAATGCTTATTTTTTTTGGTTTATTTCATTGAAAAAACCAATAAAAAGTAATTAGAATAATTGAAATAAAATAAAATTTAGACTAAATTATAAATTATACAATAAAATTGACATACCAAATTGGAAGAGGGATTATTCTAACATCTAAGGTTCTCTCCCTTAATAAAATAGAAAGACATGCAAGTATGCAAACTTTGAAATTTCACACGATAGTGGGCGGAGCTACAATGTAGTCTCGATGAGATTCAACTTCAAGTACTAATACTTATCCAACGGGATTCAAATCCAAATAAAACATTCGATTGAGGTCGTTTTATTAATGTTATACTGATCAATCACATCTTATAATTATTTTTGTTACCAAGTCTATGCCCTTAGAGACCCAAAATCCTTATTTATGTAGCTGAATCCTACAAAACCACAACTGATCAGCCTTCTCTCACGTGGTGAAATGTGCAAATGTGCCTTGTGTGTGTGATATGGTGCATGGGTCCCGAATTTTTTTTGTTCTTTTTCTTTTTGATATTTCGTTCTTTTTTCTTTTCACTTTTAAGTAGGTAACCCCTTCGACAAGTTTATATTAGAACACTTGTGACCATATACCAAAGGCAATCTTATTCTCGCCATCATGTGACCCAAAAAGATGAAAGTGCCCAAATTAAAGTAATCATGGCCTCGTGACACAAATTTCATCTAAGATACTTGATGAATGAACATTTTTTAATTAATTTCGAGTTTAATCTTGATACTTCTACATTGGCGTTGATATTACACTCAGTTTTCAAGTATTCTGTTTCTTAATTTGGTTCATATTTGATGGATATTACCATACCAACTTTATTAATTAATTATTAAGCAAGATGTACAGTTATAAGTCATATCGATGTGTTCTTGAAGAATAAATAGACTATCTTTGACAAAAAAATATGACCAGTAAATGGAATTGCTTAGCTAACCTTACCTTTATTTGATGTAAGAAGAAAAAGAACTTCCAACCGAAACATACAAATTTACTTTCCTCCCTTGGAAAAAATACATGTTTATGTTTATAAAGCTTTTGTGAAATTTAATAAGGTAACATGATACTTGGACAAAATATTAACTTAGGTCACTAAGTATACTGAAATCGTAATGAAATAAATTTTTTAAGTTTATTTTATCATATATTGGATACATATGTTTGTATTATAATGAAATCTTACTTGGGTGCAGCGACGGAACCACAGGGGGGTCAGAGGGGTCGGCCGACCCCCCGGCGGCCGGAGCTAGAGGGTAGTAATGTCGAGATGGTGGCCTTTTTAATGAAGTTGCAGCCTTAGTGTTATTGTGTCTGAAGCTCGAAGACGACGATGGAGGATCAGAGAATTGGGGCAAAATTAATACAATTACAATTATACTCATTCACTTAACCAAAATTGCAAAATATGTCCATTATTATCTATTTTTATAGTTGAGTTGTTTATACTCTTAGAACATTTAATTAGGATAAAAAATATAGTCCAATAAAATATTCATTTTAAGTGTTATTTATTTAGAAATATTTTCCAATAAAATTTTATAATTACATGATAAACTAATATTTATTATTGTTTCTGTTGTTTTTATTATCATTGTTATTGTTTTCTATAATTGTTTTGAATTTTTAATAACTTGCTATTATATATTATTATTCAAAACTTCTATAAAAGATTTTTAGATCTAAAGATAATATTGACATATTGGCTAATTTCAATAAATTATTACCTTAAAAAGATCGAGAGACAAGATTTGTGATAATTTTCTCTCACATTTATTGATATGGTTTATCAAAAAAATATTATATGAATGTGTTGGAAGTGAAGCATTTTGGAGTTATCTAAATATGTAGGTCCACTATAACATATTATAATTTAATATTATCTATATGTTATGAAAATTGTATATAATAAGTCGTGATTATTGTACCAAGAACATGAATATTTCTCAATTTATGTCGTACTAGTATAGTATTCTCGACCCCCCAAATGAAAAAACCTGGTTCCGTCACTGATTGGGTGAAGGTATAGAAAAAACGTGACCTTACGATGGTAGGAACGAGTAAATACATCACATTATTTGGATGAGATTGTTGCGTAGACTTTAATTTAATCATAATTCAATGATAGGAACGACTAAATACGTTGATCGATCGAGTGTTCCCTCAATCCTAATAGAAAGGTGGTGAAAACATTTAGTAGAACATATATCACATCCTTCGATGATAATTACGTTCATGGACAAGGAAAAAGAAAGCTATTATTACGCTCTAGAAATAGAATATGATACTTGATTTCCCTTTTTCTCAAAGGGGCAACCTCGATTAAATCCCCATTTCCAAACTTTTTATCAACTAACTCCCCCTATCAATTTACTTATTATCAAACTCCCTAAATCAAAACATTCTTACATATCACTACCTATTTACCCGAAATGACGATTTTAGCCCTCAATTATTATTTTTTAAATCATTTCTTCCCCAAATCAACAACCACGTAGCTTTTAATTTCAGACCTCATCTCCCAACTAGAAAGCTCCCGCCGGCGACGGAAAAGCCTCTGCCCGCACCGGAAAGCTCCGAGCTTGCCTAATTCATCGTGGGTTTCTCGGTCCAGGTAAGTTGAGGTAGGTTTTTTTTTTTATTGTGGGTTATCCTTCGAGCTTCTTGACCTCGAGTGAACGAAATTGAGTTAGAGAACACTCTGATGAGGTGTACAATGAATGTTTGTGGCAGTAGCATGGACATAAATTGGGTATCGGGTTATGGGTGTCGCGATTTGGTGTCGAGCCGTGGGTGTTGCGATTTGGGCGTCGAGGTGTAAAAAGCTGAGTTCTTCTCCTATTTTCTACTGTTAGCATACTGTGGGTGTCAAGAGAGGTTAGTATTTGCTTAAGATTTGGCTAATTTATCTGTTAAAGCAATTTATTATATGCAGTACCAAAGTATATTGAATTGCAGTACCCACATTTCTTTTATGAAGTACCTTTTGAAGGTTTCTAGCACTATCATATGATAATCATTTGTTATTTTTACTTTTAACAGGTAAGATAATACGAAGATATGTTGTCTACGAATGTCTTTGGTGGGCTCACATTGTTTGCATGTGCGGAATATAAGAAGAGCACATATTTATTGTTTGACCAATGAAACGATAGGTTATGGAGCATTCTTTTTGTTGGTATGTTGCCGATATGTTATCACACATTCTTACGACGATATGTTTTTGATATGATGTTGGTGGATAAATGAAACTAATATTGTTAATATGTTCGATATTAATATTGTTGGTGGATGAATCATATTAAAATTGTAGATATATTGATATCAATACTATTGTTGGATGAATAATATTAATACTGATGTTGTATTATTGATGGTGTTCCAATAAAATTGTTTGCTGGAAGTTCTAATGCATTATTTGCACAATAACCTACGTGTTTTCGATAATTAAAAACGTGGTACGCAAAAGATACTACAAGTAACCTACCCACGGTACTACATTATCATAAGCTATGGTACTATAAACATCTATATATGGTACTACAAACATCTGCATGTTGATACTACAAATTGGGGCAGGAATTTCGATTGTTAGAAACGTGGTATGAAAAAGATACTACAAGTAACATACATATGGTACTACACTATCGTAGGGTATGGTACTATTGACATCTATATATTGGAACTACAAACTTATGTATATTGGTACTACAAATTTGGGCAGGAATTTCGATTGCTAGAAATATGGTACGAAAAGATACTTCAAGTAACATATGTATGGTACTACACTATGATAGGGTATGGTACTACTGACATCTACATACTAGAACTACAAACATATGTATATTGGTACTACAAATTTCGGTAGGAATTTCGATTGCTAGAAACGTGGTACGAAAAAGACACCACAAGTAACATACGTATGGTACTACACTATGGTAGGTTATGATACTACGAACTATATATTGGAACTACAAACATATTTATATTGGTACTACAAATTTGGGTAGAAACGATTGCTAGAAACGTGGTAAGAAAAAAGATACAAGTAACATATGTATGGTACTACACTATGGTAGGGTACGGTACCACGAACATCTATATTTTGGAACGACAAACATATGTATATTGGTACTACAAATTTGGGTAGGAATTTCGATTGCTAGAAACGTGGTACGAAAAAGATACTACAAGTAACATACGTGATTATCGTAGGGTATGGTACTTGGAACATTTATATATTGGAACTACTAACTTATGTATATTGGTACTACAAATTTGGCTAGGAATTTCAATTGCTATAAACGTGGTACGGAAAAGATACTACAAGTAACCTACCCGTGGTAGTACACTAGCTTATGTTGTGGTACCGCAAAAATCTATATATTAGAACTACACATATATGTATATTGGTACTACAAATTTGGAGTAGGAATTTCGATTGTTAGAAGCGTGGTACGAAAAAGATACTACAAGTAACATACTTATGGTACTACACTATGGTAGGGTATGGTACTACGAACAGCTATGTATTGAAACTACAAACATATGTATATTGGTACTTCAAATTTGGGTAGGGTTTTCGATTGCTAGAAACGTTGTACGGAAAAGATACTACAAGTAACCTACTCGTGGTACGACACTAGCTTAAGTTATGGTACCGCAAACATCTATATATTGAAACTACAAATATATGTATATTGGTACTACAAATTTGGGGTAGGAATTTGATTGTTAGAAACGTGGTACGAAAAAGATACTACAAGTAACATATGTATGGTACTATGCTATGGTGGGGTATGGTACTACGAACATCTATATATTGGAACTACAAACATATAAATTGGTACTACAAATTTGGTAGGAATTTTTCGACGCCGTCCGAGTTATTTTTGGTCCTTGATTACGTTACCATAGTTTTAAATACTTTACTGATGATCTGGTATCAGTATTGGTGGTTAATATTTAGAATTAGATATTATTACGTTGAAACCCCAACTTTTGTTCTACGTATTACGATACTAGTAAGAACATCTTACTGCATAGTCATGATTTTTCATCGATTGAAAGTTAGTGTCTATATTTCGTGTTACCGTGTGTTTCATTTTGTTATGTAGCATAATTTGGAAGTTCACATGCCTTATTTGCACAATAATCTATGCATTTTCGATAATTAAAAACGTGGTACGAAAAAGATACTACAAGTAACCTGCTCGTTGTACTACACTAGATTATGTTATGGTACCGCAAACATTTATATATTGGAACTACAAATATATGTATATTGGTACTACAAATTTGGGGTAGGAATTTCGATTGTTAGAAACGTGGTACGAAAAAGATACTACAAGTAACATACGTATGGTACTACATTATGGTAGGGTATGGTACTGCGAACATCTATATGTTGGAACTACAAACATATGTATATTGGTAGTTCAAATTTGGGTAGGGTTTTCGATTGATAGAAACGTGGTACGGAAAAGATACTACAAGTTACCTACTAGTGGTACTACACTAGCTTATGTTATGGTACCGCAAACATCTACGTATTGGAACTACAAATATATGTATATTGGTACAACAAATTTGGGGTAGGAATTTCGATTGTAGAAAAGTGGTCGAAAAAGATACTACAAGTAACATACGTATGGTACTACGCTATGGTGGGGTATGGTACTACGAACATCTATATATTGGAACTACAAACATATGAATATTGGTACTACAAATTTGGGTAGGAATTTTTCGACGCCGTCCGAGTTATTTATGGTCCTTGATTATGTTACCATAGTTATAAATACTTTACTGATGATCTGGTATCAGTATTGGTGGTTAATATTTAGAATTAGGTATTATTTTGTTGAAACCCCAACTTTCGTTCTACGTATTATGATACTAGTAAGGACATCTTACTGCATAGTCATGATTTTTCATCGATTGAAAGTTAGTGTCTATATTTCGTGTTACCGTGTGTTTAATTTTATTATGTACCATTTTGGAAGTTCACATGCCTTATTTGCACAATAATCTACACGTTTTCGATAATTAAAAACGTGGTACGATACTACAAGTAACCTACTCGTGTTACTATTCTCTCTAGCTTATGTTATGGTACCGCAAACATCTATATATTGGAACTACAAATATATGTATATTGGTACTATAAATTTGGGGTAGGAATTTCGATTGTTAGAAACGTGGTACGAAAAAGATACTACAAGTAACATACGTATGGTACTACACTATGGTAGGGTATGGTACTTTGAACATCTATATATTGGAACTACAAATATATGTATATTGGTACTTCAAATTGGGTAGGGTTTTCGATTGCTAGAAACGTGATACGAAAAAGATACTACAAGTAACCTACCAGTGGTACTACACTAGCTTATGTTATGGTACCGCAAACATCTATATATTGGAACTATAATATATGTATACTGGTACTACAAATTTGGGGTAAGAATTTTGATTGTTAGAAACGTGGTACGAAAAAGATACTACAAGTCACATACGTATGGTAGGGTATGGTACTACGAACATCTAGATATTGGAACTACAAATATATGTATATAGTACTACAACTTTGGGTAGTAAATTTTCGACGCGGTCCGAGTTATTTTTGGTCCTTGACTATGTTACCATAGTTATAAATACTTTACTGATGATTTGGTATCAATATTGGTGGGTGAATATTTAGAATTAGGGATTATTACGTTGAAACCCCAACTTTCTTTCTACTTATTATGATACTAGCAAGAACATCTAACTACATAGTCAAGAGTTTTGATCGATTGAAAGTTAGTGTTTATATTTTATGCTACCTTGTGTTTAATTTTATCATATGACGTATTTTGGAAGTTCTCATGCCTTCTTTGGACAATAATCTACGCATTTTCGATAATTAAAAACGTGGTACCGAAAAAGATACTGTAAGTAACCTACTCATGGTACCGCACTAGCTTATGTTGTGGTACCACACACATCTACATATTTCGAAGCCGCTAGCACGGTACGTTAAAGATACTACAAACAACCCAACTATGGTACTACAAAAGCATGTAGTTTGGTACTGCAACTATCCACATATAGGTACTACAAACATCTTTATGTCGGTACCACAAATTAGAGCGCGTATGTCAAAGCCACTAGCACGACACGTAAAAGATACTACAAACAACCCAATTTGGCACTACAAAAGCATATACTAGGGTACTGCACCTGTCCACATGTAGGTACTACAAACGTCTTTATATTGGTACCACACATTAGAGTCGCCGTATTTCCAGGCCGCTCGCACGGTACGTAAAAGGTACTACCAATAACCTAATTATGGTACTACAGAAACATATAACATGGTACCGCAACTGTCCACATGTAAGTACTACATATGTCTGTATATTGGTACCGCAAATTAGAAGGCGTATTTCGACTCCGTGCACACAGTACGTAAAAGATACTACATATAACCTTATTATGGTACTACAAAGCAAATAATATGATACCGCAACTGTCCACATGTAGGTACTACAAAAGTCTTTATATTGGTACCACAAATTAGAGTCGACGTATTTCGAATCCGTTCGCATGGTACATAAAAGATACTACAAATGACCTACGTATGATACTACGTAAAGAAACTGTTGGTACTGCAAGCTAGCAATATTGGTAATACATATCTGTTTGTTCATGTACTACAAAAATACCTGGAACAGAAACATAAACACGTCACAAAACTATGAGGATCAACAGCATATCAGTCTCCAAACACAGATAAATATCACTCAAACAAGTAGAACATGCAACTAAGATCGTCCGTAAGTATCGTGGCAGCCATGAAGCCACGATACAATTCGACGTCAACTTCGTCAAGATGCCTCCCCGAGCCATCGGTCCAACGATGTATCGATCCATGGACATTGTAGAATATACGCCGCAATCCATGCCATCTGGACTCTGCTCCCTCGTGGACTCAGACTCTGACATGAGCGACTTGGGCTTATAGTCCCACCTCCATGTCCAATAGGTCGACAGAAAACGAGCCTGTAACAATATAACAAGTTAAGAACACGATAAAGCGTTTAATTTAATAAAATTCAAATTACAAATGATATTGTCGCCCATTTCATGTGATTGTGCTTCAGCGGATCTCGTAGGTAAAATCGTCTTTACAGTACCAAGTAACTATGTAATACGGTACCAAAAAACATAGCACCAATTCAATTATCGTAACCAAAAACAACCAAGATTCGTACCAAGACAGTAAAAAATGCATACCTTTACATCGAGCAGGGAATTTAGAAGCTAACAACCCTAATTTGAATAATACCAAGTTCCCAATTACCCTAATTTTGACATAAACCCCAAATTCGAGCCGTAATCACAAACATAGCCCAACATGAAATCCTCAAGGAATGCAACTATGAAAGCCCTAATCTCTACATTAACACAAAATGCCACAAAATTCGAAAACATTAAAGTCGAACGAAGATGTGAAGCAGCCGTACCGTTGAGATGACGCGTGAAGCCTTAATATCTCGTTCGCTGATCGTTATGGAGGCGAAGCTGAGAATCGGACGACTGCTCTGTATCGTTTTCGTTCTGATTTTCGTTCTTCTGCTTTTCGTTCCTCGTCGTCTGCTTTCGTTCTTCGTCGTCCTCAGTATGTGAGTTCAATTGATTATGTTGCAATATTTGTCCATTAGGTTGATATGTGATATAATAGTTTCAAAGGGAGAGTTTAGTGATAAATGAATTGAGAGGGGAGTAAGTTGATGTATAGTTTGGGTAAGGGGGATTTATGTGTAGATTTGCCTTTCTCAAATATATTTCTAAATATTTTTTTTTTTATATTTTCTCTAACAGTTTTATAAGCAAATTTGTGGGGCAACTATGTTTTCCCATTACATTAAATACTCCGTACGAAATCTCATATGCTCATTACATCTTGGGAAATAGAGCATGATCCTCTCTGAAATTTTTAATAAATGCTTTTTTCTTGCAATTGCCGTTAGTTCGATGTAAGATTCACGTCTAAAATGCCAGATATAAGATTAATATAATTGATAACATATTTTGAATATATATTATCATTTTCTTCTGAAAAATAGTGACATCCTACCATATACGCTTGAGTTCACGTGGACTCGTGACAATACCTCACAATCAACCCATGATCCTCTTTAAAGCCAAGTAAAGTTAATGATTTAAATTTCTCCGAAAAAATAATTCATAATTTCAATTAAAATTCAAAGTATATTATTATTATAAACGCTAGCTGTTTCAATCTAATAATGAGTTAATATGTATAGCGGGTTATAGATTAATTAATTGTGCAGCGAATCAAATCGTATGGGAAGGAGTTCTTTCTCTAGTAAAGTACTTAATCTGATCAGTGTATTTAATATTTATCGTACGTATATTTTTATGTACAAGTGGGACAGTGTCACGTTATGAGGACTAAGTTTCATTAAAGCTACTAGCATTATAGTATGACTGATGTGGACTCAATTAGCATGGGCTGGAAAGAAGCAAATAAGAGAAAGCCCAACAAAGCCCATGAAGAAGGAAGCCCATAATGAAATATCTGTCTAGGAGAAAGGACCTGCAGGAATTCAACGGGCACAAATCTTGACTGGACAAAAGAATAAGGACCGCTGTGTATAAGGGTACAGGAACAGTGAGAAAGAAGAATGACAAATTGCAGGGACGCGTGTCACTCTATTACAGGAGGATGTTACTGAGTGAATTACTGCAACAATCGCAGGAGTCATTCCATCCAGCAATCAGTCACCTTCCCTAAGTCCCTAGGTGGTACGTCCCTCCAGAAATCCTGGGACAAGGCCTCAGACAGGCGGCGGGAACTGCTATAAATGGAGGACTTAGCATATTTTCCACGAGAATCATTTTTCTGCAGAAACACTCGCACCACATTTTCTCTCTAAGATACTTTAACATACTTTTTACATTTTAGGAGCGAAGGTGAGGATTTGTTGAGTGTGTAACGTATTCTTACTTAGTGAAAGACAGTTCCCAGTGCCCCGTGGACGTAGAATCCGAAAGGATTCGAACCACGTAAATCCCTGTGTTCTTTCTGTTTATGTCCCAGCATCAACAACCCTCGTATACTTAGCCAATAGCATATTAATCGATCTACCGTTAACTAAATATTCAGAGCCCCCACACCTAAAAATACTGTTGATTGGGTTTGCCCCATATCAAATGGCGCCGTCTGTGGGAAGTAGGAGTTAAAGGCGTGAGAAATTTCTGAAGCAAGGTACGAGGCTGCATTGAAAGATTTCTCGTGTGTTTTCTGTTTTTTGTGTTACAGGGATAAGGCAAGGAACGTAAGGACGCTGATGGAGGGAGATTCTTCCATACCAAAAAACTTAGACGCACAATTTGAAGAGGTCGCAAGGGGCGATACAGCAAGGCAAGATGCCACCCCAGCACCTACTCCTGTTGTGATATCGCCAGAAACACCGATTACTTTGACGGCCGCTCAGTTGGACCTCCTAGTACGCAACACTGTCAACAGCACTTTGGCTGAGAGGAGGAAGAAAAGAAGACAACGAAAGAGGACCCAGCCGCGTGTCGAGACCGAGCAGGTCGACGGCAAATTCACAGAAGTGACCGGGGAAAATGAAACGCAGCCACAACCCCATGCAACGCCCTCTGAACACGACAAGCGATTGTCCGAATCAGAGAACGAGTCAAGGAGGGAGGAAGGACCTCCGAGGCATCAGGAGGGACGTGGGGGAGCTGCGGAACAGGTTCGGGAAAAGGAAGAGGAGCCAAACAAGGCGGATCAGCCAGAAAAGGACGTCAAAACCCCCACGCTGATCTCCGCCGAGTCAGTCAGCAAAGCCCCGAACCTTGTTAAAGAGGCAGAAGGCTCCAAAAGGAGAAAGAAGGTCACGTTACCCCCAGAGGAAAAAGAGGAGACTTGGACCAAAAAAGAAAAGGAGCTGCGGGATCAACTGGCTGACCTTAAGCAGGTGGTGGACGGTGTCAGAAGCAGAACCATGCCACCAAGGATAGGGGAAGGACTAGTAGCAGGGACGCCTTTTGCGAAGGAACTACTGGTGGGGGAGGTCTCATCTAACTTCAAACAGTTGCCGTACGAGTATGATGGGACGACGGACCCCGTAGAGCACGTCTTACGCTTCCAGAACACCATCTTACTCCACGATTTCTCGGATGGGGTCAAGTGCAGGGTGTTCCTAACCACCTTGGTGAGGGCGGCCCAGCAATGGTTCAGCCAACTAGCGCCTGGATCTATCAAGTCTTTCGAGGAATTCCAGTTGATATTCATTACCCAGTTCGCCAGTGCCAGGAAGCAGCCCAAGTCCGACATGTCGCTCTTTCAAGTGCGGCAAGGAGAAACGGAAAGTCTCCGAGCTTACATAAGCAGATTTAACATCGCCGCCTTAGAGGTGCCGACAGCCACGCCCTCCGTTAAGGTCAGTGCCCTGATAAACGGGCTTCGGGATGGGGACTTCTTCGCTTCCCTCTCCAAGAGACCGCCGCCGACTTTCGAAGACCGATTGCTGAGGGCGGACAAATACATTAACTTAGAAGAAAGTAAGATGGCCAAAGCGCAGGAAGAGAAACAGATAACCACGCCGAAGAAGGAAGGGGCCCTGAGAAACCAAGGACATGTGAGACCACCTCTGCGTCTGCCTCACAAAGAGCCTTGGGGATCTCCGGCCAGGGCCCCACGAAGGTTCACTCCATTGCGTGCTAACCCAGAGGAGGTCCTAGCCGTAGCAGGACGACATCCGGCTCTGAGAAAGCCCCCTGCCGGATCTGCAGGACCTTCTCGACCCTATTCTAATTTATATTGTCGTTACCATAATGAATACGGGCACCACACTAACAACTGTTATCATTTGAGGGATGAGATAGAAAGGCTGATACAGGCAGGGCACTTGAAAGAGTTCGTGAAGCAGGGACCAGAGCCCAGTCCCCGGAAAAGCGAAAAGGAAGAAGGGGGACCTGTCCCGAATAAGGGTAGGTCGTTGCCCCCACCAGCAAGCAAAGGCCCTCCAGGACCATCCAGGGCCCCCATCTTGATCATTGTAGGAGGTCCCAGCAGTGGTGATTCTAACCGAGCTAGGAAGTCCTACGCTAGGACCACAGGGAGACCCCAGTCGTGGGGATTGATAGGGCACACGGAGGCCATTGCGAACGTACAGTTTGGACCAGAAGATGAGACTCACGTTACCAGGCCACACAACGATGCCTTGGTCATAACGACTGATATCGCCGGACACGATGTGTCCCGAGTCTTCATAGACGGAGGGAGCTCGGCCGACATCCTGTTCCTGGATTGCTTTAAGAAAATGGATCTGGAAGCAGGTCTGCGGCCAGTTTCCACCGCCCTATATGGGTTCGGAGGACCGGGAATACGACCCATGGGGGAAGTGACGCTGCCTGTCGGGATGGGGACGAACCCAGTTCGAGTTGTGAAAATGATCAACTTTCTGGTGGTTGACATCGCCTCCTCCTACAACGTCATCCTGGGACGACCCGCCATCAACGAATTCAGAGCAGTCCCCTCCACCTACCATTTGAAAGTCAAGTTCCCCGTGGGGGAGCACGTTGGCGAGATCCTGGGGGACCAGCAGAGTTCCCGCCAATGCTACGCCAATGAAGTTAAGGCAGTGGCCAAAGAAAAGGAGATTGCCCGAGAAGGGAGTGGTCGCGACAAGAGGATCAAAATTGAAGGAGGGGGACCTACGAGCTTGCAGCCTGAACCGGATGAGGAACTCGCCAAGGTAGAGCTATACCCCGACCAACCAGGAAAGACCACTAAGATAGGAACACACTTGGGAGAACAGGCCACGAAGGAGCTGGTAGGATGCCTGCAAAGGAACGCCGATCTATTTGCGTTTTCGCCCGGAGATATGACGGGAATCCACCCTGATATAGCCAAACATCACCTGAATGTCCTACCCAGCGCTAAGCCCGTCAAACAAAGGCTGAGGACATGTGGGACGGAAAGAGCGCAGATCCTGAGGGAGGAGGTCGATAAACTATTTCAGGCAGGCCATATCCAGGAGATCCAGTTCCCCACTTGGCTGGCCAATGCTGTCCTGGTAAAGAAAGGAAATGGGCAGTGGAGGATGTGCATTGATTTTAGGGACCTCAATAAGGCCTGCCCCAAGGATCACTATCCTCTGCCCAGAATAGACCAACTCGTAGACTCCACCTCCGGGTGCGAGGTCCTCAGCATGATGGACGCTTACCAAGGTTATCACCAGGTAAGCCTCGATTCAAATGATTTTGATAAAGTTTGCTTCGTAACACCAGGGGGGACATACGGGTACGTCCGAATGCCCTTCGGACTCAAAAATGCGGGAGCAACGTACCAACGGATGGTGGATAAGGTCTTTAAGCAGCAACTAGGTAGGAACATGGAGGTGTACGTAGATGATATGCTCGTAAAATCGGTACACCTCACTAATCACACCAAGGACCTGGAAGAAGCGTTCAAAGCGATCAGGGAAAGCGGGATGAAACTCAATCCCGAAAAATGCGCGTTCGGAGTAGGATCAGGGAAGTTCCTTGGCTACATGGTCACCCAACGAGGCATCGAGGTCAATCCTACGAAAGTGAAGGCTATTTTGGAGATGCAACCTCCCCAGGGCATCAAGGAAGTCCAAAAGCTCACGGGACGATTGGCGGCCCTTAGCAGATTCATCTCCCACTCAGCGAAGAGGAGCCTACCTTTCTTCAAGGTGTTACGAAAGAATAAACAATTCGAGTGGACCAAGGAATGCCAGCAAGCCTTTGAAGAATTGAAGGAGTACCTCCACAACACGCCACTCCTGACCAAACCCTTGATGGGGGATGTGTTGATACTATATTTCTCCGTAGGGGACCACGCGATAAGCTCCGTCCTATTGAAGGAAGAAGGAACCTCCCAGAGGCCCATCTACTTTGTAAGTAAGGTACTTCTGGACGCTGAAACTAGGTACTCCGAGCTTGAGAAGGCCGCTTTAGCAGTAATGACCTCCGCCCGCCGACTCCGACCCTATTTCTTGTCACACAAAGTGAACGTGCGAACTAATTTCCCGCTGAAGCAAACATTGGACAAACCAGACTTATCAGGAAGGATGGTGAAGTGGGCCATCGAGCTAGGGAGTATGACGTAGAATTTGAGCGAAGGACAGCTGTGAAGGCCCAGGCCCTCTCAGATTTCGTCCTCGAAACTACGAAGGGACCTCCGGAAGGCCGATGGAGAGTATACGTGGATGGATCCGCCACTTCGCAAAAATCAGGAGCAGGGGTCCTCGTCATCAACCCAGAAGGAGAGGAACTCCGTTTCGCCATTACGTTCCACTTTCAAGCTTCCAACAATGAATCAGAATACGAAGCCCTCCTTCATGGCTTACGGATCGCGAAGGAGCTGGGGGCACGAAACATTACTTTGTTCTCGGACTCACAGCTGGTGGTCCAGCAAGTGAAAGGGAACTACGAGGCAAAAGATGAAAAGATGGCTGAGTATGGTAAGAAAGTTGAGAAGCTAACCAAAGCCTTCGACTCTTGTGAGATTGTGCAGGTCCCCAGGGAGGAAAACCACAAGGCAGACTATTTAGCGAAGGCCGCTAGTTCAGGGCCAGCTTTCGAAGAAGAGGGTATCACCTACCTCGCGGTGGATAAGGAAGAGAAAGGAGAGTTCGTGGCAAGCATAGAAGAGAGGGATGATTGGAGGGCCCCCATCATAGCCACCTTAGAGGACCCCAACCAGAAGGACAAAAGGGGATACCGACAAAGGTTTTGTCTGATAGATGGGTGCCTGTTCAAGAAATCTTTCGTACACGCGTACTCCCGATGCCTCTCCAAAGAAGAAGGCAAGAAAATACTCGAAGAGATCCATGAAGGATGTGCGGGGGATCATGCGGGGTACAAGTCCCTCACCAGAAAGGTTGTCAGAGCCGGATACTTCTGGCCCAATCTCATCAAAGATGCCAAGGACCTAGTCCGAAGGTGCAACAACTGTCAGAAGTATGGTCCCAAAATCCACGTCCCCGCCGCGGCTCTGGGGACTATGCATTCCCCATGCCCTTTCGACAAGTGGGGAATCGACATTGTCGGTCCCTTTCCCCGAGGAAAAGCGCAAAAGAAGTTCATCATTGTAGCAGTTGACTACTTCAGTAAATGGATCGAAGCTAAGGCGGTGGCGCGGATAGACGAGGAGAAAGTGATTGAGTTCCTATGGAAGAATATCTGTTGCCGATATGGAGCTCCCAGGATCCTTGTCTCCGATAATGGAACTCAATTCTGCGGAGCTAAGACGCGAGGATTTTGTGAAGGCATGAAAATAACACAGAGGTTTGTCGCGGTGGGACATCCCCAAGCAAATGGGCAGGCCGAAGTCTCTAATCGAACCATTCTCAAGGGGATCAAGGCCCGACTCGAACAAGATGGAAACAAATGGGTTGAGGCACTGGACGCTGTCCTTTGGGCGTACAGAACTAGCCCCCGCGAAGCAACAGGGGAAACACCCTTCGAACTAGTATATGGGTCGTCCGCCGTGATACCAGCCGAAATTGGCATTGAAACACATCGAATGATGGCATATAACGAGCAGGAGAACGCGCGGTTAAGAAGGGAGGACCTGGACCTTGTCGAAGGAATAAGGGAAGAGGCCCATGTGAGGACTGAAGGATATAAAAGTCGCATAAAGGCAATGTATGATCGGAGAATCCGACCCAGGGGATTTCAGCAGGGGGACCTAGTACTTCGAAGAGCCGACATCCTACGGCCCCTGAAGAAAATGGAGGCCCCCTGGGAAGGGCCCTATCGGGTGACGAAGGTGTTAGGAGGTGGAGCCTACGAGTTAGAAGATGCCAAAGGAAGGTCATTGCCCCGCCCTTGGAATGTCTCTAACTTAAAGAAGTTTTACGTGTAATATTACCATGTAAGAAAGGGAGGGGACGTACTCTTTTTCCTTCATCTGGGATTTTGCCTCAAAGGGAGGTTTTGCCCAAATAAGGTTTTAACGAGGCGTACCTCCCTAGCGGAATATAAATGTTTTGTCCCAACGAAGTGTACTTACAAACGATACCAAGGGTCGACGGACCTGCGGTGTACAATGACATCAAGGGCTCAGTGCCTGCGACGTGAAACGATACCAAGGGTCGACGGACCTGCGGTGTACAATGACATCAAGGGCTCAGTGCCTGCGACGTGAAATGATACCAAGGGTCGATGGACCTGCGGCGTACAAAGACATCAAAGGCCTAGTGCCTGCGACGTGAAATGATACCAAGGGTCGACGGACCTGCGGCGTACAAAGACATCAAGGGCCCAGTGCCTGCGACGTGAAACGATGCCAAAGACCGACGGGTCGGCGGTGTACCCGACATCAAAGGCCACAGGTCTGCGACGTGAATGATGCCCAAGAGGGTGTACAAGATGCCACCGCCGACGGGCTGTGGTGTACAGGACATCAAAGGTCCCCAGTAAGACCTGCGACGTGAATAGGTACCTCAGCGTAGCTGGCGCTATAACCAGGATAAAACGGTGGGGTAGTCCCCCACTTTTTAAGACCTTCGGGCTTACAATTACTGGATTCGCTAAGGACAAAGAGAGCCTAGCGCCTATGCGACACCTTTGGATAAGGACGACGGTCCTTACAACCAAAGGCGTGTATAATTTATACTTAGCTTACGGATTTAACGAAGTGTTGGTGAAGTACCACTAGACTCAACAGGGAAAAGCACGAAAGGAAAAAGACACTTAATAAAAGAGGTCCCATATTACAAGGAAAAGAGGGACCTTAGCAAAAGCCTACGAAAGCAGGGGAGTTAAGCTCCCCCACCAGAAAAAACTACTGTCCGCAAAAGCATAAAAGGAAAAAAGGTCCATTATACAACACAGGACAGAGAAAAACTAAGAAGGATCTGCGGGAGGGTAAAAGACCACGCCAGGAAGATCAGAGACGTCGGCCTGGGCCAGAGCTGCCATGTGCCTCTCAGCAGAGGGACGCCAGAACAAGGGATTCTCCTCGGCCATAGCATCTCCTTTGAAGGACGGAGGAGGAGGAAGGTCCCTAAGGGCGGCGGCCGCTCCAACGCCCGTAGATCCCGCCTGATGGCCTCCCAGAAAATAATGCTGCATGAATGGGACAAAGTCCCTGAGGGAGACAGGATCTTCCAGATAGGCCAAGCGCCAATCCTCCGCCAGGTCCTTGAGGAACTTCTGACCAGCTGAGGTCGATAGGAGGTGCTGCTGGCAGATCCGAACGCCCTCGACCTTCATGGCCTCGAGCTCAACTGGGCCATGAACCTCTGTCATACGGACGAAGTCTTCGTCCCACTTTGCTTTTTCCTGGTCAAAGGAACGCCGAAGTTCCTCCTCACGCCGCTTCAAGAGGGCAGCATGATCCTCCTTCTCCTTTTCCGAAGAATGGCGCAGCTCCTCATTTTGCCTAACCAGCTCCGCCTTCTCCCTCTCCAACCCATCCTTCTCGTCCTGAAACTTGACTTGAATCTCTTCGATGGTCTTTTCACGGGCGGCCAGACTGGCCTGAACTTGCTTCAGCTGCTCTTGGAGGGACTCGATACGTCCCTCCAACTCCGACACCAACGGACTCTCAGAGGACCTTACGGACACAAGACCTATCACCTAAGTACCACGTAAAGGAAATCCTAAGACCAGAAAAACAGAGAAGGCGCAGAAACTCGAAGAATAAGACAGAGGTATCCACTGGGAACAACCAAAGGCCTACCTTGAGAAGATGACAAGCAAGCTCTGCCTCGTTCTCCGCAGGGGACCTCTTGGCAAACGCCTCCCTATCTTCTAAAGGAACCAGATCACTTAGCGCTGCCATCCCCATTCCGACCACGGGACCTCCAGAAGGAGGTGGGCTCTCTCGTTGGGGCCCTTCCTGAGGAGCTTCAACCTGAGCCTCACTTCCCTCGCCCTCAGAGAGAGGCAACTTCTTCTTAGACTTCTTAGCAGGTTTAGCCAAAGGGCCAGCCTTTCGCTTTGCCTTAGGAGCTGAAGGAGTTGGCGACAGTTCAGATGTCCCCGGATCTTTGGGGGAGGACTGACCAACCTCAGCACGGATGTCTAATGCCCCTGGGAGTGGCGGGAGCTCAGAAACTGAGACAGGCCTCTCGGCACTGGGAGGTGGGGGAGCATTCCTCTCCTCTATGTTTGCCAACAGATTGCGCCACGAACCTGTCATCCCTGCACCCAACGTCCACAAACATAGAGTTAGCAGAAATAATGATACCAGAAAAAAACGTAAGAATATCGCAACAATCACAGGTACCCTCGAGAGAAAGGCCGGCAAACGAAGGCGAAAACCCAAAATGGTACAGGACCCCTGGGAACCTGACTAAGGAAGAAGGGTTCAGGGGACCATGTTCTTCGGCATGAGTATTCAAAAGGGACAGGGCTTTTAGATTCCTCTTTGAGCATTTGCCAGAACCGCGAGGAGGGGCACTGCTCACCCACCTATCACATGGAAAATCCCACGAACCACCCGGGGACTCCACGAAGAAATACGACCTGTGCCAATCCTTATCCATCTTGTGGTTTTTGCCAAAGAAATGGGTTTCTCCGCCCAGGCTGGAAGAGATAGAGGAAAGATAGAAGAAGGCACCGTGAAGCTTGACCGAAAATTGGGAAACCACCAAGTCAGGGGAAGGAACACCTCCCACAGCACGCACTGCCACGAAAAACGAGATAAGAAGACGAATGGCGGAGGGCTGGAATTGATTCAGAGGGACCTTGAAGGCCCGGGACACCTCAGAAAGGAAGAGAGGAACGGGGAAACGCAGCCCAGCCCTGACCTGGGCCTCCCAGAACGCCAAACATTTGGGAGGCGGGTGGTCAGCTCTCTGGTTCGGCAAAGGTATTCTCACCCTGAAACCCTCGAAAGCGAAGCCCCCCTCTACCAAAGCCTCTAAACCCATCTGGGAACATGTCGAGGCCTTAAAAACGCTAATAGGGATCCCCGTAGAAGAGGAAGGAACGGATCTAGGGTTTTGAGGGGGCGACGATCCCGAAAGCGCAGCCGAATCTTGGGTAGCGGCGGCCAAATCAACAGAACTAGCTCCACCTTGAGTGTGAGAAGCCATGGCAGAAGCAACAACTGAGCGGGTTCGGGGACGATGGCCGGTATAAGGTACGATGGCGCGATGGGTATGAGCTCCTGAAGGGGAATCAGGCTGTGAAACTAGAGGGGTAGACGACGTATCAGAAGAAATCGACTGAGGAAAACGAGTGGGGGAAGGCGAGGATTTCTCTGAAATTGTAACAATGGAAGCCATGGAAGCGAGAGAGGAAGACGAAAAGGAATGAAGAGAAAGAGACGTACCTGTTAAAATGCGAAGCGTCCTTTCAAAAATAAGAGCAAGCTTCCAGAACCCACACTTAAAAAGAAGCGGTTCCCAAGATGCTGAAAAGGAGCAGGAAAGGTCACATCCTTTCAGCGAATCATGACGAATGGACCATAAGAGGAGGTAAAATTTTAACTTATCTTTTTTTTACTCTAACTCACTTTCGGTTCCCAAAAATGAATTAGAGTAGGGGAGTGGTTGATGTGGACTCAATTAGCATGGGCTGGAAAGAAGCAAATAAGAGAAAGCCCAACAAAGCCCATGAAGAAGGAAGCCCATAATGAAATATCTGTCTAGGAGAAAGGACCTGCAGGAATTCAACGGGCACAAATCTTGACTGGACAAAAGAATAAGGACCGCTGTGTATAAGGGTACAGGAACAGTGAGAAAGAAGAATGACAAATTGCAGGGACGCGTGTCACTCTATTACAGGAGGATGTTACTGAGTGAATTACTGCAACAATCGCAGGAGTCATTCCATCCAGCAATCAGTCACCTTCCCTAAGTCCCTAGGTGGTACGTCCCTCCAGAAATCCTGGGACAAGGCCTCAGACAGGCGGCGGGAACTGCTATAAATGGAGGACTTAGCATATTTTCCACGAGAATCATTTTTCTACAGAAACACTCGCACCACATTTTCTCTCTAAGATACTTTAACATACTTTTTACATTTTAGGAGCGAAGGTGAGGATTTGTTGAGTGTGTAACGTATTCTTACTTAGTGAAAGACAGTTCCCAGTGCCCCGTGGACGTAGAATCCGAAAGGATTCGAACCACGTAAATCCCTGTGTTCTTTCTGTTTATGTCCCAGCATCAACAACCCTCGTATACTTAGCCAATAGCATATTAATCGATCTACCGTTAACTAAATATTCAGAGCCCCCACACCTAAAAATACTGTTGATTGGGTTTGCCCCATATCAATGACATACATCTCTTTTCAATAAAAAATGTGAGATCCTATTTAAGTCATTAAGATGAAGATACAATTTATACTTTGAACAAATGTAAGGTTTATATTTTTTACGAAGACACGATCCTAAAGTTAGATACATAATTCAGCCTAATGAGAGACGCTTTACAAAGTATAATATAATTCTGTAAGTTCAAACTTTTAAGTGAAGGACCATGCAACTGAGGTATTCTCATTGAGAAAAAAATGGTTTGCCTTTGTAACTATTGTTTGATATATTGATATTATGTAGGGTGTAAATGTAGTATCCGTTATAAGGAAGGAATTTGGTTTGCTCTTCAATTTTCTGCAGCGAATATGAGAGAAATAAGATATAGGAATAGTACTGTGGCTAAGTAACAATTAAATACCAAACGTTAGGTTTAGGTATTGTCAGGGAACATGATTGTATCTATTAGTACTATATATAAAAGGATGAAGTCACTTGTTTGTAGCCAGTTTCCTGCAAGTTCCCGGTCATCATGGCAATACTGTAATTAACCAATGTCTAAGGGATAATTTTGCAAGCAAAAAATATTGTGTTCTTCACAAAACGATACCTAAGACGTCACTTCCTTCGCAAACAATCAAACATTCGCCTGCAAGCTTGAGCCCTCAGCTGCAAGATTGTCCTTTTCAAAGCAGCTCTTATAAAATTCGAAGAAGAAAGCTTGCTCAAGACTAAAGAGTCAACAATGTCAGATTCTTTGGTTCTTATCGCATGATAAATCAATTGAATGTGGATTTACAGAATCTGGAGGTCGAAAAGTTTGAGTTCGATGTTACAGAGAAGGTCGATCCGGTCTCTGCTCTCCTTTTGTTGAACAAAGGACTGAGCTCAAAATTGAATAGGCGATTTTCCAGCGGACGAATCGGTGAATCTCTTTTTTTTTCCGAAGTACGAATCGGTGAATCAGATAGAAGTTTTGCGAGAGAAGGGCAAGGATAACGCTTCTTACAGGAAAGAATGATTCGATGTGTGATATTCTCCCATCAAACATTCATTGGGGCATAAGTGTGTGGTGTGTTCTGTAAGGTCTCGTTATCTGTTGGTGTAGATGTTTCATTCCTCTCATGTATTTGTAGGAAATGTTGGGAGCAATTGATCGGTACAATACGATACAACAAACAAATAATGTGTGTGTAAAACAAAAAGCACAAATCATTCATAGGACAAAATGGACATGGGACTGAGCTGAGTGATCGGCAGAGCTCGACAGCAAAAGAACCAGCCATGCAATGTTCTAACAGCTTTCTCAAATGCATTTAACATAGCAAACAATTTATGTCCTAACATATTATATTCAATGCTTCTCTGCATTTGTCTGTTATTCGTTCTTACACACGCAGATTGAGTCTTGTAAGCTTTACTTTAATTGACATTCAACTTGGAATCTCATTTTAATGTAGTAGTACGAAAAGGCCGCAGCTAAGTTGAACAACAAACGTGGAATCGAATCGAAAGTTCCAAGGTTTCCCCCCTTCAAAGTCCTAAGGAACTGCGGGAAATCGATTCAGGAATACAAAAGTCAAAGATCCTCCTGAAGCTAATGGCGGCTTTCTTGAAGAAACAAGTTGGCCTTTTTTTCATTCAGAGCATCATTTGTACCGAGTTGTGGTGAATGAGCGGCATAAGTAGGTTTGTCATTTGAAGGAGTGCCACTGTAGGTTATTAGCCTTTTCGTTTGAAGTGGAATCACATCCATGATCAAGTGCCTTTCCATGACTAAATGCTTAGAATATGGTAGTAGAAGATAGGCTGAAGAATTATCCGTTTTTCTGTATGACCTTTTTTTCCGGGTTGAATTTTCATCGTAGCCGCACATCGTGCGGCAACTCTTAGCTAGTAAATTATAAAGTACTGACAATTGACAAACGGAGATATATGTTTAATCAATACGAGCATATTATAATGTGCATGGAAATAATATACAATTAGTCACCTAATTCTTGAAAAGGAAGTGATACCGTTATTCTGTACGATTGAAGAAAGTTCGTTACTCACTAATAATTAAATAAAATTCACGAATAACATATAGTAATAGCTCGAAAAATAATTGAAATAGTAAAAATAGTCTGGCATGAAAGCATTAGGGTATTTACGTCATTGCTTTGCTTGTCAACCACTCTAATTTATTTGAATTTCTACCTAATATACGTATCCGGTATCCAAGTGTCGGAGATTTTAAAACCCAAGAGAAGCTTCACATTAAATTTAATTATTTACATACCGACGAGGAAAAAATTATTGTTAAATTCAAAATGAAATAATAAACAATATAATATTACACTTTCTCGCAACGCCTACTTCAGACTTCAGAGATATTACTACAATCTCTAAAAAACATAAAAATAAATTAACTACAAAGTATACTCAACGACGCATAAGGAAAACGTAATACAACAAACAGAGAGAGAGAGGAGAGAGAGAGAGAGAATTGCCCCGTTAGAGCAAAGGATCATACGCAGGCATCGCACAAGGCACTAACAGAGCAGTGGTTTATGATCTGTTCGTTAGATCTATTTTGAAGTGCATTACGTTTCGTTTCAACTTGATTATTCACCAATATCGTCAAGATGAACTGAAAAGTCGCGCAATGAGTAGTTTATCTCAGCGTTGTTGATCTACCTACCTTGTCAACAAGTCTGGGATGAAAATGGTGGTGATTTGTAATCTGTAGCTCAAAATTCCCTTGCCATCGAATTTAGGCTCGTTTGAGACTTGTATAGGTAAATGCCGGTTTAGCCGGCGAGTATCCGGCGAGGCTCCGTCCGTTTCTTTAACAATTTTGATGTAGAAGAGTAATGTTCGGTTAAGCAAAGGTTAGAATAGCAACTATGTTCAAGTCGGCGCGGTGGAGGAGTGATAAGAACAAATTCAAAGTTGATTTCAAGCTGCAGTTTCGTGCTGCGCAGGTAGAAGCGTGCTTTTGGTTTGCGAATATTGTGATTTTGTTTAAATGCGTTTATGATCGAGGTTAATTACAATAACCGGATTTATCTCATTCTCATCTGAGCTGATGGTTGTCCTATATTATCATATGTTTTGAGCATGCGATTGATGTCGTAATGATGGCGTAGATGAAGATAAAAACACTTTCTACGGTTCCTTCAGTCCCAAGCTGCTCACAATGGAGTTTTTTTTTCTTCTTTGTCTTATATGTAATTTGCAGCATTCAAACTTACGAATTTGAAAACATTAGGTACCCTTCAGTGGTGACGATCCCTTGGTGGTTTCGATTGTTCCATCTGATATTGGTAAGCCAACCTCAAAATCAGACAAGGCTAAGGTAAGAGAAGGCAGTTGTTTCTGGGAGAAACCTCTGTATGAAACTGTTAAGTTCAGCCGTGAGCCCAAATCTGGGAAAGTTCAGGAGAAGATTTACCACTTTGTTGTTGGAAATGTACGTTAAAAATGAAATTTAGTGCAGCCTTAAAAATTACCAGATTAGTCGTTGACTTGCTTCATTCCCGTCTATATGTCGTTGTAAAAACTGTTTTTTATTTACTGTATAGGGATCATCATCAAAACTTGGAGTTGTTGGAGAAGCTTCCATCGACTTCTCAGCCTATGCCGAATCAACAGAAGTCACATTGGTTTCTCTTCCACTGAAGAGTTCGAAAGTTCACGCCGTGTTGCATGTAATTTGATAATATACGTTATTTACGTGTCCATTGGTAATTGAGTTATACTTGATGGATGTCTATGTTGTTCAACTATTTCTTTTTTTTATTTCCATAGGTATCGATTCAAAGGATCCATGAGGCCAGTGATCAGAGGTAAGGATTTAAAACGCTTGTGCCATTTGTATTTGGTATTAACTACGTGCTTGAGTTTTCATGAAATGATATGCTTGTATGCTTCCTTTGTCTTCTGCGACAGAGAGATTGATGATTTCGAGAAGGTGACGTTAAATTACAAAGATCACAGCTCGAGGTCTCAGTTGAGCAACAATGACATTGAAGAAACCTTAAAACTTGAATCTGCGAATGTAATGTTCCTTTTTCTGTCATTTATGTGTCATACTTTTCCGTTTCATGAAGCTCATTTTCTTCTCTTTCGGTAAAATGCAGGATGTTTATCTTAAAGAGACGGTTTCAGACATGACTGAATTAATCATAAAACGTGGAGGTTCCAGTGCATCTGATATTACGCTGTCGAGTTCAGAAAGTACTGCCTCTGGTAACGAAATAAATTTCGAGAAAAATGGGAGTATTAGTAGTCACGGGCCAAAATCTGACACGCAGAAAACCATCTATGAAGGACATAAAATATCATCTGATTGGGGCTGGCTTCAAGATTCCTCCCTTGAACCAAGTACAGATGATTCCACCATGGGAACTCCCTTAAAGCAGAGTTTAGAAGAATCTTCAGATATAGCTATTGGGAAGCTGAAATCTGAACTTGCTGTACTATCTAGACAAGCTGAGATGTCTGAGATCGAACTTCAGACCCTTAGAAAACAGATTGTAAAGGAAAGTAAGCGTGGCCAAGATCTGTTTACTGAAGTTGTGTGCTTGAAAGAGGAAAGAGATGCTTTGAAATTAGAATGTGAGAAGCTAAGATCTGTATCAAAACGCCGGGAGGACGTGGATGTAAGAAGCAGCATTGAGGCAAGTGACTGTTGGGCTATTGTTGAAGAGCTCCGAGAGGAGTTGAACCACGAAAAGGAAATCAGCGCAAATCTTAGGATTCAACTGCATAAAACTCAAGAATCAAACTCCGAACTGATTCTTGCTGTAAAGGATCTTGATGAAATGTTGCGGAAAAAAGGAAATGAAAATCTCAGTCACACGAGTGACGATGATGATGAATTGATCGAACGGGGAAGAATGGGCCAAATCAAAGATGATGAAGAGCAGAAGGCTTTGGAGGAGCTCGTGAAGGAGCATGGCGAAACTAAAGAGACTTCTGTGTTAGAGCAGCAGATCTTGGATTTGCGAAGTGAGATAGAGATGTACAAACGAGATAGAGACGAGCTAGAGATGCAAAATGAACAGCTTGCCCTGGATTACGAGATCATGAAGCAAGAAAATCACAGCATGGTTTATAGGTTGGAGCAAAATCAGATACAAGAACAGTTAAAAATGCAGTATGAATGTTCATCTTCGTATGCCTCTGCACGTGAGTTAGAGATGCAGATTGAGAAATTGGAGAAGGAAGTAAGGGAACGATCGAATGAATGCGATCAATCGTCGGTGAGAATAAGTGAACTAAAAATTCAAGTCAATGGCCTCGAAAACGAACTGAGGTTAAGATCGAAAGAAGCTGTGGAAGCATCCTTGAGAGCAAGTGAGCTTGAAGCCCACGTAAAGAAATTGGAGGAAGAACTCGAAAAGCAGTCATTGGGTTTCGAAGCTAACCTTGAATCTCTTACAAGGTCCAAGATTGAGCAAGAACAAAGAGCGATTAAAGCAGAGGAGTTACTTAGACAGACAAGGCGAACAAATGCCAACACAGCAGAGAAGCTTCAGGGTGAGCTAAAAAGGCTATCCATTCAGATGGTGTCCACGTTCGAAGCCAACGAACAAGTAGCTGCTAAGGCCCTGTCTGAATCGAATGAGCTTCGTGTGCAAAGGAATCAATTGGAAGAAACCATTCGAAGATCTTCCAAGGATAAAGAATTGATAAAGGGAAGGTACGAGGCTAGATTGAATCATCTCTCTGGCAAGGTGAGATCGATGACGAATCAGATCGAGCGTTTGCAGCTAGAAATCAAGAACAGGGAGGACGAGCTGAAAAAGCAGAGGAAGTATTCTGAAGAAAACGAAGGGCTTCTTTCGAATGAAATTACTTCTCTCAAGCATGAGATCGAGTTATATGCTCTGAAGAACGAAGATGGTAATGAGTTCGAGCAAATGAGAGCGTCTATCAGAGAAATGGAATTGGCGCTGAAGCAAGGGAATGATGAAAGAATTGAACTTGAGAGAAGGGTTGTCCTGGCAATGAATGAATCCGAGGAGTCTAAGAAGGAATTGAGTGAAATAAAGAGTATAATGGACGGTAAAGAAGCAACGGTTGGAAATTTACAAAGAGAATTAGATGCTCTTCGGACATACTATGCTGAGTTAAAGCAATCGATGTTAGACGAGGAAGCTGTGAAGGAGAAATTAAGGAAGCAACTGCACATGTTAAAGAGCGATCTGAAGAAGAAGGAAGATACGATAACTGGGCTTGAGAGGAAGGTAAAAGATCGAAGAGATGTCGATATCAAATCAGGTTCGAATAATAGTAAGATTCATGCACGTGGTTCAAAAGATTCTACGAATCTCAAGGGAAGAATTAAGCAACTCGAGGTAAAAAGAAAAAGAAAATTCGGGTCAGGTTAAATACAGTTGTTATTACATGCCATGCTAAAACGTTACATTTCGCTTTATTGCAGGATCTAATCAAGGCAAAGGAAGCTGCCCTCGAAAGATCAACTGCTACTTTCGTAGAGAAGGAAAAGGTACTCGTTAGTAAAAACGAAGAGTTAGAGGAAAGAGTCGCTTTGCTTGACTACAGCGCCTCTTCAAGAGAAAATGACATCGAAAAGGTTTGATGCGTTCTGCTTCACTATAATCTAGAAAATCATTTTACAACATGACACAATATGAAAAGTACGCTATATAAATATGAGGTGGTTGTTTTTATTAACGTGGGATGATCCTATATGTTGTCGTGTTAGGTTGGGACTGAAGAAGCGAGAGACCATCATGATAACACTTGTGATACAGTAACAAATACTGGGTAAGTATGATCTTTGTAGTAGATAATATTGTCTTAAATTCCAGACGAAATAAGGATGAAGAGATGCATTTTTGCCATTTACAGAGACAATATGCATAATATAGTAGAACTAAGGCGCGAAACGACGCTGTTAAAGGAGTGCAAAGCATCAATGGAAGATGAACTAAAGGAACTGCAAATGAGATATTCGGAAATAAGTCTGAGGTTCGCCGAGGTTGAAGGCGAAAGACAGCAACTCGTCATGAAACTACGCAACCTCAAGAATGCCAAGTGAAATAAAGCCCGCTCGTGTATCGTATATACATGCATATTGTAAGAAGATTAGTCCTCGTTTTTTTTTTTTTCATTTCCTATTTCAAATAACATATATTTGCTCATTATCTGTAATGCAAAATCTTAATGTTGCATGCATCTGGAGTTTGTTTCTTGTTCTTCTGCGTTAGGGTAGTTCCAAAATGTTCATTTCATTAAGTGTTGTATATGGATCCAAATGGTTATACTAATCGATTATTATAAAAAAAAATAAAATTTCGAGCTCAAGCTTAAGGCTGCGTTTAGTTTGTCATATAGGAAAAGGAGGTATAGATTTATCTTCAGATAATAATCTAGGTTTTTATTATCTTGGATTGATTAGTATCGTGTTTGCTTACCAAGATAAAGAATACATTACTTTAAATCAGTCTTTTCAAATTACCATTTTGACCCTAACTTAATTAACCTCACGTCTGAATTTGGTGAACTCATATGTTTCGATTTGAATGACGAATCAACGAGCACTAAAGCCAAACCCACATTCAAGCAATAAACATTTTCAACCTCGATCTAATAAAACTTCAACCTTTTCTTTCTTGGAATGCTTAGAATGTTCTATAAAACAGAAAAGAGCACAAAATATGAATCTTGCACCAAACCTACACATCGATGGCAACGTATTCGTTGTTCAATGGTCACATCTCCATCCCCCAAGTGAGTTGCTTCATCCCTAAGTGCCTCTCAGCAGCTTCTTCCTCTTCCTTTTCGAGGACAAAGTATTTATTCTTCTGTATCGGCCTAAACGCATAGAAGATCACAGCAAGCCAGACTAGTGATTTCCCCAGCTGCTTGCCACCAAATCGGTTCTTATAGGCTGCAATTGTCCTCGGTGCGAACACTCTATCACGACGATATAGAACTGCCAAATAAGTGTCAGCTTTGCCAAGTTTCTAGCTTTTTTTCCATCCATCTTCGACATAGCTCCCATGACCTAATTGACCAAACAATGGCACAACAACATTTAATTCCATGTCATCCAATCGGTACTCAAGAGTCCAGTCTCACGATCACTCTCGATGCTATGTTAGTCAAAACATGTAATGGAATTATAATCATAAAAACTAGATTTTATTTATCCTGCAACAAGTGCTTGAAAAACGACCCTAATGAACTGGAATAAGTAAAACAACACATACCAACCATGAGGAGCCCCGTGACCTTCACATAGCGTTTAGTTTCGACAGCAAAAAAGAGGGTTCAGAGCCTTTACAGTGAAGAATATCAAGTTTGGTGAACATAAAAAAGAACCAGAACCCATGATCAAATGAGTAGCCGAATCCTATGCACTGCAGGGTCGGCTTTTGGGTAAAGCAAGTGAAGCAAGGGCTTTAGGCCCCGAAATTTTGAGGGCCCCCAAATTAGAAATGTAAATAAAATTTAGTTAGGTAAAACGTCCGAAATTTATAATTAACTAATCCACTACTTTTAAGTTTCACTTTTTTCATTGCTTACAGTGATTAAAATAAGCAATAATGATAATCCAAGATCAATAAAACATTTTATTACGAAGGAACGTAGAGTAATAAAAGCCAAGATCAATAAATTTTTTTCTAAGAACTTTAAACTTGAATATTTATGAATAAATAAGAGTGTTTAGATATTAATAGACATGGATTATTTCAAGAATTAAGACGTTTAAAGGAGATTATGCTTGCGAATTAAACACTTTAATTGAAATACTAATTATATTAAAAGGGCCCTTTTTCCGTATGTGTAAATTACATATAATGGCACATTTTTCCCGTACTAGTAAATTGCATATAGGATTTTGTTAACTCCTTTGATTGTTACTTCCGGATAAATTTTTTAATTATTATCAAACATGTTTTTGATAGTTTTGCAAAATAAATCCCCTAAGCAAAAAAAAATTAATTCCTTTTTTTTAAAGTTTTTAACTTCCGACTTCGCTTTAAGTCTGTGTTTGAATAAAGGAAATAAGCAAATGAAAGAAACTAAAGAGAAAATTATTGTCACTGGTTTTTCTTTTTTACTTTTCACTTCCCTCGCCATTTGGATTTTCATGGTTTTAGCTTTAAAATAGGTTTAAGTTTTCTTTTCTTTCAACTATTTCTCTAGTCAACCAAATAGAAAAAATAGTTTTTCTTTTCTTTTCCTCACCAAATTCAATAACCAAACAGACTTACACGCTAAGATCAAGATAGTAGAATGATTGCGCTAAGTTGACACAAAAAATTGTCAACATGCATATTTGATTTTAATTGTGAAAAAGACCTCATTGTCGAAATTGCTTTAGGCCTCTTAGTACGATGAGCCGGCCCTGCTATGCACAGACTTCATATTCTTCACGATTAAAATCCTAGAACCCAAAAAACGCAAAAGAAGACATCGAGAAGAAGGCTGTTGGGAAACCCGCCGAGAGATTGTCCGTGCCATATACAAGAAGCTCTGTTCCTACATTCACAAAAACGGTCGATTCAGGCGAACAATTCGCGGAGGTTGTCGAAGGTCTTCAAGACTTTGATCTCGGATGAATTCGACGAGCTGAGGAGGAGAAGGGTCACACAATCGTCAAAGCTTGAAATGTTTGCCCAAATGGAAACACGAGTAGGGTTTCAAATTTCAGGGTTGTTTTGGTCATTTACAGCTAATAGCATGGGTTGGATTATTTATCTTGCTCATCTCCATTGGGTAAGTTGTCTTGGATTTTATTGTTTATAATAGCGGGCCTTTATTTTATTCCGGGCTTTAAACAAATGGACATTTTGCTACTGAACAAGATAATAATTGATAAAGTGGACTTTATCCTACCTTATCCCGTAAACTAAACGCGACCCGCCTAAAAAAATGAGCTGGGATTGGCTCGTTTACACCTCTGATACGAACGGAACAGTATATCATTTGATTGATAATTATTTTGATCAATACGTATCGAGATATATGTGATTATATATTGTCACTACACGTAATTATCGCATTTTCCATAGTCACATACCAAAATTTTAAATTTCGTATGGAAGCACGTTGGTAACGTGATATATAGAATGGTGAAGTAACACTCTCCATAGAATGCTATATTGAAGTTATAAAAATATTTTTAGTATGAATGAAGTCTATGAATGAATATCATGTCAAGAACCCGCCCGCATTCGGACCCGAGTCCACATTGTCCAATTGTTTTTCCAATTGTCTTTATCTTTTCCTTCTACCACGAAGCAGACATGCACCGACGGTTGGTAACCGGCGGTTGGCGGTGGACTAACCGCCGTCTAACCGGCCGGGGACGTTTGCCGGTTAGCCGCCCCCGGTTGACGGTTAGACCAACCGCCGGTTTTTATTCTTTTTAAGATATTTTAATTCTTGGGATTCGAATAAAGTTTGAAATATTATTTGGCTGAATCGAATTATGTACCGAAATCTACTATATTATTTGCAACAATTACAAAAAAATTACATTTTACATTTTACAAAGAACTTGTATTACAAATTTTAATTAATCAATTACACTACAATACATACATATATGTAAATTAAATCAGTCTTCGTTCGGGACTTCGTCCGAGAAAGGCTACAACAGGTGCAGGTGAGAAAGCAGCGTATGATCTCTGGAGCCTTGACGAATCATCCTTGATTATGATCCGTCAAAGCATCCGGAGATCACACGTTGCTAACTCACTTGCACTTACCGAAACCCCTCTTCTTCGTAATCTTCTTCCCTATAAAAAAATACATAAACATGATTTACATTATAAGTTTAATTAAAAGAAGAACGAGAAGCAATTATACAAATATTTACTTATCTTTTTTCGGGCTTCTTCGTGACTCGTCGTAATAGGCTTGTTCAAATCAGTAAGTACCTGAAAATAACAATTCATTAGTTAGCCAAAAAACATAATAAATATTTGTACGCAAAAAAATATAAGAGTTGGATACTTATCTTTTTCGGGCTTCGTCGTTATGCTTGTTCAAATAAATTAGTACCTGAAAATAATAATTCATTAGTTAGCAATATAAACATAGTAATTATTTGTATGCAAAAAAAAATATGAGACTTGAATACTTACCTTTTTTCGGGCTTGTTTGTTGATGTGGAGTCCACGCCTCGCCGAATGCCTCTAATAATCCTCGCCGTAGCCGCCGCTCGTCTCCGTGCCGGTGGTGTCCTCGAAAAGGTCATCGGGCGAGTCACTGGCGCGCTCATCTTGGGTGCGATACTCGGCTCGAGTCCAGTCGTCGAGAAGACATTGGTACTCGAGGTTGTCGACACTCAAGTTCGAACGCTTCTCGCTCAAGGTCAAACCGCCCATGCTAAAAGCATGCTCCACCGCGACGGTCGAGTCCGGGACGGCAAGGATCTCCCGAGCGATCCTCGCCAACGTTGGATACGTTGGCGACACCCTCGACCACCATCTAAGGACGTTGAACTCATCTTCGTCCTCGAACTCGAAAGTCGTCGACATAAAGTTATCGAGTTCTATGTAGGGGTTTTGGGAGGACCGTGGACGCTTGTTTGCATTGAGGATGTCGTAGTAGTCAGCTAATCGTGAAGATCGACTACTAGAAGAACTAGATTGACCGCGCCCCGATACCGATCGAGACGAGTCGTGGCCAAAATCGGGCTTATACTCTTTAAAGAGCTCCTTTAATGAAGAATGTGCTCGATCGAGAACGCTCTGCCAATAAATGCTATCGACTACCCTGACCGACGATACCTTCGTATAGTACCATTCTAGTAGTCTACCCGTACCATCTAAACGCCATCTCGGATCCAATATCTTCGCTATAATGAAGATATCCGGTAACTCAAAAAATATTTGAGCCACTTGGTAGTTATGTCCCCAATGGCCTCGCCGACTACTGGATCAAACCGAAGCCCGTCGAGTATAATTGCGACTTTAACGCAATGATCTAACGCAAGTATATAAGTCGGGTAATATGAACCCGAGATCGCCTTGGTGGCGTCGTGAAATACTTGATGTATCTCACATAAACTGTTGCACGGGTCCCACATGTCCGGAGCTAAAATGTACGGCAACACTCTATTTTCGGCAAAGAAGTCACACAGCTGTGTCCGATATTCCATCGAATTGTACAGCAACTTGTAGGTGGAATTCCACCTGGTGGGTACGTCTAAACTAAACTTCTTCGCCGGTACATCCTCTCTAGCGCAGAAACGCTTCCATTTCTTCCACAGAGACGGATGCCGCAGCAGATAGGAAATTGCGTAGCGTATAGGCTGTACCTGCTCCTTTAAACTAACTAGCGCGTCTTGCACACAAAGGTTAAGTATGTGGCAAAAACAACGCACGTGGAAAAACCGTCCTCTGATTGACGGCTGACAATACTCCTTCAACCGTTCAATGCTCGCGTTGTTTGCGCTCGCATTGTCGAACGATACTGAAAAGACTTTGTTTACTATCCTATATTCTGATAAGATCGTCCTAAGCTTGATCACAATGTTTTGCGCCGTGTCCGCTTCATCGAACTCTCTATATGCGATCAACCGCTTTTGTAACGTCCACGAATCATCGACCCAGTGGCATGTCACGCCCATGTACGATGAGCGCTGCCAATGATCACTCCATATATCAGAGCAAATGGACACGCTAGTTCCTAAACTACCTAATAAAGCTACTAAGTCGCGCTTAAGCGCGATTAATGTCTTCCTAGTATCCCGCGTTTGGGTGCTCCTCGAAACCTTCTTCGCCTGAGGGTTGTATGCGGTTTTGATCCAGTGCTCGTAGATCAGATCGTCGGCAAATTGAAATGGTAGGTGCTTCGCGGCTACGAACTTGGCAAGCTCCCGTCGCGCAACGTCCTCGTTGTAATGAAACAACGACGTTGCACTTCCGCTCCCGCATGCCGGTCCCGACGCGGAAGAGTCCGTTCCACAGAACACTTGCTGTTGGTTTTGTGCTATACCTAACTTAGTCGGGTGTTTCGAACAGAGATGCGAATTCATTGACCCATATCCACCCCTTTCTAAAATTATACTCCTTACCACAATAGTTACAAATAGCTTTATTAACTATACTAGTGGGTACCTTCTTGTAGTGTGCCGCGAAGATGTCCGAATGTAGCCGCCGGGCGGTGCCGGTTTGCGACTGCGCTTCCTCCTTCGCCTCCGCCTCCGTATGTTGCGTGGCATGCGAGCTTGCTCCCGGCGACGGTTCGAACCCGATCGCGTCCTCGTACAAGTCGCCGCCGGCGAGATCCAAGTACTCGTTCGGGTCGTATTGTTGGTAGTCATCTTGCGATGAACTACCAACGACTTGCTTCCCTTTGCTGGCCCTTGATGCACGAGAACCACGTCGGCCACCACCTCGATCCATCTAAAAATAATCTACACACAGGTACCGAAAAACACGATTAGATAAAAAAATGAAAATGGCCAAAAAAAGATACCAAGGTGCGGCTGCGAGGGCCGGGGCGAAACGACGACGCGGGTGGTGCGGTGGTGCGTGGCTGCTGAGGTGCGTGACGGTGGCGCGTGGTGGTGGTGAGCGGCGGCAACGGCGACGCGTGGTGGCGGTGAGCGGCGGCGCGGGTACCGGCAGGCGAGGTGGTGCGGCGGACGGCGCGGCGGAGTGGTGGTGAGCGGCGGCAGCGGCGCGTGACGGCGCGTGGTGGTGGTGTGCGGCGGAGGTCGTGGTGAGCGGCGGAGGTGGTGGTGGTGCGGTGGGGGTGGCGTGGTGGAGGACCGGCGGCGCGTGGCGGTGGTACGGCTGCGGCGGTGGTGGGCGGTGGTGGGGGTGTCGTGATGGGGGCTGGTGGAGCGGAGGTGGTCGGCGGCGGGAGGAGGTCGGCGGCGTGGCGGTCGGTGGCAGCGAGAGAGAGAGAGAGCGAGAGAGAGAGACAGCGAGAGAGAGAGCGACAGAGAGAGAGCGAGAGAGACTGAGAGAGAGACTGAGAGAGAGTGAGTGAGTAGAGAGAGATAGAGAGAGTACATATATTTAATGAACTTTTTTTACCATTGTAACCGGCGGTTTGTCCGGTTAACCGCCGGTTAGCACGGCGAACCGCCGGTTACAACGGTTAATTTTTTTTATTAAAAACTAAAGCGGCGAATTCAAAATTTGAAATTTCAAATTTTCTTTTTTAAATTTTGTTAACCGCCGGTTAACCGCCTAGCCGGCGGTTATTAACCGACGGTTTGCGGTTTGTCGATTTGACCAACCGCCCCGTAACCGGCCATTTGCGGTTGCCGGTTACGGTTGTTGCCGGTTATCGGCGGTTCCGTAACCGGCGGTTTGACGGTTCAACCGCCGGTTACGGTTGATTTTGGGCATGTCTACCACGAAGACAACAATTTATATAGCTGCCGTATCATCACAAACGGCGTTGTTCAATTCACCTAGGCAACCGCAGTGTTAATCGCTTGATCGGAGCCTGTAAAATCCCCCATTTTTCAATCCGTTTTTAAGTTTTTGTTGATGAATTTCGTGTGTTGATGATCTATTTGTACGCCTCGTTATTGATTTTATGAGTTTTTCCGACTCCTTTTCTTGTTTAATACAGAGATTTAACCAATCGATTGAAGCCTTGGAATCAATACGAATGGGCTGCACAGTTAGAGACAAGCACATCCGAGCCAATCGCCGGACCTGACTACCCAGACCCGAATCCGAAGATTCGAACGCCAACGGCGGTGAAGGTAAGTCCGTGACTGCTAAACAAGGAGTCAATAGCCGAACATCTATAGGTAATACTCCGAGGTCAAATCCCCTGCGTGCGTTTGATTCGAGCCAAACCCCAGATGTGTTTGACGAGAATGGTTGGGGCTATTGCACCGAGGAACAGTTGGAGGAAATCTTATTGAGTCTCGAATTTCTGTACAATGAAGCTGTCGATAAGCTCGTGGCATTGGGCTACGATGAAGACGTTGCGTTGAAGGCCGTTTTAAGAAATGGCATTTCTATGGTGGCATGGATGTGTTGACCAATGTCTTGCACAACTCTTTGCTTATTTAAATGGAAGTGGAAACAACGCTGAGGAAGGAGATGCATATGGGATGGGTTTTACTGATCTGAGGCAAGTCGAAGAGTATGCTCTTACTGGGATGGTATGTTTGTTGCAGCACCTAAAGCCTCAGCTGAGTAGGGGTGATGCTATGTGGTGTTTGTTGATGAGCGATCTTCACTTAGGGCGTGCGAGTGTGATGGACATTCCCGTTATGAGTGGGAACTCTAATGGGAAAGATAGTTCGTCAACGTCAAATGAAAGAGTCGGTGGAAATTTAGAGTCAGTCGTTAGTAACGAAAGCCCTGTGGGTGTTAACCCTGCTTTGTGTAGGTTCCATGGCGGTTGGGGTTTTGGTAATTGTGGGACATCAGAGTTTCCTACGATGAGTGGTATGAACGGGTTGTCTTATTCATCTGAAATCGCTCTTCAGAAGGAGATCGAACGTCCAAAGAGGTTTATCCTTACCCCGACGATGAAAAGCATGCTAAGGAGGAACGTAGCTATGTTTGCTGCTGGATTTAGGGCAAACTCAAAGCAGTGTAATGGGCAATCTCAGAATTGTCCGAGTTCTTTGTCTGCTATGGACTCAACCAACAATGGTGGAAATAACGGAGGTGGCTCCACTATTGTGAACGGCGAGCCACCAAAGGAAGTAGTGAGTCAAAATGTGGTGAACTCTGTGATGAGCAAGTTTGAGGAGTTGAATCTCGATGAGAACAGCTAACAATAGGGATCGTTGGATCAGACAGATGAGATGATCCTAGGGTTGAATACGTCAGATTAAGGATTTGGTGAAACAGGTTAAGGAAAGCAAGGAGTGGGCCCACAAAAAGGCGATGCAAGCTGCAAGAAAACTAAGCAACGATCTGAGCGAACTTAAGATGCTGAGAATGGAGATAGAGGAGACTCAGCGCTTGAAGAAGGGAAAAGACGTCGACGAAGATGGCTCAGTTGCTAAGGTCAAAGACATGGAGGAAGCACTCAGGGCAGCTAGCGGACAGGTGGACCGCATCAGTTCTTCTCTTCGACGGCTCGAGGCTGAGAACGCTGAGCTTAAAGCTGAGATGGAAGCATCTAAGCTGAGTGCTTCTGAATCTGTGAAGACCTCTCTAGAGGTTGCAAAGAGAGAGAAGAAGTGCCTTAAGAAGCTTTTGGCATGGGAGAAGCAGAAAGCTAAGATGCAGGACGATATTGCAGCTGAGAAGCAGAAGATTGAGGATTTGATAAGGAGTTGGCTCAAGTGGAAGGGGCCATGAAGGAGGCTGAGGTATGTAATAATTGGGTTTATGGTATGCTTTAGTTATGTATCATTATGTTAACAATGTACATTATTTTATCTTTATACGTTTCTGCGTTACATGGTTTGATATCTTCGCTTTTCTTTTTTTTTCGGTCAAAACGTTTATGGTAAAAAGGCGAAATGGAGAAAATAGCAGAAGGCTAAAGAGCAGATTCTTTTACACCTCGAGGAAGAGAGACGCTGAAAGAAGCTTGCGATGCTAACAACAAGAGAAAGCTTGAGGCATTACGTCTCAGTATAGAGATAGCTTCCCATCGCCACAAAGACGATCTCCTTCGCCTCGAACAAGAATATACAAGGCTCAAAGAGTCTGCTCAGACCACTGAAGTTGAACTCCATTTTAATGGTAACAATAGCAATAGTGATAATCATAAAAAGGGTTTATCGGCGGCAGAAAATCTAAATGGTGTGGACCCACAAAAAGGGTTTGGAATGATTTTGACCTTGATGATTCCTCGGTTATATGTGAGAGGGAATGCATGCTTTGCAAGAAAGATGAAGTGTCTATCGTGTTTCTTCCGTGCGCTCATTAGGTTTTATGTACGAGCTGTAATGAGAGTTACGGTAAGAAAGGTAGGGCTTTGTGTCCTTGTTGCAGAGTACCCATTCAATAGAGGATTAGTGTTTATGGTGCGAGTTCATAGATGATGATGATGATGATGATGATGATGATGATGATGTTGATGATCACATATATGCTCCTCCGAGGGAAAAGTTGTGTGTGCTTTTTATTTTTTGTTATTTGAAATTTGCGGGCTTTTATTTTATTTCTGCTGTTTGTCATACGTGAATGAAATAAACTTGCTTGGTTGAGACATTTGCACTCATAATACTACTCTAAGATTCCCTTATAAAGCTATCATGGACTTGTCTTCAAGGTTGGCAAATGAGAATTGGAGAATTGGTGATTTTCCAACTCCCACCTTTGAATAGAACAGTGATTCTCCATTTTCCGATTATATTTTTGACTCCATTTTCCGATTATATTTTTGATACATACATATATATATATATATATATATATATATAAAGAATTTTATGGTGTGCACCTTATGTGGACATCTGATGATGTGGCGCCGGTTCGTGCCATTTTAACATCCCACATCGACATCTAAGGTTATGTCGTCTTATTGAACACCTTCTAGGTGCTATTAATCGATATTTCGGGTGCTGCTGTGGCATATTGACGCGATATATTTCATTGACATGTTAAATGTTATATAAGGCGTCAATATGCCACATCAGCATCCGCAGTGTCGATTAACAGCACCTAGAAGGTGTTAAATAAGACGACATAACCTTAGATGTCGATGTAGGATGTTGAAATGGCACGAATCGGTGCCACATCAACGGGTGCCCACGCTCACATAAGGTGAGCACCATAAAATTCCTCTATATATATATATCATATATAATGTAACATTCCTTGTGTTAAGCGAAGCTTTAAAGATATCCAACAACAGTATTTATAACTTTTCGAAAGTAATTTATCGCATTGTAAATGTTTCCGTATTATAGTTTATCATATCGTTAATGTTTTCTTATGTTTATTATTGACTTTAATGATGTTATTTAGTTTTTTTTTTCCACAATAAATTTTTTGAAGAAGTCATCACCGACTTATTCATGCTAAAGGGACAGATCATCTATACACGTTGCAATCGACTTTTGATAAATCGACTTAATCAAGTCATCATCTAGTTTATTTGTCACCCATGTAGTTTGTCTAGAAATACTTAAACCGACTATAATCCTATATAAAAATGTAGTGCATGTGTGTATGTCATATAAGGGGTCTACCATAAAAATAACATAGTATAATAATAAATGGTTGTAAGTGCTTGACATGAGGTTTGAGGTCTTCACAATAATTCAGCGTGGGTGATGTGCAATAATTATAAATCATATCTTATTCCTTATCCCATCCAATATAAAATATTCAACAAGTGGTATCAGAGCCACACCAGATAAACGCCAGATACGTTGGATGTTTGAGTGGGAAATATTGCAGGTTCATGTCCCCAATAAAGGAAGGTTGAGTCGGAGGCATCGTACACAATAAAATAAATAAATACATAAATAAATTGTGACGCGCGTGAGGCTTGCTTGGTTACGAGGAGGTAATCCAAGTCACGATGACAGACCTACAGTCGGTAGGCGGAATGGAGAAACTCAACAATCAAAATTACGCAATATGGCAGACATGCATGGAGTCATATCTTCAAGGGCAAGATAAATGGGAGGTAGTCGGCCGAGATGAGGTCGCACAACCACAAGAAGCTGGAGCCTTATGGAAATGGAAAATTAAGGAGGGAAAGGCCATGTACGCACTCAAGACGACTATCAGAAAAGAGTTGATGGAACACATACGAGCTGCAAGCATTCCAAAAGAAGCATGGGACACACTGGCGGCACTATTTTCGTAGAAAATGAATCCAAGCTGCAACTTCTCGAGAACGGGCTTCTATCAATCAGACAATGGGGATATCGATACACGAATATTTAATAAGGTACGATCCCTTTGTCGTGAAATCTCTGAGTTGGACCCGACTGACAAAGTTTCAGATGCTAAAATAAGAAGAATTATTATTCACGGTCTAAGACCCGAATTTAGAGGAATTATAGCTTCCATACAAGGTTGGAAAGAGCAGCCTTCTTTGGTCAATCTTGAAAATATTTTAGCTGACCAGGAAGCGCTAGCCAGACAAATGGCGGACGTCTCATTAAAGAAAGATGATGAAGTTTTATTAAGTTATAAAATTAAGGGGAGACCTCATCAACAAAATAGGCGAGATAAGAAAGAGTTTGTTAAGAGGGATGAAATAAACTCTGAAACAAAGGGATTCCAACAAAGTCGTTATAACAAAAATAAGAAGATCAAGGGAATTAAAAAAGGTCCATGCTATGTTGGCGGTAAACCAAATCACTTTGCTAGAGATTGCTGGCATAGGAAAAAAGATCGCTGAAGGTAATACAGTAATTTCTAAAAGTCACGAGACTAAGAACAACGAGGATGAATGGGACGTAGAGGCATATTCTGCGATAGTTGAAGACGTAAAAGAGGAATCATGCTTACACGAAGAATCGGCATTGGCAGTCATCATCCTTGGAATAATAGACTACGAAATGATTGGATCGTAGACTCAGGTTGCTCCAATCATATGATGGGAGATAAGGAGAAGCTGCAAAACATGACTGAAGGAGGACGAATGGTGGTTACTGCAAATAATTCAAGGTTGCCAATAGCTCATATTGGCAAAACGAGCATCACCCCAAGATTCAGTCCTGGTCAAGTGCAGCTACACGACGTTTATCATGTCCCAGGTATGAAGAAAAATCTTATATATGTGTCGCAACTAACGACTTCGGGAAACTATGTTATTTTTGGACCCGATAACGTTACGGTGTATTGAAATCTTAACATCACCGGCACACCTATCATGGAGGGTAGAAAACTCGAGTCTATCTATGTAATGTCAGCTGAGCCTGCTTACGTAGATAAGACCCGAAAGAATGAAACAGCTGAGTTATGGCACGCTAGGCTGGGACATGTGAGTTATCACAAGCTTGAAGTAATGATGAAGAATGTTGAAAGGTCTTCCTCAACTAGATATAAAGGATAACACAGTCTGCCCTGGTTGTCAGTATGGTAAAACACATTAATTGCCATTTGAAGACTCGAGCTACAGAGCAAAGAAACCTTTGGAGACAATCCACTCTGATGTGCTCGGGCCAGTCAAACAACATTCAGTCAGCGGTATGCGCTATATGGTGACATTCATTGATGGCTTCTCAAGGTACGTTTGGGTTTTCTTTATAAAAGAAAAATCAGAGGTTATTTGAAATTTAAAGAATTTAAAGAAACTGTTGAAAGAGAAGTCGGAGATAAGATCCGATGCCTTCACACGGATAATGAGGAAGAATACACGTTAAGGGAATTCTCCAAATTTCTGAAGAAGCATAGAATACATCATCAGCTGACTTGTCCAAACACACCTCATCAGAATGGTATGGCAGAGCAAAAAAATCGACATTTGGCTAAAACATGTCGAAGCATGATACGTGCGAAGAATGTACCGCCAAGACTTTGGGCTGAACACCAGCTCACGTAATAAATAGGCTACCACAAGCAAAGTTGGGATTCATATCACTATTTGAGAAGCTGTGGAAAATCAAACCAACCGTTGGCCACTTCAGGGTTTTCGGATGCGTCTGTTATGTTTTCGTACCAAGTCATTTACGAACCAAATTTGAACGAAAGGCAATCATGTGTAAATTTGTGGGGTACGACAGCCAAAGGAAATGGTGGAGATGTTGCGATCCAACTATCGGACTGTGTTATACATCTCGCCATGTAGTATTTGATGAAGCATCCTCCTGGTGGACACCACAAAATGAAGCTACCCTATTCAAAAGAAACTGAGGAACAGTTCGACAAAATAGTGAAACTCCCAGAAGAAAATCCAACATTACAGGAGCCAGAAGAGGACGTAGAATCTCCGAGAACATCTCAAAGTCCCTGGCGAACGGATGCACACCAAACAACTCCAGAAGTTTCGAGGCCAAGTCAGCTTGAGGAGACTAAGCCAACAGGAGAGGAACATGATGAAGTATCGCCAAATCCACCGCAACTACGAAGATCCTCTAGGCAAAGAAGGCCAAATCTCAGGTACGCCAATATAGCTTTAGAAGAGGTCGAAATGAGTTTATAAAATTAAAACGCGGCCTAATGTATCTATTGAACGATATAAGGCTCGAACTAGTAGCACGAGGATTCTCATAGCAGTATGGGCTGGACTACGACGAGACATTTAGTTCAGTGGCAAAAATTACTACTGTTCGAGTAATAATCGCACTAGCAGCTAGCAAGTCTTGGAAGTTGTGGCAAATGGCGTGAAGAATGCATTTTTGCATGAAGAGCTCGAGAAAGAAATATACATGATCCAACCTGCGGGATTCGAAGATAAGAATAATCCAAGCTACGTGTGCAAATTAAAGAAAGCCTTATACGGTTAAAGCAGGCACCACGGGCATGGTACGGTAAGATTGCTGAATTCTTAGTTCATTGGGGGTACTCAATGACACCAGAAGACTCGAGTCTCTTCGTCAAGGCATAAGAAGGAAAAATAGCAGTAGTGCTAGTATATGTCGATGATATTGTTATCACAGGAGACGACGAAGAACAGATTCATCAAACAAGGGGGAACTTATCAGTAAGATTTAAAATGAAAGAGCTTGGACTACTTAAACATTTTCTTGGGTTCGAGCTCAAAGAGACAGGTGATGGATTGTTACTGTACCAGTTAAAATATGCAAAAATCTACTCAGAAAATTCAGCATGATTGACTGCAAGCCAATATCAACCCCAATTGAAGCAAACGCCAAAATATGTGAGGAAGATGGCAAAGACTTAGAGAATGCAACTATGTACAGACAACTTGTTGGGAGTCTATTTATTTAACGCTGACAAGGCCAAACATCTCATACGCAGTGGGGATCGCTAGTCGATTTATGAAAAAACCGAAGAAGCCACATCTTGAGCTAGCCAGGCGCATTCTGAGGTACATAAAAAGGAACAATAAATTATGGAATATTTTATGGAAAAAAATAAGGATGCCAAAGTTATTGGCTATTGCGATGCGGACTATGCTAGGTGTCGTGACACAAGAAGGTCCACTACTGCATATGTATTTAAATTCGAATCAGTTGCAATATCCTGGTGTTACAAAAGACAACCAACGGTATCCCTATCAACCGCGGAAGCCGAATATCGAGCAGCAGCAATGGCAGCCCAAGAAAGCACTGGCTTATACAGTACTGAATGATATACATAAATCATTTAGTGATGCTGAGTTGTACTGCAACAATCAATCTGCTATACGCATAGCAGAGAATCCGCCATGTCATGCGAGGACAAAACATGTTGAGTGCACTACCACTTCGTATGCGAAAAGGTGCTCAAAGAGGTGATTGCGCTGAAGCACATCAGTACGGACGATCAAGTAGCCGACTTGTTCACCAAAGGACTCACCATCACAAAATTCGAGGAATTTCGAGCACGTTTAGGAATGGTTCAAACACAAAACACAATAAAAGATTTTGTCGGTGCTGAAGGGGAGAATTGAAGAAGTCATCACCGACTTAGTCATACTAAAGGGACATATCATCTATACACGTTGCAATCGACTTTTGATAAACCGACTTAATCAAGTCATCATCTATTTTATTTGTCACCCACGTAGCTTGTCTAGAAATGCTTAAACCGACTATAATCCTATATAAATATGTAGTGCATATGTGTATGTCATATAAGGAGTCTACCATAGAAACAAAATAGTGTGAGTATAATAATAACTGGTTGTAAGTGCTTGACGTGAGGTTTGAGGTGTGCAATAATTATAAATCAATATCTTATTCCTTGTCCCAACCAATATAAATATTCAACAATTTTTACTTATATTAATATTGAAACGGATTTAATATGGGGAACATATCTCCAATACCACTTAGTCTATTGCCACTCATAGCAGGAATGTTTGGTATGTGGAATTCGAGGTGGAAAAGAAAATAAAACATTTAATGGTACGACACACGAAGCCTAACATACAATGATTTGATGTATACAATTACATTTTCCTTTTCTTTTTACTATCGAATTCTGCATATCAAATGCATCCTTAAGTGTTTACAAACTCACATAGATGCACAAATTTAAAAATTGATAAATACATGTAATATCCGGGTCCCATGAGTAAGTCGGCCAATAAATTTGCATGCATATTATGTGCTTATATGACTGCATCTTTGATATTTATTTTAGTTTTGTGCATATATGATGTCTAACGTTGTTTAATGTTTAACCAATTGGGCGACTTTGATGGAATCCACCTTTCGATGGAAACTAGGTTTAATGTTTAGCCAATTGGGCGACTTTGAGAGATTAATAAATCGGGGAAACTAGTTTTTATGCATGATCAAATCGGGCGAAACTAGTTTTTATGCATGATCAAATCGGCTATACTAAATTATCCTAACATCGAACAGAATCTGGCGAATCAGGTCTCTATCGATAAAATCGCCTTTTGAGGAAAAATACTTTTATACAATTTAAAGAGAAAAATTTTCTGAGTTTAACGGGCATAGTCTCTCGTAACGCCCGATCATAATTTGCCTATCAGTATTTTTCAGGGTCAATTTTCGGTGTAGGCAAACGCCTTGATAGAATTTTGGAACGAAAATTTACGTAGTAAATTACATAATTTATAGACTGATTTTATTATCTTTTCGTGTTTAAAGGACGAAATATTAGTAAATTCACCAGATCGGTTAGCAAATAGCTTAAGGACGTTAGGTAAGTGGGAATTTCACATACAACATATAAATTATTTTATGTGTGCTTGTCTTAGGTGACTAAGTGTTTTGATGTGAATACGTGATTATTATGTGTGAAGTGAAATGTATGATATACTTTTGCATGGTAAGCATTTATAACATTAGAGCATCTCCAACGCATCGGTATCCCTGGCGTTTTACTCTAGAAATAGCGTTGAAAGGTCTCCAACCGATCTCAAACGCCACGCTGTTGATGGCGGATGGCAACAGTGTCCGCTATGCTCAAAGGGTCATTGTTCACCTGCTAAAGGTTTTCTTTTTCTTATTCTATTTGTTTTTATTTCACAGTTGTATATTTTGCTTTTAATTTCTTTGTTTGTCTGGGAAGAAGAAAGAAGATGTGAGATACTGAACCAAACTTAAAAAATTTTCTGTAAAATTGAAAGCCGGAGAAGACGATGATGGATGATGATGAGTAATTGGGGGAAAATTATATAATTACAGACATATCCAGTAATTATAGAATTACGAAATTGCCCCATATATAATTTCCGTGAAAAATACGAATTAATAAATTTTTAATTCCTTTTTTTCATTTGTTTCTTTGTAACTATTGTTTTTTTAAAAAAAAAAAAACAAACTTACTTTCCTATGGTTGGTTATTTTTATGATATTAATTATTCTTTTCATAATTTACTTGTTTAAATAATAAATTAATATTATAATATGTTAATGTTACAGTTTTATATTTACTCCACATACATATAATACTTCAAAATGAGGAATAAGATAAAATTAGGGAAGCAATATGACTTGGATATCCATATAATCTTTTTCTTGAATTTTAAAACACTATAACTTAGTTTCGAATCATAGATTATAATAGAATAAAGAAAGGACTAAAATTTAATTACTTCGAGTAATTTGCTTTAAATTTCTCCTTTTATAATATTAGATTTCAATTTCAAGAATTTAATTAATTAAATAATAAGTCAATATTATAATTTTTTGTGAACTTTAATGATGGTAATTACTCTATAATTAAGCCGATGAAGTATCATTGATAATTTTAAATCATTAACTAAGTATTAAATATAACATAGAATAAATAGAATAATGATAGTTTTAGGTTTAGAGGAAAATATAGACGAGATGGTTGGAGTTGTCGGTATTGTTTAAACTGTATGTATGGAGGAATTTAACTGTAGCAACGTTATATAAGGGACGATTGGAGATGGCCTTACTATGTGGCATGAACATGTGCATACACGAATTATGTGAGGATTAGCAATATGCGTATGCACAGTATATGATCGTCTGAGAACAAAATATGTTTGACGTTATTAGTATTTGATGTTGACTCACGAATGAGTCATAGCTACTTCTACAGAGGCACCATGACGGGATTAAGCCGTCAAATGTATGAATCTAAATGATTTATGTAGCGGAAGAGGGTCACCTGGACGAAACACAAGGTGTAAGCCAGAGTGTCAGGAAAGGCAACCTCTAGATAGAGGGGCGACCTGATGATTGGTAACCTGGAGATATACCCTAGTGCTAACCAAGCCGGTGTAGGCCAACTATCTTATTTTTATCCGTATAGGATTTGAGCTCATGATATGATGGTGTAGAAAGTTAGCTAATGGCCCAGAGTGAAATAAAATGATGTGAGGATACTAGTATTAGTAAGTATTGGCGCGGATGCCTTTGCAAGCTGGCACGTGCATGTCATGCATATTTCACTTACTGAGATTTATAGCTCATCCCATGTTTTATGTGTTGTAGACGCAGTAAACATGGTACGTGAACCTGTAAAAGGCGAGGCTAGTCCTTCTGAACTTCCGACGACTTTAGAGGGTGGTGTGTACATGTGGTATGTACATGGATGCGACCTGTGTGGTGGTGATATGTTTTATTATGCTGAGCTTCTGTAAAATATGTTTGTATTGTATGTAAAACGGCAAAATTTTATCGGGATTATTTTCTTTAGTCACGTAAATTAGCGTAAGAATAGAATGGTAGATGGCGGGTCGCCACAATACATCCACAAACAAAAATTCAATTGAAACGATGACACCAAACTCAGACAAAGGCATATACTTTAATCTGAAAGATGAATCGGTATGTTTTGAAAGAAATATCAACTTGTGCAAACAAATTCCTACAAACAAATGAATAAACATATAACAACATGAAATAAAAAACTGCACCATTCATATATTAGGGTGTTGTCTCAATATTAACAAGATGTTTGATATCATTGTACTCAGCTACAATGGTATCACACATCTCGTCTTGACTGAGAAACAAAATAACCATTAGAGCAAACTGAGTTTCTAAAAGGTCCCTCAATCTTTTAGGAACTGCAATTAACTCCATTCCCACAAACATTACCATTTCCCTGCGCAACATTAGCCACAGCTTATTCGTATATTCCACGTAGCCCTACAACGTAGCCAAATAGTTCTGTTAGCCATTGAATTTTCTTGCATTAATATTTCCGTAGAGAGAAATTAAGTGATGATACCTTAATGTGACTCATTAATATCAGGATCAATCTTTGTTCAGCTAACATCATCGTCTCATGGTATATATAGAAACTATCTCTCTCAATAACAAAGAGATGGTTATTAGGCTTCTAAGTAATAGAGACTTAGAAAAATATAGAATAAATTATAAGTTTATTCATATTGGATTAATACAAGTTGCTTTTAAGCCTTTGACTTTAGAAGGTTTACCAGAGAGCTTTATAGCAGCTCTTAGAGATGGTAGAAATCTTGATTGGAAACAATCCCTTATGGGAATAATTCAATCTAGTCTGGCACATGGACCAGTTTATTTTAATGTCTATCCTAATCTCCAATTATCATTAACTGATGTTAATATATTGGATGCTCTGACATTAAATGTCAAACTCACGGATATAATTACGCTCCGGGTTCGGAAGTAATATGTATCTGTTATAGAATTTATTATAAGCCTTTATATACGCTTAATCCTCAATGTAAAATCGTTGATAAACCTATCAATGAAACTGTTCTTATAGAAACTAATTTTAGTAGATCTAATATTACAACTCGTAGATCTATAAAATGGGAAGAAATACAATTTCCAGAAAACTGGACAATTGAAAGAGCTATGCCTCTTCAGCCCAAAATACAAAATAATCCCACTCAAATAATACAATCTACAGATTGAACTGTTCAAATACAGTTTGATCAAAGTCGCAGATCTATTGATTCTAGAACTCCTAGATCTAGAATAACTAGATCAGTCTCTTCTCATTATCATATATCACCGTGTGATTATATGATAAATTCTCCCTCTAGAGCTTCAACTTCTCAAGTTAGAGAATCAACCTCTGACGATTATTTACAAAATAGGGTAGAAGAATTAAGAATTAATTCTGATAATATAGTTCATGGAATTTCTAAAAATAAAGACGAGGAAATAACCGAGTCAGAAATGGATTTTAGTGTTTAATGGATTTAAAACCAAAAATCGATTTTAGTCCGGGATCACCGGCAAGAAAAGAAATTCAAAAGGAATTTAATTTACCAAATGGGAATTATTTAGAAAATGGTTTTTCGAAAGTTTTAATAATGAAGATAAATTTATTATTCAAAATAAATTTTATAACGATTTGTCAAAACGAAATGAAAAATTACTTTTTATCCCTTGGTTTTTGACAAAATATTTTAAAATATGATTTCAGTACTTGAAAGAAATTATAAACTTTCATCAGGGAAAAAGTTAAATTCTATTTATCCTCCTCAAACTAGTTTCCAAATGGAAAGGAAAACGAAATTAGATATTATAATGCTTTTCAAAAATTATTTGAAAATGATACGCTTGCAGTAACCATTAATCATATTAATAGTCTTTTAAAACAACAAAATTATACGAATATGTATGTTATTGTTTTAGGAGAACAAATTTCTTTATTAAAGAAAAATATAGAAGAAATATCTTTTTCTATTAAAGATATAAAAAATTATCTTTTAATAAATAAAGATAAAAATGTAAGTGAAATTAAAATAGCTAATATAGCTTCTACCAGTATTCAACCTCCTCCTGAGATTATTGATTTTAAATTAAAATCGATTACTCAAATTGAAGACTTGATTGAAAATAAGCTTAAAAATTTAAAGCTTAACACTTTAAGTGAAGATTTTGAAAACCAACTTGAAAATTCTGATAATTTTCATAATACTTTTATTGAAGAAATAAATAAATTAAGGAATTCTTCAAAATTGCTAGTAAACCAATTCAAACCAAATATTATTACCCAAGACCAACCCCTCAAGATGTTCTAATTGAAGAACATGATCTTACTATTAATAATTCATATAATGGTCATTGTATTTACGAATGGAATTTAGATGGCTATACGGAAAGACAAACTTTCGGTATGGTTCATAGGATGATGATGTATAGTACAGTCTGTAAAACTCAAGGAAATACAGACAAAACTATAGCTCAAATGCTTATCGCTGGCTTTACTGATCAGTTGAAAGGTTGGTGGGATAATTATTTATCTCAGGCAGACCGTGAAAGTATTTTCCTTACTGTAAAAGAGGAAAATAATGCAATTACTGAAAATGCTGTTTATACTTTATGTATAAACATTGTAGAACATTTTACAGGCCGATGGTCTGATAATTCCGAAAATGTTAGGACTTTACTCCAAAACCTTAGGTGTAAAACCCTTACATCATTTAGATGGTATAAGGATACTTTCCTTAGCAGAGTTATGGAACTTCCTGAGTCAAATAGCACTCATTGGAAATCCAAATTCATTGATGGTCTTCCTTTCTTATTTGCCGAAAGAGTTAAGAAAACTCTTAGAAATGGAGAATCCAGTATAGATTATAATTCCTATACTTACGGAAGATTAATAGGAACCTGTATACAAGAAGGTTTAGCTTTATGTAACGAAATAAAGCTTAACAAACAACTAAAGAGACATTCTCTTGATGAGAAAAAACAATTAGGAGAATTCTGTAGTCAATTTGGTTTAGAAAACCCTTCTACGAACAAACCTCGTAAAGAGTATAAACCTAAAAAATACTCTCCTAGACAATATGAAAAAAGAAAATATCAAAAATCTAAAAGAAGAGAACAAAAATTCTCAAAAGATAATAAAATTATCAATACAGAAATAAATTTCCTCCAATAGTTTGCAGAAAATGCGGAAAGATTGGTCATAAAGCAAAAACTTGCTGGACCAAAAAGAAAATTAATAATTTAGAAATTGATAATGAATTAAAAGAGACATTATCAAAAATTCTATTAGAATCTAATAGTGAGTCAGAATCCTCTTCAGAAGACGAAAAATAATAATATTGAAGAAGACATATCATCTTCAGAATCCGAAGAATGTCAAAACTGTCAAATAGGTCAGTCTTGTTCTAAAAATAAAAGTTCAGAATCTGAACCAGAAGTTATTCCGAAAATTATTAAATCTGAACCCTATAGTATTGCCGAAGTAATGAGATTACTTCGTAATAAGAATCAATCAAACAAAAATGAATCAATTGTTAATATTAAAGATTTTTAACAATTGAAATTTCAAATTTAAAAAATGAAATAAAAGATTTAAAGTTAAGCCATATAGATTTAGAAAGAAGATTTTCTAAATTAGAAAAAGGGAAAGAAATAACTTCTCTTTTACAGAAAGGTTTAATAAAACCTTCCAAATCACCTTGGTCATGTACAGCCTTTATGTCAATAATGCGGCAGAAAAGGAAAGGGGAGCACCTAGGTTAGTTATTAATTATAAACCCCTAAATAAAGTTTTAAAGTGGATTAGGTATTTCTATCCCTAATAAAAAGGATATTTTAGATCGATTATTTGATGCGATATTTTTTTCAAAATTTGATTTAAAATCAGGATTTTGGCAAATACAAGTGGCTGAAAAAGATAGATATAAAACTGCTTTTACAGTCCCAAATTGGTCAATTTGAATGGAACGTTATGCCTTTTGGTTTGAAAAACGCTCCTTCTGAATTTCAAAATATTATGAACGATATTTTTATTCCTTATAGTAATTTTATTATCGTTTATATTGATGATATTTTGATATTTTCAAAAGATATTGAAACACATTTTAAACATCTTGATATATTTAAGAAAATTGTTATTCAAAATGGATTAGTTATATCAAGTCCAAAAATGGTTTTATTTCAAACTAAAATACGATTTTTAGGTCATAATATTGAAAAGGGAAAAATTAATCCGATTAATAGAAGTATTGAGTTTGCATCAAAATTTCCAGATCAAATTTTAGATAAAACTCAGCTTCAAAGATTTTTAGGGAGTCTTAATTATATTTCTCCTTATTATAAAAATCTTGCTATAGATACATCTATTTTATATGATAGATTAAAAAATATTCCTTGTCAGTGGACAGATAGTCACACTGAAGTAATTAGAAAAATCAAAAACAATGTTACGCATTTACCTTGTTTAATGCTTGCTAATTCTAATTGGCAAAAAATTATTGAAACTGATGCTTCTGACTTAGGCTTCGGAGGAATTTTAAAACAAGTTTCTCCAGAAGATAAGAAAGAATATTTAGTTAGATTCCATTCGGGGAAATGGAATACTGCTCAGAAAAATTATGCTACTATAGCTAGGGAAGTACTTGCTATAGTTAAATGTGTGCGTAAATTTCAAGATGATTTATACAATCAAAGGTTTTTAATAAAAACTGATTGTCAAGCTGCAAAGTTTATGTTTCAGAAAGATTTCAAACATGATGTCTCCAAACAAATGTTTGCGAGATGGCAGGCTCATTTAGCCCCATTTGATTTTGAAATTATTTATAAAAAAGGGAGTGATAATAGTCTTCCTGATTATCTTACTCGTGAATATCTTTCATGAATTTTGCAGATATGTCCCAATATGGGCGAAATTTCCCCTCTAATAGAGGTGGAAGAGGTGGTAAAAATGTTATTGCTCAAATTGGCAATAAGAAGCTGGTAAAAGAAAATCTATCAGCATCAAGTAATACCTTGAGCAGTGATGAATTTAGAGAATTCCTTGAATACAAAAAACAGAAAGCAAAATCTGCTGAAGGAACTTCTTACGCAAAAATAATTGCAGAAGAAGAAGAAGATGTTGATTATGAGAAAATTTCTCATACTGAGGTAATTATATTACTCGAATTTAAAGATTTAAAATGGTCTGATGAACCTTGGACTTTAATGTCAAGGTATTTAGACAGAGCATCATATGCTGCTACTTTTTATAAAAACCGTGACACTTATGAAAATATCCTAAAGTCTACAGGAACATGTGACTTTGATCACTTTAATGCGGGAAATACCCCGCATGCTTTGAAAAAGGGTTATACCTTTAGTAAAATTATTTTCAAGCAAATTATTTCGCCTGAAAAATGGGCTATACACCCATTAAAGGATAGAGAATATTTCCATCCTGAGTTAAAAACTCTTATTAAATTTAATTATTACGATTATATCGATGCTTTTTATAAAGTATTTTTATACCAGAATGAAAGCAAAAAACATTATTGGTGGATAAAAATTTGTGCGGATGTATATAAGTCCGATATTCCAAATTGGTTTTATCAATGGTGGCTTTCTTATGGAGCTACAATTGAAATTCTTAAAGAACCCTTTTTTGGATTATATCAAGAATGGGTTAATGTTTCTCCGACTCTAATAGAAGCGGAATATAAAAAAGAATGTATTGAAGGAATGGCTTCTTTACATTTCTATATCGAATTTAGTATTCCTTGGATTTGGAGATGGACTCTAGAAGTGGGTTATACCCAACAAAAGATTCCATGTTTAAAAAGAAACTTTTATATAAAGTTTTGGAAGAAAATGATAAGAAAAACAGCCACAGGTGAATATGAAAGCCAGCAGACGATCGATAAGATCGAAAGAGAAAATTTCTCTTTATCAAAATGCGATTAATAATCGTGAACAACGAGAAGCTCCTAGTCGTTTTGAGATGATTTCTCAAAGGATTAAAATACAAAAGGGAAAAATGAAACCCAATGAAATCATTGATGTCTACTTCGAAGAAATGAAGAAAGACATTGCAAAATTATGGTATGGATATCGGAGATATTTCGATGGGAACATCTTCAAAAATTGATGAAGACGAAGATTATTGCCTTGCTGGTGAAGGACAAGAACCAGAAAATCCGGAGGATATTTTATTTGAAGAAGTTAATGACAATACAATGGACCTCATAGGACAAGAAATGGCGATCATTAAAGACAAAGTGGTGCAAATTGCTAAGACCCGTGAAGAAATCAAGGAGTCTAGCGCCAAAGATGCCATCAAAATCAAAGAAATAAAAGATGCTATGGATAAGATCAGAAAAAGTTGAAAGAGGCATCAACGATGGAAAATTGATCACTATTAGCTTTAATAAAGCTAAAGAAGATTTTTTTGGACAAATGGAAAACAGCTGTCAAGATTTTTTACAAGTGGGGCGGCTACAAAGAAAAATTTTTTTTACTTTAATTATTGTACTTTACTTTTTCCCTCTATTTATAGAGTCGAAGCTCATAAGCTTCAGGTGTGTTTTTTTTTACGTCCTCTTGTACTCTCTCCTTCCTTTCTCTAAAAATTCACTCTATTGTAAAATATTTTAAGTAATAAAATTTGGAAGTTTGCTGTACGACTCTTCTCTCTCAAGTCTCTCAAGTAAGTTTTAATTTTATTTTTAAACACTTATCTTTTGTATCATTTAGGCTTAATGGAAGGCTAAAATATTCGTTAAACTACACCAAGATGCCTTAATACCTTAAATCATGGTTTTATATCATATATATATATAAATATATATATATATATATACTAATATGATGTAGAAAAAATCTTTTAAAAAAACGATTGAGAGAATTAAATTTTGGATAAAGGTTATAAAAAAAAATTTGATTTCGATTAATTCTGTGTCGGCTCTTGGCAAAGCCCGTGTTGCCGAAGTAAGGCGTTTGAGGGCATATGGCTGTTACCGATTGAATTAATTGAATAAAAATTTTATTATGTAAAATTCCTTGTATTCGATGATTTAATTCTAAAGATCACAAAAATAATTTTTAATTTTGGATTAATGGTATATAGGCTGGAATACCTTGGGTCCGAACGGGATCGAACTGTTTACAGTTTGATAACTGGACTAATAGGTTTAACAACGCCACGTACCATTTTTCTTTTGATGTTTGGTATTTTGGTTGAACTGCCTTTGAATAAAACTCTCTAACGAAAGTCTGATTTTGGTATTATGGCTTGACTACCTCTGGTCCGATTGGACTAAACTGGTTAAACAAAGCCTTTGTATCATTATCAAGGTTTGATAGGTTGTTTATACTATATATCAATCATTATTTTGTAAACGTTTTGTAAAAAGATCCTATATATATACATATATATATATATATGAGGAATTTTATGGTGCTCACCTTATGTGAGCACCTTATGTGGGCACCTGTTGATGTGGCACCGATTCGTGCCACATCAACATCTCACATCGACATATAAGATTATAACGTCTTAATTAACACCTTATAGGATCCATTAATCGACATTTCGGACGGTGATATGGCATATTGTACGCGATATATTTCGTTAACACGAAAAATGTTATGTAAGGCGTCGATATGTCAAATTAGCGTCCGAAATGTCGATTAATGGATCCTATAAGGTGTTAATTAAGACGTTATAATCTTATATGTCGATGTGGGGTGTTGATGTGGCACGAATCGGTGCCACATCAACAGGTGCCCACATAAGGTGCTCACATAAGGTGAGCACCATAAAATTCCTCTATATATATATATATATATATATATATATATATGTAACATGCTGAAAACGAGCTAAAAGTAAGTAATGCAATCTCAACGTATCAAGAGATAATGATCAACTCCAAAATACGCAAATGTATTCCTATGTTTGAATGTACCTATATCCTTGTTCGATCTGAAGATGGTACCGGGAAAAGAAGCTCCACTGTAAGAGAAGATGAGGTTAGAGATAGTGATACTCTAGATTGATGTAGAGCTATTGATTTTTCTTTCACAAACTTCTTATTTATACATATCTCAGCCCTAGCCCTAGCCCTAACCCTAATAGTTGGGTGACAAGTTAGTAAAGGAGATTTGTGGGGCTGAATTAAAAATGTAGTTTATATTGTGGAGTCTCAACTGCAAATAGTATTACATTATTTTCCAATTTATCCAAAATTGGATATTATTTTTTATTTTCTATTTTTGTGTATTTGATAAGATATAAATATTACAAGCAAAGTGTTAAAAGTCAATCGGTAAAATCCTTTATGGTGATTTGGTGGTTATACTATGTCCTTTAACTTCTAAATGTGCCGGTTTAATTTCTGAACTTTGTAAAAAAATTGTTTCTTTTTTGTTCTTTTCACTACAAAAAAAAAGCGTAAGTTTAGTGACTACAAAAATTAGTCGCTAAACATCAAAAGTAGTCGCTATATATGATTACCCACAACGTTAGTGACTAAAACGTGTAGTTGCTATCTGCCTTGTCGCTAAAATAAATTGGTCGGCAAATTAGTCGCCAATAGCGACTATTTCGGCGACCACAAAACTGTAGTCGGTAAAACTGTAGCTACTACATGCCGACTGTTATTGTAGTCGGTGTTTCTTCTATTTCTTTTTAGTTTTAATTCCAATTTATTTATTGATAAAACTAATTAAACAATAATAAATAACAGTGGAAAAAGAATAAATCTTCAAAATTTCATTAATGTATAGTAAAATTAATCTACATGGAATTAACAAACAAAATTGTTCAACTACACAATAAGAAAAACTACATGACCCGAGCTACAACCGTCAGTAAGTTCATCGCAGCCCTTCTTTCCTCTTAAAATCAAATGTCGTCGACAAAAGAGCAACAACACCATCTGAAAAGCAGTGATGGAAACACAACGTTTAAGAACATCGACATTAGATTCAAATTGTAAAAGAAAAGAAATTCATCGACGTAGCTTGCGTACCTTCTCTAAATTCCCTAAAAGCAAGGCGGTCTTTTCATCGTCCAACTTCGACCAATCCCACACGAAATTACGAACTGAACGGTAATGCTGTCATTGGAAGAAAATGCTTAGATATATTAGATAAGTTATTGATAGACATACCGAACTTCAACTATGTCAGCTCCTTCTGCTTTGCTGCATCAAATCGGCTTCTGACATCATTGAATTCCTACACAGAACAGTGAAATCATATGAAATAATTCTAAGGGATCATCACACAATATCACCGATTCAAGATCCTAACCAAGAATTAAATCAAAGGAAAGCATCAAACAATTCAAACTTCAAAAGAGTAATACATTTTGCAACTCATGGTAGTCCTCCATTAGACTCTGATACTTCGAAGCGAACCCTTTAATCTTCTCAGAAGTCATATTATAGCGAAACCCAAGAAACTGTCCTTAATTTTGATCCTCGAATAGTATGATATGGTTAAGCACAAAACTGTAAACATTGAAGTTCATATGCATAAAAAAAGTTCATAAGCATAAAACCACAGAAAATCTCACAAACCTTTTGCCCGAGGAATCCATCAGCAGCAAGAGGACAGTGAGCAAGGAGCAGCGACCTAACAATGAATAAGCATTCTTAATAATTCAAACAAGCGTAAAACACAATTAACAATTAGATAACGTGATGGGACGGAGGCCAGCTAGGGGCAGAGCAGGGACGCACCGGCACGAGCGACGGGTGGAGCAGCGAACAGGCCTGAGCGTGCGACGACGACTTACACCGGCGAACAACGACAACGAGCAGAGACAATCTGTGCGAGCGTCGGGCTGGACGAAGAAGCTCGAACAGAAGGGAAACACGGTGAAGAGAACAGCTGGCGACAACCAAAGGCCAGAGAGATCGAGCACATGGCAACGAGGGAGCAAATATTGGCGATTTGGGAGATTTTTTAGTGCAAGAATGAAAAGTAAATCGTAAATGGTGACTAGCTTAGATTTAGGGCTTAAATTGAGCGATTACACATTTGTAGTCGGTATGGTTTAATAAAGGGCTAATTAAATATCTGGCCCTTTAACAAGTTTGAGTAGGTTTCAGGCCCTCTTTCTATTTTAAATAGGGAGAAAGACCCAAATGATATTTACGTTAGGTATAAGGACTCATTCAGCTTGAAAAGCCTCTTTTACCCTTACATTTTCCGGAAATTACACCAACCTTTTTAGACCTAAATCTACGCGTGTTATTAAATGGTATATAAATCTATTTTAGTGGTATTTATTCTGGTTGAAGTGGTATTAAAAAAATAATCTGTAATACGACGCTGAGACTAAAAATCGATTTTCAGTACAACCCTAAAATTAGATTTCCAGCCTTAATCGAGAAAACCCGAAGAATTTTCTACCAATCTGAACCCCTAATCGACCAGACCCGACCGATTTCGACACTTGATCGACGAATCTTGCGATGGTTCCGAAGAAGAATCCCATCGATCGCCAAGAAAGTGGCCGGAAGAAGGAGAAGAAAGTTGCTGGGAAGAACGGCGTCGAATGATGGCTCTTGTGTTTTGACTGTGTTTAACACTTTTGGTGTTTTGAATGATGGTTCTGCTTCTGTTTTTTGCGTTTTGAACTAGTTCTATTTTCATACCACATTACATGTAAATCATACCACTTAATCATATTCTGGTAATAATTTATACTCCATTCGTAACAAAAAATAAGAACATTGTAGAAGCGTCATGGGCCTATTACCGTCTCAATCTTCATACAATACCACACCACATGTAAATTATACCACTTAAGTGTAGTTTGATACCAATTTATACTCCACTCATAAGAAAAAATACACAAGCTTCATAGGCCTATTACCGTCTTCATATTTATAAATACCACATCACATGTAAATTATACCACTTAGTACAGTTTGGTACCAATTTATACTCCATTCGCAACAAAAAATAAGAACATTCCGGAAGCTCCATGGGCTTATTATCGTCTCCAACTTATAAATACTACATCACATGTAAATTATACCACTTAAGTATATTCTGGACCAATTTATACTCCACTCGTAACAGAAAAATAGGAACATTCTAAAAGCTTCATAGGCCATCGTCACCATCTTTATACAATACCGCATCACATGTAAATTATACCACTTAAGTACAGTTTGGTACCAATTTATACTCCATTTGTAACAAAGATATAAGAACATTCCAGAAGCTTCATGGGCCTATTACCGTCTCCATATTTATAAATACCACATCACCTGTAAATTATACCACTTAACTACAGTTTGGTACCAATTTATACTCCACAACAAAAAATAAGAACATTCCAGAAGCTCCATGGATGGGCTTATTACCGTCTCCAACTTATAAATACCACATCACATGTAAATTATACCACATAAGTATATTCTGTTATCAATTTTATACTCCACTCGTAACAGAAAGAAGGAACATTCCAAAAGCTTCATAGACCATCGTCTCCATCTTTATACAATACCGCATCACATGTAAATTATATCACTTAAGTACAGTTTGGTACCAATTTATACTCCATTCGTAACAAAAAAAATAAGAACATTCCAGAAGCTTCATGGGCCTATTACCGTCTCCATCTTATATAATACCACATCACATGTAAATTATACCACTTAAGTTTATTCTGGTACCAATTAATACTCCACTCGCAATAGAGAATAGGAACATTCCATCTTTATACAGTACCACATCACATGTAAATTATACCAGTTCAGTGTAGTTTAGTACCACTTTATACTCCATTCATAACAAAAAATAAGAACATTCCAGAAGCTTCATGGGCCGTCAGTGAATATGGTCTCTCCATCTTTATATGATACCACATCACATGTAAATTATACCACTTAATAATATTTTGGTAACAATTTATACTATCCTGGTAACAATACATTCTGAAACAATACCACATTAATTCATAGTGATACCAGATAATATATGATATGCACCATATTAATGGTTCGAATAATTTTGTAAATAAAAGTTGGTTTTCGGTTGTGGAAGAATAAAAATCATGAAAGTATATGATTTGATGTATTTAAACCACAAAGTTCCTTGATTATGTCACATTTATGCAAATATGATGTAAGTAATCAAGTAAAGAGGTTTTGATAATGGAAAATGTATACCAATGCAAATCGTAGACCATTATATTTACATCACATTGATATTTACCATTACGAATTACAACAAATGTATCCTAACCAACATATACGTCAATCATAACAAATCTTACGATAATAAACCCTTTAGCGTAACCCCGGAAATGTTTACCCTAAAACCTGATATTCTATAACATAAAATTGGAAACCCTAGCACGTAAACCGTCACCTGTAACATATAAAGTGTTTCTAGTACCACATCATTACATGAATATATTTTTCCAGAAATTACATCAAATCTGCCATTATCCTTCACTGATGCAATTGCTATTGAGAACTGAGAAATAGGATCGTCAAATCCATGATCTCGACCAAAAATCATGTCAGATAACCGATGAAATCCCGTTATTAAGGAGCGAATTAGGTGAAAACGATGTACTTTGTCGTTGGTCATATGATAAAGTGCGAATAATGGGTGTTAATCATCGAAAATTACGAAACCAAAATCCAAAAATCGAGTGAAATCTATAAGTTAATGATCAAATAAGGTGAAATTCGACTCAATTTCATACTGGGTCTTAACACTAACCATACATTTCGGCAAATCGACATGAAAATTTCGAAAATCAGGTTTTCCTAAAATTGAAACATTTGAAAACAGGTATCACTTTATGCCATTATCATACCACTTCTGTACTGTCATAAACACTAAGTTTTGCAGGAAAAACAACTAACGCGTACATGATACCACTTTATGCCACTATTACACCACTTTAAGCGTTTATCATACCACTTTATGCCATTATCATACCACTTCTGGTACCAATTTATACTATATAAAAGTTCCCGCCGAAAATAATACTGAGATTCAGCTTTTCCGCCCAAAACAGCGTGACTTGCTTATTCAGTACCAGTTCCTCCCTAACGGGTACCACAACCTGCCAAATGAAAAATATTTCAGTCTGGAAACCACTTCTTATGGTTGTTATACCACTTTACACTGTTACGGTACCACATATTACAAAATTAATACCAATTGAGAATAAGTAATAGTTTTCGTTGCTATACGACTTTATGTATCTAATATACCACTTTATGCATCTGTTTTACGATTTCACTCTGTTTTGGTACCGCTTCTTATAGAACTAATACCTAATGAGATAAGTAACAGTTAACGTTGTTATTCCACTTTAAGCCTCTTCTATACCACTTAATGCTTCTCTTGGACCATATATTACAAAAATAATACCAAAGGAGAAAAAGTAATATCTCGTACCAGTTCGAGTAACGTTTCTTATCGTTTCTATACCACGTTACGGCTCTTGTAAACCACATCATATAAAATTAATACTAAATTAGAATAATATCTCATACCAGTTCAAGTAACGCTTCTTATCGTAACTATACCACTTTATGCCACCTTTGTACCGAAACGGACGGAAACTGTACCACTTAAGCTTTTCTGATACCACATAACGAACACTCATTTAAACTATTTTTCTCTGGCGATTTCACTTTCAGTTTGTTCATCTTGATGATGAAAGATTGAGTCACCACCAAGGCGCGGCGTAATTTTCAAGCTATGGGTCTCTCGAATTTATGCATATTAGGTTTAATTTCGACCAAAAACATGCTCGATTTATCTTATTTGCGTAAATGAATTTCTACAAATTATTCCTCACCGATCTTAAATATGACGACGTAAATATCATTGATATCGTCGGTTACATATCAAAATTGATTGTGTGCCCAGTATGCTCGAAAATTTGTGGCAAATCGATCGTTGAAATAGTTTTTTTGATTGATACCATTTGAATTACACTGGTAACATAATTATAGCAATTCATACCTCTTTATATAACACCTACAAGGGGCATTTTTGTCAAATCATTGATTATGTCCTTTACTTTGAATTTTATTTATACGTGGTCCTTAAAACTGTATATAATGTGAAGGGTGCCTGAACTCAAAAGGGAACTTATGAAGGGGTCTGATATAGAAACACCCCTTTAATAAATGTAGTCACTAAATATTAAACTTCAGTCGAAAATTAACATTAGACAGTAACTGAAATGTGTTAGTCACTAAATATAAATATTGCGACTGCACTTGCTACTTAGAGACTGAGATTGTAGTTGCTGCTGGCGACTACGAAACTTTGGTCGCAATCGTTATGGTGTCGTCGGTAATTTTCAACAGTAGCGGCTGCGATTTCGTCAGTCGCTATATTTTAGTCGCTATATCGGCTATTTTTTGTAATGTTTGACATTTCATAATCCGGCTAGTAGAGTTGTGTAAATGAAATTTTTCGTTAAGCGGACTCTACGTTTTTTTATTTTGGGTAAAATGATTTTTCATTTATCACAAGCGCAAAATGGTACATGCATCAACCATAGCCTACCACATTCACAATATAAAACACATTCAAATAAAATGACTAAAACAAACATCTTGAAAGATATCTGTTTGCGCCACCTTTCCCATGTTACTAAAGCACATGAGTCTCCCTTTCATTTCCTGATTGATCATAAGGGTGAGTTGGTCTGTAGTCTTCGACCCTGTTTCATGCAAGCGCCTGTTCCTTTCGCACCAAAGGGATAAAGTGTGGATGCATAGCATGCCACACTAATGCGTTGCTGGGAATATTTGCTTCCCATTTGCACCATCCATCTGTATAGGTCTCCAAATGTCTGGATCGAGCCGTTCAGCCATCTATTAATCCGCATGAACACCTGTTGACTATACTCAGACGATAGGAATAGATGCTCTATAGATTCTGCCCCTTCACCACAAAGCCTACAGCTTATATGAGTGACATTCGTGCCCCAGCTAATCAATCTGTCAACAATTAGAATTTTCTTCTAGAAAATAAGCCAAGTAAAAAGGAGTGTTAGGTATATTAAATATGTTCCGAACAGCTTTACAGTAAGGGAAGTCTGCCGAGTAACCTTTGAGCCATTCATAACCACTCAGTACTGAGTAGATTCCATCCTTCGTATGCAACCATTTCCTGGCCACTGATCGACACATGGTGTGTGAATTAAAAGTGCGACAAGTAATAATTAAAACGAATACCTAATTACTATCACCGACGTGCGATAGGCAGTGGACCTATCGTTTGTAGTGCAGTAAAGTGAGTAAACGAGTATCGAATACAAGGAATAAACTGAGTACTAGTAGTGACCTATCGACTCGATATCTAACCTAAATAAAATACGCAGATTGTTTTATGAATTATCCTAACAGACCAAGCCTAAAGTAATAAGAGATTAAGAGAACACGGCTAACTGGTACGAGAGTTTTCAGATGATAAGGATGTGCTCGGGATTCGAATCCCGCTAGGTACTGTCGACTATGATAATAAAATCGATCCTACGTGATCAAGACTAAATCGCAGTAATTTCCTACCCACTCACGAATTTGCTGTCTCCCTAGACGCTCGTGGGGATCTAAAACGCAAAAATTACTAACGATGAGGATCGAGTATTTGCTTTCGCCCTATACTCGAATCCTATCATCTACGAACGACCTAATCGTTGTTTAGCTGTCGCCCTAAACGATTGTCCACACATTCACTTTAACACATAGACATATTAAAGCAAAGAAACACTTTCATAGATAGATAAATAGTCAGAATACACGAGTCACGATAAATATATGTCTTAAGCACGAATCGACCTAGCGTTCATTTATTACCAAACACAGAGGGAATTTAGCTACTTATAATTGACAGAAACACGATGAAATAAATAGAGAACAAGGACAGATGACTCATAATCTTCCCTTCTGATTGATCTGGGATTGTCTCGGGGGAAGATTCACTTTTCTTGTTCAATTCGGTGTGATCGCGTCGTTGATCCGTCTCTTGCACTTCTGGGGGTGTTTATCTGTTCTTGAAGGCTCTCTTTTGTCTATCATATGTTGGGGTTGAGTTCTGGAAAGAGTTCCCCCCTTTTTGGGTCGAATTTGGGCTTTTATAATGATTTTCGTTACTGTCACGGCCTGGGACATGGCCCGTCACGGTGGTGACACTGTCGGGGCACAAAATGGAGCTCACTGCCGTGTGTCACGGCCTCGTGCAGAGGTGTCACGGCCGTGACACTTTTCCAGCCTTGCGATAGTTTCGTATTTCTCTCATATGGAGGGGTAAACGATATCCGATTGAGCTGAAATTTTAACCATGGATAGAAGACTCGACAGTCTTGATTTTGACCAAAGGGATTCTCAATCTCAGATCTGGACTGAGAGATATGAATTTTCTAATGTTGCTGATGCTATGGGTCACGGCCTGGTACAATAAGTGTCACGGCCGTGACTTGCTTCAGCTTTCGGCCTCTGGTGGTTGTCACGGCCACGTGCACAAGGTGTCACGGCCGTGACACTTGGCAGTGTTTGTCATCTTTGCACCGTTTTGCCTCGTTTTCGCTCCTTTTCGCCCGAAATGCGTCCTAAGCTCCTTCAATATCAAAATAAATAGAAATAGGGTTAATAAGTGCATAAAATGACTACGAAAACTCTATTACGAGCCAATTAAATACTACGATAAATGTACTATAATACGTTTATCAAATCTCCCCACACTTAAGCATTTGCTTGTCCTCAAGTAAATTAGAAGTCAGAGAAGGCACAAATCAAGATAACGGCACGATTGTTCGCAATTTATCATCAAAGCTAGAAAGCACGAAACAGAATCAAGCGAGCAATCATGGACATCACACTAATGACTTGCACTTGTCGACCTAGACTTCCTTCGCACTGCCAATCGAGACTCATACCTCACAGGGATTCGCTCAAAATCAGTCAGTGTATAGGCTAACATATAGTGAATCGCTCAATTCGTGCACTAGTATCACCCCTACCATAAAATTGCACGCTAATCGCATCTCTACTATTTAAAGTGGCAAGCAAAAATCTGAGGGTCTTTTCGGGTTGAAACGGGTCAAATAATAACGAAGCGATAAGCATATATACTGAATACGTAGTCTTAGAGCTAGGACACGTAAGCGAAAAATATCAAAGAACATAGCATGATTAAACCGAAGTCACATGCTTCAACATAAGACTCAACGTTCTCGCTCTGAAATCCTAGACTTTTCTGCCCGACCCTTTCGACTCAGTTCCCTTTCATTTTCTACCCTTTCACCTTATTTACACTCCACTTTTATGCACTGCCCTTATTCCCTAAAAACATCAAGGTTTGACTTTTGTCGCAAAGAATACATCGTCACAGCGAATGCCGTGTACCTAGGGATACTTATACCAAAACCTATATCTTGCCAAAGGGTTATGGGCAGGCTTATGCAAGGGATCGGGTCATTTCAGAAAACGGTCAAGTAAGGGATGAGTCATTTCACGAATAGCAGAGAAGAACATCAAATCATACACTGAAATAGTAACTCTCAAGTTCGACTTCTGCTCTATTCTAATCAACTCGGGTTCATATAATCTCTGGAGGCTTATTCGGGTCAGTAGCTTTTATAATTCACGAGGTAAGCAAACAAATAGGCTCAGGCTCAAAGTGGCTAACTAAGGGGCTTAGTCATGGTAAGGAAAATTTGGCCCTGGACTTAATTCCTAATGCCCTATCATTTTCATACTAACGCATCAGAAATAGTTTCAACACGCATCACACAGGCAAGTTCTAGAGAGATATAGACTAGGCACGTCACACAACCAAGAAAATGAGCATAAGCTCGTCAGGCTCAACTCTCACAACGAAAAAGGGTTATGTGTACGAATCTCTCAAAGCAGCGCTATATCTATTCAAACAGACACGATTCAATCAATCATGCATATCCTAATTGCTCACAAAATTTCATGTCATGCAAGCCAGCTTGAGATAAGCGCAAATAATCATGCCTGAGTTCAATAATTCATGCTTTTCTAACGAAATTGATAGCTAACGGACACGTCATAGAAAAAATATTTCACGTAAATTCTCAACCTAAATTCCCTCCCCACACTTAAGACATACGTTGTCCTAAACGTAAAATTGAATAAAGAAAGGGAAAAGAAGGTTAAAAAGAACGGGACTTCCCTGACGAATAAGTTGGCGTGGTCGTGACTGGATGCGTGAAGGTCGTGGATTGTGACTCGTGATATCCTGACATAACTAAAAAGAAAATGAAACGTAAAAAGGAACTAGACATAGATGATAATAATAATAGTAGTAGTAGATTTCATATGCATCATATTCATAGGTAAATAAAAGAAAGTACTAGATAGATAAAACCTGGGTTGCCTCCCAAGTAGCGCTTTCTTTACCGTCTTCAGCCGGACGTGCTTTCGTTCGCTTAGGGTGGCTGGAAGTCGAGCTACAACACCTCTTTTCTGCTTAAGTCTCCCTCGCCTACATCCATGTCTTGGAGTTGTCACTTTTCGCCGAACAGCGGTTTCAGCTCTAGTGGCGGTCGTTCCTCGATTGGGCTCTGGTCCTTAACTTCTTCATTGTTCTTCTCAACGGCTATAATGGGCTCGTCGTCTTTCTCCCCGCTCAACACCTGTGATAAATCTTGCACAGAAGACGAGAAATCGTACTCACAAACATCGAAGTAGTAGCATCTATTATCGTACTCGCTACTCTTTTTCATCGAGTCAGTCATATTAAACGTAACTTTCTCGCCATCTACATTCAAAGTCAATGTTCCGTTCCTAACATCTATTAGAGTCTCGCCTGTGGCTAAGAATGGTCTACCTAGAATTAATGGAATATTTTCATCCTCGTCCATCTCCAGGATCACAAAATCAGCAGGGATAACGAACTTATCGACTTTAACTAGAATATCCTCGATAACACCTAGGGGGTATTTTAACGATCTATCAGCTAATTGAATACTCATCCTAGTGGGTCGTGGTTCACCTAATCCTAAGCGCTTAAACATGGAGTACGTCATCAAATTTATACTAGCGCCTAGCACTAAATCGCCTATCAGACATGGAAGAGTAAAACTCCCTGGGTCCTTGATCTTTTTCGGTATCTTGCTCTGGAGTATCGCCGAGCACTCTCCTCGTAGGTGTACCATGGAGACATGTTCGAGCTTCCGTCGGTTCCTCAGTAAGTCCTTTAGAAACTTTGCGAAACTGGGCATCTGCGTAATAGCTTCAACAAATGGTTAGTTAATATGTAGTTCTTTGCACATACCCATAAATCTGCTAAATAGTGCCTCGTCTTTGTCCTTCTTCAATCGTTCTGGATAGGGAACCTTCGGCTGGTACGGCCTCACTGGTGGTCACGCATTCTCTTCCGCCTTTTCTTTTTCAGGTGCGACCTTCTCTTTTTCGGGTTCGACCTTCTCTTTTTCAGGTGCAGCTCCCCTCAATCGAGCTGGGTATGGGATCTTTGGTTGATACGGCTTCACAAATGGTCGCGTCTTTCCCTCGTCATCCTTGACCTTCTCGACTCCGTCGCCCTTGCTTTTCTCCACTTCTGGCTCATCGTGGCCCTCGAAATCGACTTTCTCCTTTAAATTCTGCTTGGCGGGAGCTTCTTGTAATCCTCTCCCGCTCCTCAGGGTTACCACATTGCAATACTCCTTGGGGTTTGTCTCGGTGTAGCTTGGGAGTGATCCTTGATTTCGGTCCGCCATTTACTTTGCTAATTGCCCCACTTACTGCTCCAACCTCTTGATCGAGGCGTCTGTATTCTGAGCACGGATGTCATTCGCCTCCATGTACTCCTCCATCTTCGTCATTCAGCTCTCGTGGGCTGCGGCGGTACTGCTGAAGTTCGTGAGGAGCATCTTCATCATATCCTTCATCTCCCTCATGTCATCGGATCCTCTTGCGGGTGCGTTCTAATATTGGCGTGGCACCCCGTTTTGGAAACTAGACGGCCTAGGCTGAAATCCCGGTGATCCTTGCCCCTGGTGGTTCTGATTTCCATACGCCAAGTTGGGGTGTGCTTGAGGTTGGAAGCTTCGCTGGTCACCTTGGTAATTCCCCATGAATCTACGTACTCCACCGACTGCCCAGTTGGCATTCTGAGGTCTCATGGGCTGCGCCACAGATCATGCACAGTGGTACGTAAGGTGTAATTTGCGATGGTGCGGTGGTCCTCACGGCGTTCACGGGCTGTGTCTGCCCGGCCTTGGGAAGTAGGGCTCCAATCACCGTCTGCAGCTGAGAGTTCGTCGCCGTGTCTGTTGCTGGAGCGCCTCAGATTTAGCATTCATAGCCGTCTCCTCGCTCACGCCGAACACGCCTGGCGTCTTAATCCTCGTGTTACCTCGCATGAAGCCGTTCCTCGAGTAGTCCTCGATTAAATTCCAAGCATCTGTAGCAGAGAACTTCAAGAGCCCTCCTCCTGCGGCTCCGTCTAACATGTGAACGATCTGGTCGTTGAGCCCCTCGTGAAATCGGTTGATCTGAGCTGCCTTCGACATCCCGTGTTGTGGGCACCTCTTCAGTAGTGCTTTATAACGCTCTCATACCTCGTAGAGATTTTCTGAGTCTTTCTGGTGAAATAGTGATATCTCCGTCTTCAGCCTTAGAACCTTTGATAGTCGTAAGTAGTGGCTAATGAAGGCGGCTCGCATCTCTTCCCACGTGGTGATCGATCTGGGCGGCAACATCTCCAACCAGTCCTTCGCCCTGAACTTCAACGAGAACGGGAATAGCATCAGCTTGATCGCATCGCCTGAGACACCGTTGATCTTGATGGTGTCGGTCACCGTCAAAAAGGCCTTCAGATGGGGATAATCGTCGGGATTGCCTTCAAACCGGGCCGTCTGGAAGATCATCTTAAGCCAAGAGTGCTTCAGGTCGAAATTGTTGTTCTCGATCGACGGGATGACAATCGCCAACTCAATACCGCCTAGCGCGGCATTCTTGAGGAGATCTTGTAGTGATGTCTCCTCCTCGTGGACGGGCACTCTGTGGTCTGCCATATCTACTTCTGTATCTGGACTAAAAGAAATCGACCCGTAAAAGAAATAACGAAAATAACAATGACTAAAAGAACATATAACGCAAATAGTAATAACGACAATAAAGGAAAACTTCAAATAAAATGGCTAAATTACCGAACTATGGTGTTCCTAATATCAATCTATTCCCCGGAAACGGCGCCAAAAACTTGATCGACTCGTGGTGTGTGAATGAAAAGTGTGACGAGTAATAATTAAAACGAATACCTAATTACTATCACCGACGTGCGATAGGCGTGGACCTATTATTTGTAGTGCACTAAAGTGAATAAAAGAGTATCGAACACAAGGAATAAACTGAGTACTAGTGGTGACCTATCGACTCGATATTTCTAACCTAAATAAAATACGCAGATTGTTTTATGAATTATCCTAACAGACCAAGCCTAAAGTAATAAGAGATTAAGAGAACACGGCTAACTGGTACGAGAGTTTTCAGATGATAAGGATGTGCTTGGGATTCGCATCCCGCTAGGTACTGTCGACTAAGACAATAAAATCGCTCCTACGTGATCAAGACTAAATCGCAGTAATTTCCTACCCACTCACGAATTTGCTGTCGCCCTAGACGCTCGTGGGGATATAAAACGCAAAAATTACTAATGGCGAGGATCGAGTATTTGATTTCGCCCTATACTCGAATCCTATCATCTACGAACGGCCTAATCGTTGTTTAGCTATCGCCCTAAAAGATTTTCCACACATTCACTTTAACACATAGACATATTAAAGCAAATAAACACTTTCATAGATAGATAAATAGTCAGAATACACGAGTCACGATAAATATATGTCTTAAGCACGAGTCGACCTAGCGTTCATTTAATCCCGAACACAGAGGGAATTTAGCTACTCATAATTGACAGAAACACGATGAAATAAATAGAGAACAAGGGCAGAGGACTCATAATCTTCCCTTCTGATTGATCTGGGATTGTCTCGGGGGAAGATTCTCTTTTCTTGTTCAATTCGGTGTGATCGCGTCGTTGATCCGTCTCTTACGCTTTTGGGGGTGGTTCTCTGTTCTTGACGGCTCTCATTTGTCTCTGATATGTTATGGTTGAGTTCTGGAAAGAGTTCCCCCTTTTTGGGTCGAATTTGGGCTTTTATAATGATTTTCGCTACTGTCACGGCCTAGGACATGGCCCGTCACGGCGGTGACACTGTCGGGGCACAAAATGGAGCTCACTGCCGTGCGTCACGGCCTCGTGCAGAAGTGTCACGGCCGTGACACTTTCCAGCCTTGCGACAATTTCGTATTTCTCTCAGATGGAGGGGTAAAAGATATTCGATTGAGCTGAAATTTTAACCATGGATAAAAGACTCGCCAATTTTGATTCTGAGCAAAGGGATTCTCAATACGAGATCTGGATTGAGAGATAAGAATTTTCTAATGTTGCTGCTGCTATGGGTCACGGCCTGGTGCAATAAGTGTCACGGCCTTGACTTGCTTCAGCTTTCGGCCTCTGGTGGTTGTCACGGCCACGTGCACAAGGTGTCACGACCGTGACACTTGGCAGTGTTCGTCATCTTTGCGCCGTTTTGTCTCGTTTTCGCTCCTTTTCGCCCGTAATGCGTCCTAAGCTCCTTCAATATCAAAATAAGTAGAAATAGGGTTAATAAGTGCATAAAATGACTACGAAAACTCTATTACGAGCCAATTAAATACTACGATAAATGTACTATAATACGTTTATCAGCCACATAACCTGTCTGAATCTCTCCTTTAGCCTATGATGTTTCCTCCAATGCCAATTAGACTCTGTTGCAGGTATAAAATCCCAGAAATTGGTTCCCTCTAGGTAGATGACGTTAATCCATTAAATCCGTAAGGAGTCCACCTTCGTTGTAATATCCCTAATTGTTTATCTGTCAGTGCAAGGTTTCAAGTTTCACAGTCCCTCATGTTCAGTCCCCCTTACTTTCAGGACAGCGGACTATGTCCCAGTTATTAGTGGAATGCATTTACCATGAGTTTTACCCCAAACGAAATCTCTGCAGATCTTATCCACCTCTTTAGTTACAGCTTTGGGCAGTAAGAATATGGAACCCTAGTATCCATGAGTAGACAGCAACACAGCATTGATCAAGCACAATTTCCCAGCATAAGAAAGGTTCCTTGTAGCCCAGCAGTTAATTCTAGCTATGATTTTCTCCACTAAATATTGACAGGAACTTCTACTCCATTTAACTGGTGACATGGGAATTCCCAAATACGTCGGGGGTAACTGCCCAGCTGGAAACCTGTGAGCTGAATTAACTGCTCTGTTACAACACTTGATGTCCCAGCTAGGAATAAGCTAGATTTATGTTGGTTAGCAGCTAGACCAGAAACTGAATGGAAGTGGTCAAGTGTGTCCTTTATCATTGCTATAGAGCTCTTATTACCTTTACAGAATATCATAAGGTCATCTGCAAAGAAGTGGTTCACCAATGCAATATGCTTGCACATGGGGTGATATCTGAAACATGGATCTTTGGCAGCTCGCTGGAGTTTTCTGGTCACAAAGAGTAAGGGAGAGATAAGATCCCCCTGTCGCAGCCCCCTAGCACTCTTGATAGCCCCTGAGTGAGATCCACTGATGGAGATAGAATAGGAAACTGTGGTGACACATTCCATGACAGTAGGGCCCTAGGTGAGCCATTCTTTTTATTGTAAATCTAATCAAATCCCAACATAACAATATGTTATGCACAATTGATCACCCTTCCAAAAATGCATTTTGATTGGGATGAATGAGCTTCGGCAAAAGGGGTTTGATTCTACCACATATCATCTTGGCAATGCATTTATAAATGGTGTTACAGCATGCAATTGGTCTATAGCCTTGGGCAGTATGTGGATTGATCAGCTTGGGAATGAGGCACATGACACTTCTGTTCAGTATAGGCAACATCTTTCCTGTCGCAAAGAACTCTAGAATGCCATCAGTGACCTGTTCCCCCCACAACACTCCATGCTTTTTTCACTCCCAAAGGCCCAGGGGCCACATCTTCATGTATAGACTTCATCACAGCCCACACTTCACCCTCTCAAATGGTAATGAGACTTAACTGATCTTCCAGGGCTAGTGTGTAGCCCTCGGCTACAGCTCTCTGATCCAAACCTTGGTTAGTTTAATCCCCCGCCCCATCACTTCTTAAAAATATTCAGACAAGTGTTGTTTTATTTCTGCACTATCAGTAAGGGATTTACCATCTGGTGTGACAATGGATAAATTCTGTTTGAGTAAGTTCTCTGCTTAATTCTAGCATGGAAATAGGCAGAATTCTGATCTACTTTGTCCAACCAGTTGGCTTTGGCTTTCCGTTTCAAGAACTTATCAGTAGCCACACTCAGAAAACCATATTTCATTCTAGTTTCCTACTCCTTGGATAATAGCTCCATGTTCATGGGATCTGCATGGAAGGCTGTTTGTACTTCCTCTAATCTTTTCCTGACCACATCAGAGCTATTAACAATGTCAGCAAAGCAGGCTCTATTTAAGTTCTTTAGAGGTCTTTGCAGTTGGAACAAGTTCCGGCATATAGACTTCATGACTGGTCCAGGTTTATAGTGCCAATTATCCTCCACTATTATTAGGAAGGGGCTAAGCTCCATATATTGAAGTACTTGAAGGACTGCCTATGGTATTGAATCTGCATTTGGTTCTGCAGTACGATGGGGGTATGATCTGAGACACCCTCTTGCAGAAATACCATTGTATGATCAAAAAGCTTATCCATCCAGCTTTGATTAGCAAAGGCTCAGTCTATCTTACTCCATATTCTCTTCTCTTGACTTTGTTTATTGGACCAAGTGAATTGGAATCCACGTCTCCTAATTTCCTCAAGGTGGCATGATTGTACGCATTGATTAAACTCTCTGAACTCAGCTGCAGTAATAGGGGATCCCCCCCAATCTGCCCTCAAATCCTCTGATATTATTGAAGTCACCCCAAACCATCCACGGATCATTTAGAGCCCCACCAATCTAAAAAGGTATATTACGACGTACTTGTGTTTTTCATAAGTATTGACGTCGTATTTTGTTTAACAGACATATTTCGATATTTTTTGGCATTGAACTATTACTACATGAATGGAAGGTTACTTCGATTATCCAAAATGGTATATTATGACCTACTTTTGTTGCGTAAGTATTGATATGTTATTTCGTCGAACAGACCGGTTTCGAAAATTATTTTCGTAATGTATCGAAATTAAAGGGATCGAAAATCATTTTCGATGGCAATTCTGTAATTTTCAGTACCAAAATTAATTATTGAATGGCATTTTAGTAAATTTGCGTGTCGAAATTTCGAATGGGATTTTTGAGTATCGAAAATAGATTATCGAATGACTTTAAGCTCAAATCACATGGAAACATAGAATCGAACCTTGAAAACAGTGAATCATGTCGAATTATGCAGAATCAAATCAAAATTGACCATGAATAGTGCGCGGGATGAATGGTTACCAAGACGGTCTTCATAATCAACGAAATTATTGGTATTAATCATGGATTAATGCGAATTTAGCTTTTTTTTCTTGAAATTGAAACATTTTCACGGTGAGTAACACTTTCTGCAAATAAAATAACACATGTGTAGATAAAAGAAAACATTTCATTAAGAATATTCTGGAATGTTCTGTATTGTCAAGGAATATTATCACGTTACTTGCCAATAATACCGAATGTCCGATATAAAATAACACGAGTGTATATATTGATACTACATAATATGTTATACGTACCACATTACTAATTTCATTAATTCCCTCACAAATCCAATTTTTTCGATCGTTTTGGGTTTGGGGTCCCAAAATTTGAGTTTAGGGTCCATTAAATGTTGTTCGTGCTTTAATTTTGAACTTTGAATACGTTTGTGATGGAATTCATAACGTTATGTCTCATTAAAAGAGATAGTAGTATATGTTGTGAAGGAAGAGCTATACATGATTATTTATCTCAACTGTCACATATTGATATCACATTCCCAAAATGTGTTACCCAGAATGCCTGAATTGTTACTCAGAATAAATGAAGTGTTACCAACCAGCTTTTTAATTGACAAACATTCCAATATTAGGTCCCATCAAAATTCTTCTTTATTCCATTATCAACATTAATAATCTCATTCAAAGACTCGTGATAAAACTTAGTCGACTCTATCTTATTAGTTCATCAAAGTCGAGATTTCACCTATTTTCCAACCAAATTTTTGAATTGTATTAATCACATTATTCCATGATATAAACTTCAGATTTTTTCGTTGGTTACACATCATAACCTTACTGTGTCATTTACGTCGGAGATTCGAGTGGTTTCAATTTCATTTGGGTGTTTCCGACATTTTACGATCTGTCTCTTTGCCTTTACTTGGGTATTACATGTTTTATTTACTTGCGACGAGTCGTTATTATTTTCCTCATTATATGTTCGTGTTGCAGAAAAATTTGTCATAAACTTCAAGACAAATGGTATTATTGTTCCATGAACTGTTACCCAGAAAGCATGAAGTGTTATCAAGTAACCATTTTAATTAGAAATTGTTTATCGCTTATCAAAATTCTTCGTTTTCCATGCTTAAATCAATAATTATCGTCGATAACTAATGCCCATGCGAATTTACATCGATCATTAAAGTCGAGATTTCACCGTATTAAACAAGATTTCCGAATTGTGTTTGAAGCATTCGTGCTTTATGAACTTCGAAAATTTTCTTTGATTATGAAGACCCATGAAAAATCGAAGTTGATACAACTTTGTGCTTTTAGTAACGTCGAGATTGGGTCGGATTTGGAACATAAATTATTTCTTTCAACCGCTTGAGTGTAAGGAATGCGTTATTGTAGGAAGTGGTATTGTTTTTGAATGATGTGTTACTTCTGCAACATCATTTGTTATTTATTGAAAGACACGTGGTATTTGCTGTTATACAGGCAACATTTATTTTCTCACAATTAACGTCACTAATATCCTAAACTTATCAACATTTATGATCAAATTAACGATATTATCACAATTGCGGAGATCTGTTTGGGTCTGAGCATGAAATTTCGTTTCGATCGACGCATCGCTTGTTTGGGAGAAATGATGGCATATATTTGTAAATTTTTGCAACAGTGAAGGGCAAATATGTCTTATTGTAGGACTTGGTTATTTTTCTCTAATAGTATGAAAAACAGGGTCTGAACACTAATTGAAAGTGGAGTAGGGTCCGAACACAAAGTGAAATATGATAAGTGGGCCAGAAACTAAATAAACCCTTTAATAAAGTTTAAAGTTTTCTATAAGCTGACTGGTTTCAATATTATTTGGTTCTATAAATGGACCGATTGTCGGTTTATATAAGAACCGATTAAACGAATATTTATAGCTTATTGTTGCACAATCCAATTAAATATCCACCAGATTGTTCCACAATGAACGTTGGAAAAAATTGCCCAAAAGGGTGACGTAGTGGATGAGCATTTGGATTTTGAAATCAGAGTTCATAGACTCGACTCCCAATAAAATCTTTGGCTGTCATTGTGGGGCGGCGATTAAGACCTCTTCACCTCAACTCGGAGGATTAATCTCATCATCGAAACGTGTGGCGCAAGCCTATAATTAGTCGAGTATACGTATACCCAGGGTCGCATAAATAAAGAAAAAAAAACGATAGTTAATCATCAGTGTATAGTATCATACCTCTCAAACCTTTCAAAAGAAAAATCCTAAAATTCACAACTTTTTCGGAGAATCAATATCTATACTCTTTTGCTGAGGGTGAGTTAGAAACTGTTTGTTGGCGTATCTATTAATCAATCAGAAATTTTTTCAAATTAAAAATTGACATAAAATAAAAAATAAATATTAGATCGCGTTCTTTAGCCTAATGAAACTGCATATTCTATTTTTAGTAAAATGCTTATTTTTCCAACTAAATATTAAAAGCGAAAATTAAAACAAAAACCTCTTATTAATTTTATTTTTATGCACACGGTAAGGTGTCCACCATATGCTAGTGCTTATAATTTCCTGACTTTTGATTCTGCGACTCCTTGATACATATTAATGCAATACGTGGTGATGACATAGTCCTTTGCCGCCGAGAAAGAGGAAAAAACGTTCGATTTATCTCCTTTTCTAATGTAATAATCACCCAAAACGTATTTTATTAAATCACCCATCAGATAGTGTGATTTTGCTCGAATAACAACAGACAAAAACACAGATCACAAACAACTAGTTTACCCTGAAAGCAAATTTTACCTTACAATTCTTTCTCTATTCGCTCCAATCATATAAATATATCTTATTACATCATCATCATCGTCATCGTCTCAATGCTTGTTGCTTGTTCGCTTGAACCTTGAGCTTCGTCACCATCTCCTTAGTCGGCGGCATAATCGAATGAATCTCTTGAAAGTGAGGATTCACCGCCTTTTGTATTTCCTCTATCCACCTCACTATCTTCTTGTGACGACCTAATATGCGTTCCCTATCTTCGTCTTCCACAAGCTAAAATTCAATTCGCATTTATTTATACAAAAAAATTTGGAAGATGAGAAAAATGAAAAATATGTAGCAACATGAAATTTGCTTATATACCTCAATTTGCCTGACTTCGCAAACCAATGCGATGTCAGAAATGGAAGGTTCATTGTTTCCATGCATGAAAGGCCCATCCTCAAGCCAAAAGGTTTCGATCGTTTCGAGCGATTTCGATAAGAAGCTTTCGTATTCTCTTGCTGCTCTAGGGTTTAGTGGGACGCCGAATACAAGGGAGATTGTGCTGTTGTAGACATACCCAACTGAAAAAGCGAAAAAGATAAATAAATAAAACCCATCCTCGATGAATTCGTATTAGTCAGAAAAACTGCATGCGGAGTGGGAAATTACCAGAAGCACGACGTAAATTTGTGTGGTGCCAATCAAGAACGGAGTCGATCTTAGCTCTTTTTTGGGCATCAGATGGATACCTTTTGAAGGTACAAAACGATATAATCGCCTTTTTTAAGTTTGTTCGTGTGCATGGCAAATAGATAACAAAAAGATCAGAGTAAAATCAGAAATTACCAATGCTCGGCAACTCCAGGAAATGCAGTAGCTAGATACTTTAGTATTGCATTGCTAAAGAGCTCAGATGAAGAAATATGCAATTAAAGTTAATTTGATAAGTGGATAGATATAGATAGATTTATCATCATTGCTTTGCTTGATCTCGTTTCGGTTAAGTCTTGTGATTAGATGGAATTGGAAATATCAAATGTAGTTTGAAGTTACAGATTAAAAAGGTTTATTACCTCTCAAAAAGCTTGAAATCGCCATGGACTATTGCTGGAACTTGTCTCATGGGGTTTACTTCTGTTTATGATAAAACAATGAGATATAACCCAATCAAGAAACGTGAATGTCAACACTGAATTCTCTATATATGTACACAAAATTCGACAAAAAACAGTGGGTAATTACTTCAAACATGTCTGTACAATCAATCACATGATGTAATTAGAGGATTTCTCAGCTGTCAAGAATGTAAAACTTTTCATGGAAATAAAAACGGAAGCTTCAAGATCAAGAGTCATCTTATTACCTCCATATTCAGGGGAGTAGTGCTGCATCTTTACGATGTCAATCTTTACCTCATCAAATTCAATCCCAATCGCCCTTCATTAACAAGAAAAAAAATGGTGTCCAAAGCACTAAACCCCAGAAAATTAAAGTGTGATATTTTCGAAAAAGAACATAAAGCAAATGAACAGGGAAATTACTTGCAGAAGACAAGAACGGCGCGAGAGGGCTGGGATGTTCGATCAGCGTACACTTTCAGCCTCATTTTGTTCTTACAATTCTTCACATAGACATTAATAAACAGACGAATGATGGTTCGTAGGGGAGTATATATCGTCTTGGGTTGTGAGTGCTTTGAATTTTCGCCCAAGAGCGGTAGCAGTTCTTTGTTGACTATTCTCTCCATGGCCCCTTTTTGCAACTTTTGAATATGGTGGCACTAAATCTATCATTAATTGATCTAAACTTCTCGAAACGTACAATAAAGTAAGTGCAATATGGAATGGGCTTGTGAAGTGTCATTTTCATGTATGACTGCATTTCAAGTTAGCATCTTTACAATCTTGTTTTTATGTTCAGAAGGTTGACTGCAATTTCAAGAACTGTTGGGGTAAAACTGTACTTATATGGAATCTGTAATCTTCTTGCAGCATCAATCGATCTGTCCTAAAGCGGGATAGGCACGAAATAAAGAAACTAACTTGTAATACATCAGGTGAATGCATCTCTTTTGGGGTGTTATTTTCATATTGAAGAAGGCCATATTATTTTTTTTCTACAATTGTTGATTTAATTAATTGGAGCTATTTTTTTTATTGTTTTTGTCGTGCTTGCGACGCAGATACTAATCAAAATGACCAGTCAATCGAGCGACCTCAGTCAATCCATGATTTTACTGTTAAGGTAATCACTTTGATTCATATAGCTGAACAACAAATCCCAGTTATTAATTTGTGTTATGCTATTCCTATTTGATATTCATATATATATGCTCATGTTTTTCTTTCGATTGCTTTGTTATTGCATCCGAGAGAGTTGTGATTTGTGATTTCTGTCAGGATTGTAAGGGGAATGATTTGAATTTGAGCAAAGGCAAAGTTCTCTTGATCATCAACGTAGCCTCCAAATGGTTTGGAATGATGTGATTTCTGTCAGGATGCGTCGATCGTCAATGTGAATTTGAGCTCATTAAGTTCACCATTTATATACTTACAAATTTTGTAATAGCTGATGACTCGATAAGCATGTGTTATATGATCAAAAAATCTCAAGATTAGGACAATACTTTTCCTCTCTTATGTCTAATTTTGCTGGTAAATACTGAGCAGTGGCCTAACCAATTCAAAGTACACATATCTGACACAGTTATACGACAAATATAAGGATCACGGCAAGCTAAAATATGCCCAGGTTGATGTGAATGTTCCAATGCTGCTCCTTGAAATCGGCGAAAGGCAACTTTTTTTGGTGAAGGTATTAAGTGGAATTTGTCCAAGTTTTTGGTTGATAAAGAAGGGCCGCCTCTGAGCATAGATGTCGATTTTGGGCTAATTTCATTGTTTTTCTTACAGCGTGTTATTTATGGGCGCTTTATCTTTGGTTTCCATTTTGCATAAGGACATCAAGAAACTATTTGAGAAGAACTAAGTCGAGAACGATCTCCTCGTTTCTCAGAAAAATAAGAACAGTCCCATCCCATTTATCGTAAGGACGTCTTTGTATCGAATAAATAACGTTCGACGTTTGCGATTCTTAATCTGCTGTTGCTGGACCCTTCTTGCCCATGAACATTTGGATCATTTTTAACGGTTCTTTTTACATTGTCTGAATCATTAACCTATCGAAAACGAAGCAAAATACGAAGTTTCGACCTTAGATCCAATGAAAGTTAAAATGCAAACTCTGCTCATTACAACCAAAGATGCAATGTCATGAAGCACAATTTCTCACCAAACTCTAACAACAAACAAACAAACCTAATAATAACCATCTGCTACTCACTAAGTAGCTTCACAACACTCTCAACAGCCTACCTACTAAAAAGCAATTTCGTTTTCTCTTAAGTCAGCGAAATTACCATTCGATCCGTCGAAATCGAATCTTGATTATAAATAGCTAGAATCCCGAGCATACGTCACATTACAGCAAACAAACCTTAGCATATAAACAGATTAAATTATGTAGTCATCATCCTCGAGTCAGGTCAATATCCGCGTGAGGATTTCTAGCTTCGGTCTGTGAAATCATAGGCCACGTTCCATGCTGAGGAGTAGCAAAGTTGAGATTTTGACTTTGACCATTCTTACCAGTTTGTTCGAGTTTATCGTATGTCTGAATCTGATCCTTTGCTTCTGAGTCAGATTTGGGCTTTGCATTCGTAGTATTGTTGTTGCCATGTACGAAGCTGCATGCCATCACCTGCCCGAAAAATAATTAGTGAGTATTACATATAAACATATATTATTAAAACGAGTAACATAGATATATCTCTAACGAATAACAGAATGTAAGGAGAATGTAATTATTACTTGAACTGGGCTTGATGCAATAAGCCTACCACCTACTACACCACCTACGATATGCCCATCTGGGCTGCATATAGAAACGTTTATACCGCCCATTCGATTGCGTGGGCCACCACTTTCAGAGACGAGGTAAGAACCCGACAGGCACATTATCTCAAAACGACCCTATTTAAGAAAAAGGAAACTTTCTGAAGATAACTCATCATATCATCCAATGAATATTAGAGTAAATTTCTGAGACTTTACTTGGATTTCCATCAAAACTTGAATGCATACGTCGACGTATTGCAAGGAAAAAAAAGGTATTCATTTTGATTACAACCTCGTAAGTGACTGTTGCGCTAGAATTCGAGGGCTGGCGCAGTGTGATTGTAGAGATCGAGCCGTTAGCTGACATGATGCATAGAGCTCTCGGCCTCTGTTGAGCGAATGCGAGTATTTTTGCAGCAATATCCTGCAAGATAGGATCAATTATTGCCATTTGTGGTTGCAGTTCAGAACTGAATCTATATTAATTATTTCATTCCTTCTATTACGAGAGAAGCATTATTACACCCCTCGAGAATCTTGATATTGAGGTACTATGATGAGTTAAGTTAGAATAATACTATAAAGATTACCTCTCCAACTCCAACGTGCAACACATGTGGCGAAAAGGCTAGCCCAGCCGAGCTGTTCATCCACTCACCTGATAAAAGAACAAAGTTTGGACAAGTAAGTGATCCCAACTTGTTTGGTAACGAAGATGAAGTTAAAGTCTCTCAAGAGAAATTTACTACATTGCAATTCAAACAAAACAACAGCACGATTCTCCAATATATCCACTACCCAATAGCCCCTAACACTCAATACTATACTTCAGCAAAAAATTGTGACAAGAACTCTAATAAAACATGTTTCAAGGCCCGTAAGTTAAAATCCTTCTTTTACAACACTTGAATCCTTCGATCTTCTTTCACTGTGATTTTCAACCTTAGCAGCAAAACATTAAACAAGTACAACTAAAGCAGAAAGCTACCATTTTCATCCTCAAACAACACAAATCGATAGATAAACTAACTCAAGCAAGAGACTTCTTTTGTTCTTTTTTACCAAGAGGAGCAAGCTTCTGCTTCCATCCCGTCCCTGGCGGCCGGCCTCGCCTAGCCTTCTCGCCGGAGCTGCTCGTGGGCTCCGCCGCCGCCACCTTCCTAGGCGGAGGATTAGGTGACAATCCCAACGCCACATTTGTCCCATCGGGCCCATACTTTCTTGGCCGACCTCTCTTCTTCTTCACCACCGTCGATTCACCAACACCGCCACTAGACACTAACTCATGAGGAGGATAATTAGTCGAAGGGTTTTCGACATGGAAAGATGAGCCACTTATGCTAACGCCACCGCCCCTATTCGTAGCACTTGACTGAAATGGGATGTGCTGACTAGGATGTGGTCGGAAAATAGGTGTTGTGTGGAGCCCACTTGGCTGAGCAGTGGATGAAGATGAACCACCATGGACATGAATGCTTAGGTTGTTAATATTGGTAGATCCAATCATTCCACCTCTGTGGATGTAATAAGGAGATGCCATACCTTCTCTTCCGTCCATGCATTAACTAGCTAAAGATAGATCTCAAGTCCCTTTACTCAATTTCCTAACCACTTGCTCTGAATCTACAAATCGGAGGGCGGAAAAAGAGATAAAACCTAACAACGAAGACGATTAAGCTGCTAAATGTTGGATTTTGGAGAAGGGTTTAACATGGGTTTGAACTTTGAAGTAATTTCAGAAATTATTTACTATCAACTCTGGCCAACAACTGCAGAAAGGGATTAAGAGCAAAAAATGCAGAATCTACATGCAGATTCAAAGCCAGCAGCACAAATTAAAACCCCTTTTACTCCGTGAAAATGCAGAAAAAAAATGTTACTCAGCCACCCAGCAACCTGAATTTTTTTCCAAAGCTCGAGTTCAGCTCACTCAACAACATTTGAGTGATATAAGAAGAGCTCTAGAAAAAAGGGAGGTGACTGTAAAACCCTAGAATTGGGATGTGGGAAAAGTGAGAAATGTGTTTTTGCGAAAAGAGGGGAGGGAGGGTAAAAAGACAACACAAAAGCTAGTACACTACATAGATGAATTGGATAATTCCTTAGAGCTTTTGTTTTGAAGTTAAAATTAAAACTAAGTGCATTCTTTAATTAACTGTTCTTTGATATAAGTATGATGATATATAAATTGGGGTTCGTAAACTTGAGTTGATGCATCTGATTGCAGACTTTTGATGAAATGAAAATCATTGGAGTACAACAGTAGTTGGTTGCACCTAATCTAAGCCCACCATTCTTTTTGTCCTCACGTTCAATCAATCTATTATTTAGTCAAAGGTCCATTAATCGTTTGATTCTAAATCGGAATAGTTATAAAATATAATCATAATAAAGCGTTATATTTATATAATCATAATAAAGCCTTATATTAATATATAATATTAATATGATAATACAGTTTAAGAGAAATATGAGAGATATAGTATAAAATTTTATTTAATACTTTTTGTGTATTAATCGTATATTTATACTATCAAAATTTCACTAGTACAAATTAATCTCGTTAACTATAATCCAAACATATCTTAACAACATGCAATCTAATAATATTATCCATAATTTTATTATCAGCATTTAACATAATAATTGTCCAACTAATATTAATATTAAAACATCCACATTAATAGTTCATAATAATAACAACTAAAACGAAATAATAATGTAACAACTTAAACTTCTTTCTATTTTGGACTGTCAAATAATTGGTAGACAAAAAGATGTGACCAACACCAAAGCTTAGTTACTCTATTTCATATCCAAATGGTTTAGAGTACAACACATTTGTCTTGACCCCGCTGATTTTTTTTCTTCAGTTATCATTTTATATTACAATTAGTAGATGCCAACTAAATCCATCTTTAACTTTTTATCAACTACTCCCCTTTCATTTTATTTATTACCAGTTCCTAATCTAAACAATCTTAGACATCACTACCCATTGACGATTTTGCTCATCCTTTGTTATTTTTGAAATATTTTCTTCTCCAAACCATTAATTGAAGACACCTACATAGTTTTTTAATTTCATCCCTCATCTTCCAAATGGAAAAGCTCCCTCCGGCGACGGAAAATCCCCCGCCTGTGCCGAAAAAGCTCCGAGCTTGCCTAGTCTACCGTGGGCTTCTCGGTCCAGGTAAGTTGATGTAGGTTTTTGTTGTTTTTTCACAGTAGGTTACCCTTCGAGCTTCTTGACATCGAGCGAACGAATTTGAGTTAGAGAACGCTCTGGAGAGGTGTACAATGAACGTTTGTGGCAGTGGCATGGACCTAAATTGGGTATCGAGTTGTGGGTGTGGTGATTTGGGTGTCGAGCTGTGGGTGTGGTGATTTGGGTGTCGAGCTGTGGGTGTTGCGATTTGGGCGTCGAGCTGTACAACGTTGAATTTTCCTCCTGTTTTCGACAGTTAGCATACTTGGGGTGTCAAGGGAGGTTAGTATTTGATTACGATTGGCTATTTTATTTGTTAATGCAATTTATTATATGCAGCACAAAGTATGTTGAATTATAGTACCCACATCACACTCTTTGAAGTACATTTAGAAGGTTTCTAGCAGTATGATATGGTAATCGTTTGTTGTTTTAATTTTAACAGGTCCTATTATACGAAGCTATGTTGTCTACGAATGTCTTTGGTGGGCTCATGTTGTTTGATGTGTAAATATAAGAAGAGCACATATTTATTGTTTGATCAATGATGTATCTATTCATGGACATTGTAGGATGTACACCCCAATCCACGCCCTCCTTATTCTGCTTCGTTGTGTACTCAAATAATGAATTTTACAGTACTCAAATAATGAATTTTACAGTACCATTACGGTATCAAGACATCAAATATTTAAATCACGTTTACAGTACCACTAACCAAACACAAACGACACCAATATACATATATATTCAGAATAGACACGTGACAGTATGAAACTTATAGAACCCAGAAACTACCAAGCCCTTTATGAAGTTTCATCGAAAGCGTAATAGAAGTTAAAAAAACCCAAATTTGAATGATATCAAAACCCAAACCGAAATAAAACCTTAATTTTAGCCATAAACCCCAAATTCGAGCACTAATCAAATAGATAAATATAGCCCAACATGGAATTCTTCAAAAAATGCACATATCGAAGTCCTAAGCTTTACATTAACCCAAAATGCCAAAAAATTCAATATTATAAAAAACGAAGTTTACAGTAGTTCTCACTCATTCGTCTGATGTGTCAAGCAGTGCTGTTAGCTTGCTCGTGGAAGCTTGCTCGTTCTCTCTCGTTGAATAGATGTGTGTGAAAGTGGAAGCTTCTTTGTCATCTCGTTATCTCGGTCTCGCTCTTGGACTCTCAAGCTCTCTCTGTAACGAGTGAAAGTGGAAGAAGGGATGTTGACCAAAGTCAAAAGGTTTTTTTGGTAATATTTATGTTTTGCAAGACTAAATTGTCTGTTAGGTGGGTATGTGATTTAAATGTTTGAAATGGAAAATTTGGTGATAAAAAATTGGGTGGTGGAGAGTTAGTTGATGAATAGTTTGGGGAGGGGGGAGTTCATGTGTAGAATTGCCAAAATATTAAATATCATATCATTTCTTATATATAATTTGAGTAATCCCTACGGAATAAAATTTTATTATAGTATATTAATTAATTTGATTTGGACTCCATTGTTTGAGAGTTCTAGCTATCACTGATTTTACAGTGATAGAGCTTTATTGAGCTTTTTTTGGTAATCGAGGAAAGCCGATGGTGAAACCCCGGGACTGAGATTCGAACACATGACCTCTCCCAACATAACCCTAAGCGCCTCAGCTTGACCAGTAGAGCCAAGCCTCATCGGCACTTTATTGAGCTTTATGAGCTCATTAGCTGACTGGCAAGCTTGTTTTATTTATTATTTTATTATTTTATTTTATTTTGTCTTTTATTTTATTTTTATAATAGAATGATGGAGTTCAAGCTCGAGGTCCAGTTCTGAAATTCGATCCTAACATTTGCCAAATAATAGATTTGAATTTAAAACTAAAATCTGAAACTAATAAGATCGATCATGCGATCTGTTCAAATAGAAAGATAACGGAAAGACGATTGCCTTTAAAAGGAACATGTTTTTCTTTTTTTTTTACGGTGGTTTGTTGGGCAGTCAAATTCATCTTACATCGATTAGATAATTTTTTTTTGTCATGCATAATCTATGTCAATTGACAAATCCATTTTGACTATTATGCTTGACTTTGTGAGTGTAGTGTAAAGATTTTCTTTCGCGAAGTAGTTGTAATATTATCGTGTAGTACTTTTAGAAGATTTAATGCGAGGCTTTTCTGACGAGCCTTGCTTGTGAAAAGTTCTTTTGTCTTTTGATGTAAAATAAGAATATACAGTATAAACTCTATAAATTAATACAGCTGGGACCGGCCAAATTTATTAATTAAAAGAGTAATTAATCGATAAATTAATAATTTTATTAATTAATCGATAAATTTTATTAATTTATCGATAAATTAATATTTTATTAATTTATAGTGTATATTACCTATCAAACTTCCCAAACATCAAATAACCTTCAATCTCGTATGTCCATAATGAACGTCAAGCTAAGGATCAAACGTTCAATCTCTCAAGACTATCATAATACGTATGGTGTTAATGTACATTTAAGTAATATTAATGAAGCTGATAAAGAAGATGAAGATGATGCTGAATTTCTACCATGGAGCTCCCTTCGCGAACGACGCTATAAAAGCGGCCATCACATTGAATAATTTTCTTGTTGACTACGAGAAAACAACGCCCGAAAGTTCTTATAATGACAAGGACAATTAGAGATTATATGCAAGGGGAAATTGATTTCAACAAAAAACTTGAGTCATTAATTTATAATTTATACGGGACCTATAGAAATTATCAAAAGTCTATTATCTTATAATTTTAGAGAATTATTAATTTCGTCGAGTCGGGACCGGGCGGAAATATTATATTAAAGAGTTTATTAATTATCGAGTATTAATTTATAGAGTATCTACTATATGACGAACTCGAGAAAAGAGTCAAAAGACGTGCGTACTCTCATTGAACGGTTCAAACTTCATTCAGTAAATGTTACAATGTCAGAGAACATTGAATCAATGTCTAATATTTTCTTTCAAAACAGATATTGGTAGTTCTAGATAACAATAATAAGGGACAATTTCAATTCAGGCCCTGCCAAAGTTTAAAGTTAGTGTTCAGACCCTGTCAGGATTTTTTTTCGTTTTAAGGACCTACTTTTGAAAATTTGAAAGCTAAAGACCCAAACTATATTTTGACTAAATAACCCTTTATAAAGTGTTCTCTGAAGGGGTATTCAACGCCAGGTTTATGTTACAGAGATACGACGACTTGTTACTGGAAAAACCATAAGCGTTACTTTAAACTGATAATATGTTACTTATCGATAGTAAAATATTTTTAACAGCTTTATATTTATTTCTTCGGATAATCGAAACCTATTTTTCAGAATGAATCGAGCACAGTCGACTTCCCTATCAACCAATCATTTTCGACGTGTCACGTAGGATTTATTCTAGTATTGATGAAGTACGATGTAAGAATTGTAGTGAATTTTTGTATGGATTCAAATTCGAGAAAAATCTGGCCCAATAGAAGTAGATTTTAGCAGCAATTGCAGCTAATCTGTGTGTATTCGAGGTACCCATAGTTCGGGCGTTTCATAGGCTCTGTGAATTTTGAAACAATCGTCACCTCATCATTTCAAAAGCGTACGTTGTGTGAAGCAAATCGTATGGCAGACATCGATTCATCTGGAATACGTGTTACTATTTCATTCATTATTGTTACTAGGTTACGTCTTAACGTTATGACAGTATCAAGATATGATACTCCATTACTCGTAAACGATATTTTTTTGTCCGAAAAAGTGGTACATTCTGACTTCGATTTGTTTATAGTAAGTATAGATGTGACATTTTTGGTCCAACATAGGGTACTAAGATCAAAGTGGGTCATGATACAAGGGGTAACTCATAATCGACTTTTTTGTCGATTAATTGGTACCTAATTTTGTTTTTCATAAGTATTGATGAGGGATTTCGTTTAACAGACCTGTTTCGATAATTTTTGGCATCGAACTGCTACTACATGAAATAGAAGCATTACTTGGATTCTAAAATGGTATATCATGGCGTATTTTTGTTTTTCGTAAGTATTGATGTGGTATTTTTTTATAGACCTGTTTCGTTAATTTTTGGCATTGAACTGTTACTACCTGAAATTGAAGCGTTACTTGATATATCTGAATTGGTATATCCTTCTACTGTTTTTCGTAAGTATTAATATGGTATTTTTTAGTGGAACTGTTTCGATAAATTTTGGGCGGGATATTGGTTTTGGAGATTTGGATGGATTTACTATACTTGCTAAATTTTAGGCGGGATTCGTGGATTGATTTGGGTTAATTGGGCGGGATTTATGCCACGATTGGAATTTTGGGCGGGACTGCTAAATCAGTGCAAATGTGTTACTAATAACTATTTAACTGTTATCCATTTGTTAAATATGTTACTAAACGTTGTTTATGTGTTACAAATTGTTGTAGTTGTCGCACCAATGTTTATGGTTATGTGTTTATGGAGGTTAAGGTTTAAGGTTTCAGGATTTACCACTTATAAAATGATATTTGTGGTTTAATTTTGAATTTTGATGACATTCATGCTGAAATTCATATCTGATGTTTCAATGAACAAAGTAATAGTCTATGTTTTGAATAGCTATTGACCTCGAACATTCACTATCATCCACTTCAATCGAACAATGTGACTTTTAAAGGAATTTGGTGAAATGCATCAAACCATACATTTACAAGATGTTAATCTTGTAAATCTCGAACAATGTGCATTTATGAACGAAATTAATCGAATTAGTAATGTGGTACTGGAAGCCTATTATGTGGTATCATTATGTGTAAACACGTTATTCGCTAGGTTCATATTGTTATTTTATAGCAAACTTGTAGTATTACGTGCGGGCAATCTGGAACTGGTGACGTTAGCGAACCATCCTCTTCAAATGATTGGAGTGATCCTCTAATCGCAATAAACGCAAGGCTCGATATCAACTCACACTTTGCGAAACAAAAATTACACGAAAGAAGTCGTATTTAAAACTCGATGAAATATCAAATGCTATTTCACATTGTACAAAATAATTCGAAACCTCGACAAGCGAAAGAATTTATACACAAAATATCCACATAAAAGACACTCTGCCAATGGATCTATCGATGTAAAAGAAAGGTGGAATACCAAGTAGAGGAATCAACAGCAGAAGTGACGGGCGAGAATGGCATATTAGAGGATCACTCCAATCATTCGAAACTTATATATATCCGATATACAGCCAATTCACAATACTCAGAAATACTTTCTGACTGTATACACACGCAAGAAACAGGTGCTCCACTGTTTCCTCTTCATCCTCACAGAGCCAACAACTGGTTCTACTTACAGAGATCCCCCAACTACTCAACCTATCCACAGTGAGAATCTTCTTCTGTAGGATTAGCCAAAGTAGAAAGGAGTGCTTAGGAATGTTAAATTTGTTTCATACTGCTTTAGAGTAGGGAAAAGCTAGCAAGTTGCCTTTGAGCCATTCATAACCACTCTTGACAGGGTATTTCCCATCCAGTGCATGTATCCATTTGCTGCCCAGATACCCTGCTCTGAACCTCTCTTTCAGTCTATGGAGTTTCCTCCAATGCCAGCTTGAATCATTCACAGGTGAAGAGTCCCAAAAAAATACTGCCTTTTAAGTAGTAGACATGGATCCACTTAATCCAAAGAGAGTCCAGTTCCATAGTGACATCCCAGATCTACTTCCCTGCCAAGGCTAAGTTCCATGTCTCGCAGTCCCTTAAATTCAAGCCTCCTTTACTTTTAGGATATCACACTCTGCCCCATCCCACCAGTGGAATACATTTGCCATGAGATTTTTTGCCCCATAGGAAATCTCTGCAAATCCTATCCACTTCTTTTGTAACAGCTTTGGGCAGTAGAAACATTGAACCCCGGAAACAATGCGTGGATAACAGAACTGCATTGATCAAGCACAGTCTCCCCGCGTAGGAGAGGTTCCTAGTGGTCCAACACTTGATTCTAGCAGTAATTCTCTCAACTAGAGCTTGGCAATTGCTTCTGCTCCATTTGATTGGTGATAAGGGAACTCCTAAATACCTCATAGGATAACTGCCCAATTGAAATCCAGTGAGCTGCACAATCTGCTCTTTGACAGCAGAATCAGTCCTAGCTAGGAAGATACTAGACTTCATCTGGTTTGCTTCTAGACCAGACACTGAGTGGAAGTGATCCAGTGTTTCCTTAATCACTGCTATAGACCCCTTACTGCCCTTACAGAATAACATGAGATCATCCGCGAAGCATAGGTTCACCAATCTAATCTGCTTGCACATAGGATGAAATCTAAACCTAGGATCCTTCGCGGCAAGAAGCAATTTCCTGGTAAGATATTCCATTACTACCACAAACAGCAAAGGAGACATAGGGTCCCCTTGCCTCAACCCTCGAGCACTCTTTATATCCCCAATTTGTGTTCCATTAATGGATATAGTATAGGAAACTGTTGTGACACAAGCCATGATCCAACTCACAAACTTCATAGGGAAGTGAAGCTGATTGAGCCAGGCTCGCAAAAGTCCCAACTCACTGGTCATACGCCTTCCTAATGTCAACTTTTAGCAGGGCTCTAGATGATGCCTTTTTTCTGTTATAAGCCTGATCAAATCCTGACAGAGGAGAATATTATGCACAATTGATCGACCTTCCACAAAGGCGTTCTGATTGGCATGAATAAACTTGGGCAGGATAGGCTTTAATGGACCACATATCAGTTTTGCAATGCATTTATATAGAGTATTACAGCATGCAATGGGTGTATAGTTTTGGACTGTGTTTGGGTTAGCCATCTTAGGAATTAAGCAGAGAACTGTGTTGTTCAGTCTGGGCCAACCTGTCTCAAAGAACTCCATAATAGCGCTAGTAATCAGATCCCCCACTATATCCCATGACTTTTGAAAAATCCACTTCCATATCCATCGGGGCTCGGGGCCACATCCTCATGTATGGTCTTCATGACCTCCCATACTTCTCTTCTTTCAAATGGCTTGATGAGATCCAGTTGTTCTGCCACAGTTAGAGTACAACCCTCAGCTACAACTCTTTGGTCCAATTCCCGAGTGCTTGTGAACTCTTTTCCCAGTGCTTCCTGGAAATAGTCAGTGAATTGCTGTTGCAGTTCTGTTGCATCAATAATTGTCTGGCCATTTGCTGTGGTGATGGACAAGATCCTGTTTGTGTAAGTTCTCTGCCTAATTCTAGAATGAAAATAAGCAGAGTTTTGGCCATCCTCATGCAACCACCGGGCTTTGGCTTTTTGTCTAAGGAATTTGTCAGTGGCCAATCTCAGAAAATCATATTCCACTCTGGTTTGCTGTTCCTTAGATAGAAGTTCCTCACTCAAGGGGTCTGCATGAAGAGCTGCTTGAGCTTCCTCTAGTCTTCCTCGGACCATTTCTGAATTATTAACAATATCATTCTTTTGTTTAATGCCTTGAGGGGTCTCTGCAGTTGAGCCAATTTCTTGCAAATAGTCCTCATGTCTGCTTTGGCCGGATTTCTCCACTGGTCAGCAACAATGCTCTGAAAATCTGGGGCCAAACTCCACATATTGAAGTACTTAAAAGCCTTCCTAGACTGATGACCCTGCACTACATTCCTAAGCAAAAGGGGGGTATGGTCTGATATACCCTCTGGGAGGAACACCACAGTATGGTCACAGAATTTTGACATCCAAGATTGGTTGCCAAATGCCCAATCAATCTTGCTCCAGATTCTCTTCTCATGGCTTTGTCTATTTGTCCACGTGAAATTGCAACCACTTCTCCTTATTTCCTCAAGTTGACAATTTTGGAGGCAAAGGTTAAAATCTGTAAAGTCAGCCATGGTAATAGGTGAACCCCCTAGCCGATCTGCAAACCCCCTGATGTTATTGAAATCTCCCCAGACCATCCAAGGATCAGTTATGGTCCCTCCAATCTGTTCCAAGATTTCCCACAGTTTGCCTCTAGCACATGGCTCATTGTGCCCATAGACACATGTAAGGTAGGAGACAGTTGTGCTCTGAAGGACTTTGAATTGTAGATGTTGCTCAGACATTGAGATCACTTCCAACTCGGTACCACCTCTCCATACCACTTTGGGTGAGCATTCAGGTTGTGGCATGCCTCCCAGCCATCAAACATCTTACTCAAAGTGCCTCTTATAGCAGCATGTTTTATTTTTGTTTCCAGTAAACACATGGCAATTATTCTATACCTACTACAGAAGAGAGTCACCTCCCTCTGCTTGGCGGGGCCATTGAGACCCCTTACATTCCACGAGGCCCAGCTATCCATGACAAGAGTCATGGACCCTTTGCTTGGAAGGGTTGTTACCTGATTTATACCTCTGTTCTTGTTGTACCAAATCTGCCCATGATTTCCTACTCGTTTTATCTTTTGCTTGGCTCACGTTCTCAACCATTCCAGTTGGTTTACTGCTCATTCAGCTCTGAGGAGTGACCATTTCCCCAGCCTTCACAGTGGTATTATTAGGACTCTCTGGAACAGAGGCCCTAGGTATTGGGTTCACCTGATGGGTAGGCTGCCAGGCTTTCTTATCTTCCTTTCTACAGTTTGCAACTTCATGCCCATACCCCTGGCATTTCTGGCAGAAAATAGGCTTCCACTCATAAGACACCTTTTGCTCCAGCAGTTCCCCTTTTCACTCAGAAACTGTATGGTGTCTGGAAGGGGTTTATGAAGGTTTACTTCTACCATCACACGTGCATAGTGGATTCTCTCCTTCTTCCGAGTGACATCATCTGTCATAATAGGGTTACCAATCAAGCTCGCAAGTCTACTCAGTGTTTTAGTTCCCCAATACTTCAGCTCCAACTGAGGTAGTTGAACCCAAATAGGAACACTGTCAACACCAATTTTGCTCAGTTGAGTGTCCTCTGTCCAAGGCGCTAACACCACCGGCTTCTTGTCAAAATGCAGGATCTCTGTTTGGAGAACCTTATCCCGAGCGTCCACACTAGCGATTCGAGCCAGAAAAAGGTCTTGACGCACTTGTCAGACGTTTACCAAGCCTAATTTCTCCCATTTCCTCTTCAGAAATCCAGCCATGACCCCATAGGGAGGATTAGCTCCAAGCACATAGCACAGTAAGGCAGATTTCCAGTGGTCTACTTCAGTTTGGATCTCATCAAGTTCCACAATCCCTATCAACTGTCCTGACTCTGTGCGCGGTTCGACAAAGTCAAGTCGATTAACCTGATTTTTCAACAAATTAGCATTGAATTTGGTCCAAGGGTTACACTCAGTTGATTGCGCAGGTATCCGCTCATTTGATCCTGCAAATTGCGGCCAGTCCTTGTCCAGTTCACAATTTTCATCCTGTTTGATTCCAGAAAAAGGAGTCGCCACAGTATTGTCCAATGGAACAGTACTATGCGATTCCAGGTCTCCACGCTTGCGATTCACACTGCTTCGATTGGATTCATCGTCTGATTGCCCAGCGGTTGACGACGGTGACATCACCGGCGTGATCGACGCAGCTCGTCGTGTCACCTGTTTTCTCTTTTTCGCCACAGCAAAAGAGAGAAAAAAAAAAGGCGCGAAAAAAATTTCCTGTATTCCACTTAAATGTAAAGAATGTTTATTTGCTTGAATTTTGACTTCATTACTTGGTAAAACGAAGACTTGGTAAAATGGGAGGTTTGAGGATTTTTCTCCACCCACCTTAACCTATTTTTGGCTAATCCTAAGAGGTATAAAGAAGGATTTTCGAGATCCTAAAGTTGGTGGAAGCTAAATTTTTGAAATACAAGCAAAAGAGAGTAAAACCTAAGAGTTTTCTCCTCACCACTTTCTCTCTCGCACTCTCTCTCTCGGGGCAGCAAGCTGTTCGTTCCTGGCCTAGCCGCACATGCAAGAAAAGCTGCAACGTTAGTAAGGTGGCGGCATGACGATCTTGCGCAAAGAAGGCGTCTCGTTCGTGTGCTTTTCGCGTAGAAGAGGGGCACTACGCCTCGGGGATTCGAAGGATTCGAAGCTAGCCATCGTTAAGAGATTTCAACAAGGTATCATGGTTGATCTCTTATCTCTTTATGTCAATACGTTTTCGTGTTTGTAGCCGAGCGATCTTGGATAGGCGGGAGACCCCGTAAGATTTTAAAATTCCGCCATTCTAGGAACATGGATCCAGGGACCCTCGGGGATTCCCAACACCTCCTCGAACAGTTCTTCTTGAGTACGGATGTCCACCGTTTACGAACTTGCTCATGTCCCTGGACAATACTCCGGTAGTAATCCTTTAGAGCCAAAGATGTTGCCAACGGCTTGCTCACTCATACAAACCACTTTATTCTGATTCCCATTTTCAGCTTCTAGGTAATGACTTCCATGAAGTATTTTTTTGCTCTCAAGTTTGAAGGTGACTCGACTCTTCTTCCCCTTCAGTAGAGGTGAATCCTCAGGTTTTTCAAACACAACCTTGGATTCAAACAGTAGCTATGAATTTATTGGACTTTCTTCGTCTTTTTCTTCCTCAAGAACACCTTGAGACAACTTGTACAGTGCAGGCCCATCAGTAATCATGTTGCACGTAGTATTTGTGGTTAAGGCCTGTATTTTCACTTTCCTACCTCCCATATTCAGGGTGAAAGTCATGCGCTCATAGTCAAATTTGACTGGCGCGCAAGCTCTCATCCAATCCCCTCCTAAGATGATATCATAACCTTTACTATCTAGGACCCTCAAGGGGTGAGAGAACTCTTCCTCGCCCATCTTCCACTTAAAGTCCGCAGCTAGCATGGTGCTCTCCAATTTATGCCCGTTAACCACTTCCACAACAATTGGCTTACCTGGTACTAGTGGGTAGTTTAGCTCCCTAGCTGTTTTAGCCCTTAGAAAACTGAAGGAGCTACCTGAGTCAATCAGAATAGTCAGCACCTTTCCTATTCCATACCCTTTCACCCTCATGTGTGAGGCTCAGCCCTTTCATTCAATGCACACGCAGAAAATAATATTTCCTTAGTTGTTTCTTCAGCCTCATTGTTTATTTCTTGAATGCAAGTCAACTCTCCATCTTCCTACATGATAAGATATACCATCCTGTTCTTACACCTATGACCCCGGGTAAAGACTTCATCACAGTTATAACATAGCCCCTTCTCCCTCCGGGCTACCATATCAGTTGATGTCAGTAGCTTAGTGGAAGGTTTGAGTGTCCCCGCCCTCGTCATTGGTTGGTCTGCATTGTTTCAATCTTTTTGGGGGATGTAGAATCTGCATTGGTTGCCTTGTCAGCCCTTTATTCTTCCTTGCAATGGCTTCTAGAGTATTGAGTTGCATCTTACCCATGTTGATAGTCTCTTGCAATGTTTTTGTTTCAAACATCATAATAAAATTTTGTAATCTCAGCCCGCTGATGAAACTTGCAATGAAGTATTCCTCAGAGTACTCTCTGTTGTTAAACATCATCATACAAGCCTTGAGCTCTTCAAACCTGTCTACATAATCATTATACGAGCCACACTGCTTCAGCTTGTTAAACTCACCAATGATTTTAGCCTCCTTCAGTTCCTCAAACCTAGCTGAGACCAACCCTAAGAACTGATCCCAATTCAACTGCAACTTTCTGCCAGCTAGGTTCTGGTACCAAGCTGCGGCTCTGCCCTCAAAATGCGTGGTAGCCATTGTCACCCTTTGGGGATCTGGAATATTTGGCACCAGCTGGAAATACCCCTCACATTTGAGCATCCATGTTCTGGGGTTAGTTCCATCAAACTTAGGGAAATCAATCCTAGGTAGAGTCATGTTACCATTCCCAGTCGAGTTCAGTGTTTGATTTATGCGATTGTTAGGTGTCAACTCCGCTTGGTTGGTGTAGTGCGACCTGCTTTCTTGGAATCCCTGAGAAGTATGAGGGTGTGGTACGAGGGATGAGGGTACAGTCATATGTGTAGGGCTTGGTGGTAATCCTAGGATCGATCGTCCATTCCCTCTCTGCAGCTGTGTTTGCAACCCATTGATAGCTTTTGTGATTCCATCAGTCATCCTTTCTATCTTGTTTGACATTTCAGATTTCAGGACAGTAAACTGGTCCCAAAGTTTCTCTTCAGTGGCTTCCCTCTTCAACATCGCCTCCTTGAAGTTCTCCTCCGATCGAGCCACGATCTGCTCGAGCTTCTTTTGCTCCTCCTGGAGATCCTTGAATCGGGTGTGTTCAGCCATTACCAAGAACTAACTGCTCTGATACCAAATGTAATGATAATGTATTTTTTGTAGCTTTTTTTTGTATTTGTACTTAGCTTAATGAAACAGTACTCTTTTTTTGTATTTTCTGTATGGGGAATAGTGTAATGTTTGCTTTAGAGAAAGAAGAAAGGTACAATTTTCCGGAAATAGGAAGATGCAGGAAAGGGAGGAGAAAGATAGAAGTTTAGGTTAATTTTCGTAACCCTAAACAGCATTTAGGTACAAGCTTATATATGCTAATAACTGGGATCATATCAGTCCCAACTAGGTTAAAACATTAGAATAGGCCCAACATCCTATCTTAGATCATCCCAGCCCATCCTTCTTTAGCCCAGCCCAGATACTGTTCCCCATCTCTCTTCTTGAACGATCTTGGTCAAACCCCATCCGACCAAACTACGTTCAGTTCCAACTTGTTGCCCTAACTTAGCCATGCCCAAATCCTTCTCCATCTCTACTTCATCACCTTCTACAGGGGTCATGACACAAATCTCTATTTTGCTTCTTTATGTACTGATATTCTCATTGTCATCGTGTCATTATATAAATAAAGATACTATGGTTTCGATAAACCTCTATATTCAACATTACAAAGGTTTTAAAAGAAACATTTTGATCATTCAAGCGTCTAACATTGCATCCAGGCTGCTTAGCACCAGTTGAAGAATTGAACGATGATCATAGGAAAGTTAATTTCCAAAGAAATAAATATCGTATTTTGTCGTACTTTACGGCATTATTAATGTTTCTTTACGATAGATAACGTATCGTGACAGATTCAAAACAATTTGAACACATCGATTATTAATGTGGAGTTTAGACGATACATCTAATTAGGTTGATTATGTTGGGATTTCTATTCACGTATCGAATAATTGAACTCATTCCGACTCAGTTAAGTTATCAAAGATGAAAATTTATCTTTCACTAATTTGTTTTAGGTCGAAATTCTCAATTTTATAGATTAGTTCCAGGTGAATACGATTATTTTTAGAAGAATTTTATACAAAAAATATATAAATACATAAAAGAATATTATTATTACATTCTAGGCGACATGGGGTGTATATTGCTGAGAAATACGGACAGGTTCATGAATGACAACAAAGAGGTATATTCCACTTTGATTAATTGTTTCACCCAAAAAATTGAGTTCGAGCATATGAAAGTGAAACTGTTTTCCCTCTAGTCCAAATTTTAAGTTATCATAGAACTTTATTTCCGAATTCTTATTTTTCAAAAAAAAAATAGCAAGCGCATGAACTTATTACCACGTCAAAATGGCTTCATGTCTTTCAATGAAGAATTATTTGGCCATCGCGTTTTTTGGTTAATAAGAGCAAAGCAATATCAGTTAATTATTGGTTGTAAATTGTTCGAGAAGTCGATTGTCATGCTATAAGCATTGTTGTAAAATTCGGTCTAGGCGGCCGTCTAGGCGCTAGTCGGAGAACACCGCACCAAAAATAGCCTAAACGGCCAACTAATCGGCCAAATGATTAATCGGCCGACTATTCGGGCTAATCAGCTAATTATTCGGTCTAATCGGCAAATTACTCGGGCTAATTGGCGTAAATTTAAGCCCATTAAAAGCCCAAATAAAATTTATTAACTCAGCCCACAAAGGTAGGCATACCAGTGGCTAATGACGTTAGTGGAAGTGAAAACGAAGCATATGTATAGAAGATATGTTGGCTTTATTCACTGATGATAACCGGTGTGGGACAATTAGACACTATCCTACAACTATTAATTTAATAATTGATTATTTCGTCTATATCCTTTGTAGACAATATTCTTCGGAACAAAAGGAAAAAATCTCAATATATTCATTGCAAATTCACAAAATATTTTATTGATACAATCAATTAGATTATCTAACTTAGTGAAATATTGAGATATGTAATTTGGTAAATTTAGTCAATTATATTATCTAAACTAATGGAATATTGAGACATGTATCTTCTTTACTTAATCAAGAGAGCTTGTTGCATGTGGCTAATATATTAAACCAAAATGAATTAAAATTGGATAATTTAGTTCGATGTTATCCAATTAGATTCTCTAATTAATGGTAAAAATATAAAATAAAATATAAAAAAATTAGGATAACTTAGTCCAACATCATTTTTAAACAATATCTATATACTAGTTATTTTGTTACATTGTTGTGAATGACATTATTTATTAGAATTTCTAGATAAAATTTACTTTGATACAGTTTTTACATATTTGATATATAAAAATAATAAAAATTTAAGACCGCCTAATTTCCGCCTAGAAACCGCCTAAGCCCCGCCTAGGCCGCGGTAGAAACCGCGCTAGGCCCCCCTCGAGCGCCCGACTACCGCCTAGCGAATTTTACAACATTGGCTATAAGTAATATAGGCTTACATATATACAATATTAAAATAGTCTTTGTAGTATAGTCGTGAGTATTCTCGGCTGTCACGCGGGTGACCCGGGTTCTACATTTTTTAAATGGATGATATAATGCTTCTATTTGACGTTTGTAACTTAGTTTGATAAAATAGTTGACACTGCTCTTCTTAGCTCGAAAAAGATCGACACTGCATTTCTCCAAGATGACGTTTTTTTTGTCTAAAAGTTCGTCTTTTGATCGATAGTTTTCACAAGGTGGATTTCTTGAAATACTTTGGGTTACCTTCAGTTTAAGGAAAGTGGAAATGTCAAATGGTGGAGATTCTTTTTGTACCAATGAAGTTGAAACAAATTCATAACTTGATATAAGACAATATGACTCTAATCTGTCGTCATCGTCACTAATCCATGATTGTAATGGCAGAGATACTCAGACTTAGAATAGAATCAAAGAAGAAAAAACAAAAGAAAAAAAAAACTTAAATGTAGCTGTCTTCGCAAACCACGAGTAGACATGTTCATCCTTTAAATTTTTCTCTCTTGAAGTAATTTAAATAAATTAAAAAGAACTTTGATAATTTTATATAAAAATGTAAAAAAAAAAAAGAACTTTCCATTCTAAGTTAGAAATTTATATAATGACCTTCAACATTTGAAAAAAAATTACATCTTAAATATTAAGAAGGTATTACGATTATCATTTGTTCTTTGATTCGAAAATCTTCGACGGACACTCGTGCGCATTTAGTTCTAAAGCTCATGTTTTTTTTTTTTGTTTTTTGTTTTTTTGGTATGAAGAATTTTCATTACCACAGAAACCATTGTTTACAAAATATAATCTCTCTACCCGCTAATCAATCTCCCAACTAATCCCTAGGATAACAAATCTCTCGTATATACTCCATTCCACACTCTGATGGCTTCTTAAACTTCATTCCTCGTACTTGGTCTTTAAAGCTTCGCTTGAACACCTGAAATAGCTCCTCAGATAATAACAGTGCAGCCACTTAATCCAGAAACTATCTTTCTTCTGTGATATATCCCAAACCTTCATTCCAACGTGTGCTCGATTCCATATACCACAATCTCTGATACCCAATCCCCCTACTCTTCTCCATACATACTGTGCCCCACGCCACGAGAGCCTTTGTTCTGCCCCCAGTCCCTCTGCCCCACAGAAACTCCCGGCATAGTTGGTCAATCCTCTTTACTACACTCATAGGAAGTAGGAACATAGATCCCCAATAACTATGCATGGCCATCAATATTGAATTAATCAAGAAGCTTCTACCCGCATATGAAATATTCCTTGATGTCCAACATTTAATCCTCTTGGCAATTTTCTCCACCAAAGATTCACAATCAGTTCTGCTCCATCTTGTTGGTGAGATTGGTACACCAAGGTATTTCATTGGAAAATATCCCTCAGAGAAACCAGTCAACTCAATGATGGTTTCCTTCATGCTCTGATTAGTACCAGCAATATATATACTAGAATCCAGGTCATTGGCTCCCAGACCTGTGGCTTGCTCAAAGTGCTGTAGGCTGCTTTTAATCAGCCTAATAGAGGGTATATGGGCCTTGCTCACAATCAAAAGATCATCGGCGAAACACATACTCACTAGGTTGAGCTTCTTGCACATTGGATGGAATTGGAACCCTGCTGTTTTCGAAGTCAGTATGAGACTCCTTGTCAAATTCCATTACCAGCACAAATAGCAGTGGTGAAACTGGGTCTCCTTGTCTCAGTCCCCTAGCCCCAATGATATGTCCCTCGAGTCTCCCATTTATAGCCAATTTGTATGTAACAGGGGATATGCTTTCCCTCAACCATTCCACAAACCTCACAGGAAACTTCAGATGCTTGAGAAGGCTGAATAGAAATTTCCATTCCACTGAATCATATGCCTTCCGCGAGTCAATCTTCATCATACATCTAGGTGAAACTTGCCCCCTTTTATATAGTCTAAGTAGTTCCTGGCATAGCATGATGTTATGGCCGATGGACCTACCAGGAACAAAAGCCCCCTGGTTAGGCTGGACTAGACTTGGCAAAACAGCTCTCAGCCTGGTACATATAAGCTTTGAGATGCATTTGTACACGGTATTACAACATGCAATAGGCCTATAGTCCTTGGCCGTTCTTGGATGAGAAACTTTAGGGACTAAGGTAACTATAGTGGCATTCCATGCCTTAAGCAGTCTACCACTTTGGAAGAATTCCAAAACAACATCGGTTAGGTCATTTCCAACAACAGGACATGCTACTTTGAAGAACTCACTATTATATCCGTCAGGGCCTGGTGCTTTATCACTATGGATGGTAAAGATTGCAGTTTTAACCTATTCCCTGGTGAATGGAGCTATCAGTCCAATCTGGTCCTCAACAGTTGTAGCCCCCTGTTTTATGACCAACTCATCTATCCCTTCTAAGTTCCTTTTAGCACCCCCCAAGGTATTTGTAAACTCCTCAATAAAATAAGAAACTATGGCTGCAGGTTCCTCCAAAACCATGCCTCCTTCAGTCTCAACTGATAGTATCATATTCCTATATTCCCTTTGTTTGATTAGTGCATGGAAGTACTTTGTGTTCTTGTCTCCCTCCTTTAACCAAGTTGCTTTAGCCTTTTGTGCCAATAACTTAGTGCAGGCTTTGCTGATAAACTGAAATTCCTCAGCAGCTGTCCTCTCTTGTTCTATTGCTGTGGTGTTCCATGGGTCATAGTTCAGGGCCTTTTGGGCTACTTCCAACTGCATTCTAGCTTCCTCTACTTTATGGACTATGTTAGCATAGATAGACTGGTTGAGTTGCTTCAAGGTGACCTCGAAGCATACACAGCTGGGTCTCCAAGTGCCTTCCTTTGGTCTGCCCCCCACTCTCTTGTTCCAGTGTGCCCCAAGTACAGTCATGAAGTGAGGAGAGTCCACCCACATGTTGAAGAACTTGAAGTCTCTTCGGCCAGGAGGTGGTGCCCTACCATTCTTGAGCAGAATGGGTGAGTGGTCAGATATCCCTTCAGGTAGAAAATGAGCCTCAACATCCATATATGTCTGAAGCCATTGGATATTCCCAAATGCCCAGTCTATTTTACTATATATTCTTGTTGCTGCTCCCTGTTTGTTGGTCCATGTATATCGCTGGCCTTTCCTTCTCAATTCCTCAAGCCCACAGTCCCTGAGGCAATTACAGAATCCCTCACACTCCACTTCTTATACACTATTGCCTCCTATTCTATCACCTGGCGAAGTGACATTGTTGAAGTCACCCCATACGAGCCATGGGGTCCCTGTCTAAGTTAAATCCTGAGGTCATCCCATAGTGTTTCTCTCATGGCATTGCTGTTATGGCCATACACACAAGTCATTTGGAAAGTCTCCCCCTTCCTCTCTACTTCCATGTGAATTAGTTGATCCGACTGAAATTTGGTGCTGATTTTCCATTCCTTATTCCAAGCAATTATTATTCTCCCATTAGGGTGATTTGAGAGATTATGTACATATTCCCAACCTTGAAAACACCTATTCATGACTAGAGCCATAGTTTCCTTCTTGAGTTTAGTTTCTACCAGGCATACAAGAGTAGTCTGAAGTCTGAAGCCTCCCACACCTCAGCCTAATCTCAGCCTGTTTATTCGGGGTATACATCCAGATTAGGGCCTTATCCATTAGGTAGGAGCAAGCTCCCTTGTGGTACAGCTCCTGGTCCAGGGTCCATCCCTACTTGTGTGTTTTCTTGATTCTTCCTCATGCTTTCTTTTCCTGGCCTAGCTGCAGAATCTGGGGACTTCCCCTCACTCCGTGGAGGCTGGGGATTGTTGCCATTTAACTGCAACTTCCTTCGCCCCTGAGTTATCCAACCTTCCATATCCCCAGCTTCCTCCCTACCTATGGATTTCTGCTCTTCTCCTACTATATTTGGTTCAGTGCTGGTGGTAGGCTTCCCTTCCTGCCTACCAGCTTTCCTGCAAACAGCAGTGGTATGCCCAAACTTCCCACAGATGCTACACTTAACTGGTTTCCATTCATACGTTACCTCCTGTTCAACAAGCTGATCATATTCATTCAGAAAAGCTACCTTTTCCTTCAGCTCCTTTTTCAGGTCAACCTCAACCAATACTCGTGCATATTGGATTCTGTCTCTCTTCATTGTAACCTCATCCGCCATTATAGGGGTCCCAACAAGGCTAGCTATCTTATTCAGCCCCTTCATCCCCCAAGCACATAGCAAACAATCGCTGTATTCCAATACTTTACCTCATCAGCTATGTCATCCAGCTCGATCCGCCCTACCTCCTGTTCCCCCGTCCTCGTTGGTTCAATATAGTTAAGTTTCGTCCCCGCCTTGCGCAATTTTGATATATCAAAATTATCCCAGACCGATTGCTTCTTTTCCATTGTCTGCTCAACCTTTTCTGCGGTCCCTTGGCCTCCAATCTGAGCCATCTCCTTCACCGCCTTAGCTAATATTTCCGCTTCTCTCGTCCTTTGGAGCTCCCCGTGCTTCCAACGTATGTCTCAATGAGTTTGGTAATTACTTCCAATTCAGGGGGTTTTGGGGTAAAGGGGGATTTCGGCTTTGGGGCAAAGTTCTCCCCATTAGGTGACTGCGCCGCCCCAACAGGTGGAGAGTCAACCTGTCTTGCCGTCCGCTTCTTCTTTGCCATGGCACGGCGTCGCCGTCGAGAGAGGAAGTGGTCGGATCAATGGAACAGTGCCGAAGTCCTAGTGTGTGTAAAATCGCACCTACTCAGTGTGTGAATCGCACCTCCGAGCCTCGCATTCTGAAGCTCATGTTTATCACCAATATTCGTCTAAATTTGCTGAAGTCAATTTTATGATAGTTCATAAAACAAAAATAAAAAAAATATGGTAAATAAATTATCATAAGGTACTATAACAAGAAAAATAAAATTATATATTTATTATTATTTAAAAGACGGTTATAACCGCCGCCGGTTTACGGTTACGAAAATGAAGAACCGTAACTAAACCTTTATAACTGACGGTTTGGTTACGATTCGAACGGACCGTAACGGCTGACCACGGTTAACCGAACCGTTGACCGACGGTTAGGTTTTTGGTTACGGTTTTTCAAACCGTCTGAACACCTGTAACCACGAGCATTTCCTTTTGCAAAGCACTGAACTTAGAGAGGCACATAATCAAACCCTTTTTGTTACAACAATCCTAAATTGTTACAAAAGTGACGTTTCCATGTCAACGAAAGAGAGTTAGTAGATTCCTAATAATAATAACATAGCCCTAATAATTTCGCACGAAAATTACGAAACGATCGATTCCCTTTTCTTGCCATCTGCCAAAAACTACTGCCATCTTCTGCTCGGCTTAGTAGCCGAAGAACTGCTGCCATTGCTGCTGCTACTTGATGCACCTCTCTTCCCACCTTACCACAGTTTCAATAACAAGAAAGAGTAATTAAATCTCTCATAGAAATCCCAAGATTCTTGAAAAAAAAAAAAGAGGATATTCATACTTGGAATTTTGGACGAACTTTTGCTCATTAACGATGGTTTCCCTTGGACATGCTTCCCTGGTGGTCTCGGGATTTTAGCTGGTAAGCTTGGCCTGCATATATTAAGTAGAAAAATACGAACAGATTACTTTTGGAACTAGGACAAAAAGAAACAAATTTTGCTTCATTCTCAGAAATCAAAGAACTTGCCTTTCGTTAGTAGCCTCCGAGCCCAATTTCCCAGGCTCGGGAAAAAGCGTGTACTCCACAATACTATTAGTCGAGGCATCGGTCTCAGTCCCCATGGAAAGAACCCCATCAGAAATATCGCTGAGCCTCTCATCAGAGTCGTCCTCTCCAATCCCTAAGAGCTCAACGTCTGCATTATCTTCATTACGTTTCGAACCGTTGAAATCTTGTGATCTGAAGAAGTCATTTTGACGCCTGAAATCGTCGGCCGCCGCCGAATGGTGCGAGCCAGCCTCAGAATGCTTATCGCTGTACTCAGAACTGTTTTCCCTGTCAGAAGTTGAGGAGGTCTTTTCCCCCGAAAACTTCTGTCTTGGCTGTGCGCCAATCGAAGAATGTCTCCTCAGAGAGGCAGATCCATGCTTTGGTGAGCTCACACTATGCCTTCCATTTGCATTTACTGAACGTAGTCGATGAATTTCATCGTCCTTTTGAGAAACAGCATCTTTTAGAGAGGCTACCTATAATCGAAAAGCCCGAGATTTCATCAGGCAATATAGTACAGATACCATCCATATACCTTTGGCGACAAATTGATCATAAACAGGCCAGGAAAAAGGCGGGTTTTTTTTAAGTGGAAACAAAAACATCTTCCAGAATCATGTAATGTAGTGGTGTGACCTGTTCCATTAGTTCTCTAACGCTCCGACCCTCTTTGTTGGTTCTTGCAGCGCCCAACTCAACGCCAGAAACCCTTTCTGCGAATTTGAGTGTGCTTATTGTCTCTGAGTAGGATTCTACGTCGGGATTAAGCTGCACAAACATAAGGGTCTTCGCTTGGCCGCCTTAAAGAAAACAAACAAACAAACAAACAAACAAGAACATGATTTGTCCGAGGAACTGAAATGTCTAGGGAAAAAACAAACATTTCAAGGACGATTGAAATTACCTAGAGAACTCTGAAGAACTTGCGTTAGCTTGCTATTTCTGTAAGGGACGTGATTGCTCTTCTGCGCCAATGCAAAGATCACATCCCCTAAAGCTGAGAGAGACTTATTTATGTGCTGTGCTTCCCTTAATCTGTCACCCGTTGCTTCAGAACGGTCGACCCTTTCGCTCCCAGCAAGATCGACCAAATGCAGACAGCCACGAAGTACGGCGTTGGTTTCCAAATCCGTCCCTCGGACATGAACGGTGAGGATACTGTCTCAAGATGATTGATGTATTGAAACCAAAACTTAGGTCATGCTATTTAAAGAACACAAGAAACTGAATTAAAAAACACAAAATAATAACACAAAGCATGAGCATGTAACAAACCTATGGGATCTGCTACTCCTTTCATTCAAAGCAGTAGCTCCCACCGCACGATTCATCAAGCCAATGTTCATCAACTCCAAAACGTCGGCTGTTGACTTAACGGAGTGCATACTAGCATCAGGTACAGCTAAGCCGTTTGGCTGTGCAGTGCTCCAAATCCCGAGCGTGTGAAAAGTTGAAGAAAACGACGAGATAAATTGTTGAAAATGGAAATATAAAGTGGGGTATATATATGATAATTTTGAAAGGATATCTCTTCTGAGTAGTCTCATTCCTGAGCAAGTCGCGCACTTGTTCATTGTAGATTTCGACCATCTGTACGCCTATTTCATACAAGATGGAGCTTTTTCTGCTCTGTGAGATGGTGAAGAGATCGTTAAGTGCTCTGTAGTTGACCCCCCAATCAATGACTGATGTCACGTTTGGTCCAGTCTGGGAAAAGGAAGTTATGGACTTAGCCACATATGATACAAAGAAAGAAATGTTCACTTTTGGGACTTTTACGTTTATAATCTTACCATTGTATACGTTTTCCCCGAACCAGTCTGACCATATGCAAATATGCAAACATTGTATCCATCAAGAACAGACCTGATTAGAGGTTGAGTGTCTCGGAATACCTCCTCTGATGATGATAAGGATCGACCGAAAAACAATACAAAGCAACAGATGCATAAGAAGAAACCAACAGAAAAATAGATTAAAATCAGAATATATTTTTTCCAGAGAAGGAGATCAAACCTTGAGTGGTCGCAGGACCAAAAGCTTTGTTGAACTTGAAAAGTCTATGACTGTCCTTTCCAGGTTTCAAAGGGTTCAATACAACCAACTCGCCATTATCTCCTATATACTGTATGGTTGTTTGCTTCGCATTCTGCCCTGAGAGGAATGGCCTTATACGGCAATAAACTCTTATGTTCCCTGGAGGAAGCAACTAATTGAGGAACACAGTTTTTGGGGCAATTCAAAGATCAATACGATGCATTAATAAACCTTTCAAATCTTGAACTTCATTGTACAGTTTCCGGTTTTCTTCTAGAACACTGTGATAATTCTGGGCAGCATCTATCAAGCATTGGAGGTTCATGCCTGACCAATCCAATAACATATAAAGTAAAGATCGAGCTACATGAGGTATCAAAGACTTCGAAGGATAATATAATCGGACATCCTATTACCAAAATGATGAAATTCTTCAGCGTAGATGTTTCTAATCTTGAAGACCTCTTTCTTGATAGAATCAGATGCCATTCTCAGATCCTGCTCGATTTCATAACAGAACAGCAAATAAAATAAAAACAAGGTCAACTTTGTGGTGTGTATGTCTGAATATATATGCAACAGATTATAATCTGTCAGTTGTCTGTCACTAACCAACACGGATCTAGACTGAGAATCCACGAAGCTTTTATATCCTTGTTCTCTTCTTTTCCACAGCATAAACTTTGATTCAGTAGAGCTTTCAAGCTCCCTTACTTTATCGTTTGAATATACCAGACAGCTCTGGAGTTCTAATATCTTCTTGTGTAGCTGTTCTTTAGTTTCCTTGGCTGTTGCTTCATAGTCAGAGAGAGATCTTTCGTAAGAACTTTTGGCTAGCGTTAGTGCTTCATTTAGTGACAGAATTTCACTCTCAAATGCATTCTTTTCTTTTCTCAAATTAATCAAATCTTGCGCTAAAAGCTCCTTCTTCTCCTCAATTATGGACTTCTCAATCTGCATTCGCAAAAAAGCCATGAAAAAAAGAATTAAGGAATTCCTATAAGAGAAGCACAGTTCATACAAGGTTTTATTTTCAAAATATTCACCTTCAATTGTTGGAGTTGGTTCATCACAACCTGCAAAATGAAAAAATCGCATAAGATTAAGATAGGAATAACAATATAGTACGAGACAATTCTGCAACATTATATTACCTCATTTTCTTCAGCAGTTCCAGTTGCAAGAGTTTCTAACGCTCTAATCTTTGAGTGATACCTGTCTTCACGAGACTTATGCAGATTGCTTTGCTGCAGTGATATAGTTAGTCATAAATGTGAATTTTCACGAATTTAAAAGCATCTGATTCTGATCGCTATCGGTACTTGTACCTTCTTCATATTTTCAACTTGTTTTGAAACACGATGTTCGATTTCTTGAATGACCAGTTTCAGCACCGAAGCAACACGCTGTGTGAGAATGTGAGATGTAGAAAGTCAAAATACGGTCCAAACCAATCAGCGAAAGACAATAGAAGCTTCAATTTTATGTCAAGCAAACTTGCAGTAATGTATCCTTACCTGAGGAATGTCCTCACTCTTCTTTTCAATGCTTTCGTCAAGAATCCTACTAACAATGTTGAATAGCGAGTGGGTAGAGGCTCTCTGCATTTTGAAGCATAAGAGAGCAAGATGAGATAAAATGAATCAATTGAAAATTTTTTCCATATCACCTTCTTTCATTGTCTTTCCTTTACACTACAATCAGGGTGGGTACATTGCACATCTCATGAGCTAGAAAATGGTTACCTCTATACTTCCCATTTTCATGAGTTCTGAGATCTTTGACGACTGCAGATCTGCGAAGAGTTCGCGTTTTGCTTGAAAGTCCTTGGAAGCATTATTCCCTAAATTTCAAAACAATTGGCAAGGTCAGAGTCCCAAGAGCTAATAAAGGACAATAATTAGAATTAAAGCATGCTTGCAATAGGAACTTTAGCAAGGACTCAGCTGTAAGTCCACAGAATGTAAGAAGACTGAATTTCATGCAAATGCCAAGCAGGAACATAATGAAGCACAGGAAAAAGGGGAAAAATTGTATCTAATTTACCAAACTGAGCTTAAGAATTGACTCAAGGAAATGCTGATTTTCCAGGCACCCAATACAGCAACCAGGAAAGGCAAATGGCCCTTTCTGAAACAAATTCTTTCAAGAACAAACACACATACAGACACATGTACGTATGTTGAATAGATTCGTACCCTCAACGAGGACAATAAAATGTTCGATTCTTCAAAAACATCAGCATTTGCAATGTCTTTGACTCACCTTGATCGTCAAATTCGCTTTGGCTCACTTCAACAAGAGAATCCATGGAGCCTCTATCTAAAACTCAGAAAGGCAAATGCTGAAAATGGCCTGAAAGTTGATTTCACAAAGAAAATCAATTAACCGTACAATATCACCAGTCTGTAGAGTTTACTTAGATTTCTAGAGGACATAGCAGCAGAACTTACGCAAAAAACTGAGTAGTAGACATTCAAACCAAGAAACAAGTTAGGTCAATTCGCACTCATTTATATCGCAAAGTTGTCTCACTTTTTTAGATTTAAATGGATGCAGAAAATGAAGGTTGTAAGTAATACTGTAATGAAAAACTATGGTAATGACGAGAAAAGGCAACAACAGCTGGAAAATGGAGAAATATCATACGATTAGGGCAACGAAAATCAATACAAAGGAGCTTGCTGATAATCAAACAAGAAAGAAACCGATCTTCGAATTTCTGGGTCAAGGAAAATCTACATTGTGCAGAAATATCAAATCCTCAAACCCAGAAAAGATCTGACATCAAGCTACGATAACAGCTTCGAAAATCCTTATAAACCCATAAAAAAATTCTGTTCGCAAAAAACCCTAGGAAAAACCCACAAATCTTGATTAGATTTTATAGCACGAACCTGACGTCAGCAGCGAAATGCAGAGGAATGCGTCAATGAATCGAACAATGAGAACCTCCGAAGCTTACGCTACAGATCAAAAACCCATTCTTTTTCACGAAATGTAATTTGTTATCCTTTTCTGCTGAAACAATAAAGAAAAACTTGGCAAGAAACTCAAAATCCAGACAAGTGAGACCCGAGACAGTTGAAGGAATTTGCCTTTATTTGTAAGCAAAGCGAAAAATGTGCTAATTCAAGATGGTATGGTAGGTGATGATGATTCAAATAGAAAGGTAATCCCTTTAATAAATTTTGTTTTTTTGTTTTTTTTTTTTCTATTTATGTTGTATTGATTCATTAATATTTAGGATTTTAAATATTGGAAGAATGTGATCGTGTGTCCCACAACGTACCTTTGGAATCGTATTCCCGCCTTGTACTGTTCTGTTATTTGGTTTTTTCTTTTCTTTTTTTTTCTTTTTGTTTTTAATAATAGAGCACCTTCACGGTAGTTCAACATGGATCACTATTCAATTCACTAGTCTTTATTAATTAATTATAAGTTTAATATATAATTGACATTTATTTTCGGCAATTGTTTATGTTTTGTCAAGTCCATGAAATAAATAATTTTTTTTTATTAAATCAGCAAGTTGGACACGTTTAATCTTCACAGCAATACTACATTTCTATCCTAATATAACATAAGATTGGCTATTGCTCGCGTCACACGGTATAACCCATGGTATAGCTTAATTATAAATATTTATATATTACAATCATAAATACTAGTATTGTTATAAACTATACCAACATATGAAGTTAAAGAGGGGATACAACAGTATGATATGGAATTCTTTTCATTTGGGTTGCCTCTCTCATTTCACTTCCGCAAATACCTCTATTATAGGCTTGAGCCATGGATTTTACATTGATTACAAGATATCATATAATGTAAATTAGATATGAAAATAAATTTAATAAAGAGGTGAGTTTAAATGGTGAATATCTAGGGTGTGTTGTTTCAAGTAATCCAACATTACGGTGATATACACATCACCGTGATGTAGTATCAAACGTGATGTGGATCATCATGATATGTCATGATTCTGTTTGTTTCGGGGTGATATTTCATTTTGCATATCATGGTGATATTAGAATATTGTGTTTGTTTGATCACGGCGATGTGTGCGGTGATGTTGTGTAAATATCATATTTTACCGTCTGTATATCATCTTGATGATGTGGATTAACGTGTCTATTTCATGGTGATTTTTGAAAGTGATAAAGATTAATATTTAAATATCAACTTTTATTTTAGTAAGTTTCTAATATACATACAACTTTATAAAACAATGCTTGTCTTATGTAGCAAAAATATAATTCCGTGACCCTTTTCCATAAATGCTTGTAAAAAATTCAATAAAAGGTTCACAATTGTTAAAAACGCAAGCCTTCATTAAAATGTAAGAAAGTTGTGACTTGTGTTCACAAAGAAATCACAAATTCTAACACATAATGTCACGACAACGACTTGGTATGGCCTTACCAAGCCGCCTAAGCCTAGTGCGGAAAAACGTGCTTGAAGTCAAGTGTCCCTCTTTTGCTCAACTCACGAAATTGAAGCTAATGAGCTTGTGTCTTTGGTAATTTCGAATTCACACCAATAAACTCGAACAAACGCTAAGACAACGAATTACGGGAGCGCACTCCCAACCCACTTTTATTATAGAACGGGGGCCCCAAGTTACGGGGAAGTACAAGCTAAGTATTAAGACTATCGTGACTTGTAGAAGATTGGCTACACACACGCACAATGCACACAAGTGAATTTTAAACTCACAAAGCAACTACTCGAAAATGAGCTAAGGAATGCCTATTTATAGAAGTGCAAAAAGGAACTTCAAAGGTCTTCAAGTGGGCAGCCGGCCGAGTTGGCCAAGGCGTGCAGCGCGCGCCAAACGGCCTGGCCAGCCGCGCGGGCTGGCGGCCTGACGTGGGCAGGGGCTGGCCTTGGCGGGTTGGCTGGCTTTGCAGGGCCTGCCAGAGACTGTTCAGGTCCTAGGCTTGTGGCTGGGCTTATATTTTCTGGTGCGGCAGGGAATGGCAGGGGCTGGCAGGGACGCTTGAAGTTACGGCCAGTCATTGGGCTGCCTTTTTTTGACATGCTGTCAGGAATCTTGAGCTTTTGGCAGGGACTCTTCAGCTTCTCGGCCTATGGCTGGGTTGCTTTGGGCTCTCGGCCAACTGCGGATGCCACGCTGGAAGAGGCTGGGCCGCGCGCGCAGATGCCACGCGACGCGCGCGCAGATGCCACGCGACGCGCGCTAAGGCCGAGTGCTCTGCGGGCTAGTCCGTGCGTGCGTTGAGGCTTCCAGGCGCGAAGTTGCGGCATGGTGCGAGCAAAGCTGCGGCAGCGTGCGATATTGCGGCACCAAGTGCTGAGGGCCGCCCCATGTGCTGTCGAGTGTGTGCGATGGGCGCGCTGTGTGCCCGCAGACGGGTGCTGATGCGGCGGCGGGGCCCAAGTGCGGACGAGACTTGCCGTCCGGCCACCGTAGCCACCGGTTTACGTTCAACTCCATTCAACACCGTGACAATCCTCCCCCGCCTGAGCCGTCGACGTGGTAGGGGCTTGTTGGCTTAGTCTTCGATGATACCAGTGAATTGCCATAGATTCTCGCCGTGCTCCCAAGTGTTGCCAACCTTTGGCTCGCCTTTCCATTGGATTAGGAAGTTGAATGGGGTGCGGGGGAGGTCGTTGTGTTTTCGATGTGCGATGATGCGGTCGATCTCTCCATCGAACTCCTTCCTTGGCGTCGATGGGATGCTAAGCTCGTGCCGTCGCTTGGGGTCTAGGTCTTTATGAAATTTCTTAGAAAACTAACATGAAAAACCGGATGGACACGGTACCTTGGCGGTAGCTTCAAGCGATAAGCCACTGTGCCGATCCTTCTCTCAACCTCGAACAGCCCGTCGAACTTTGGCATCAAGCTCCTCGCTCTTGTTTGGCTCTTCCAACTATTTTGAAGTTGCGGGGTAAGCTTGAGCCAAACATTTTCGCCTACGCCGAATTCCACGGATCGGTGGCATCGGTCGTAGTACTTCTTCATGCGTCGGCTGGCTTTCTCCATGCTGTCGCGTGCCTCGTCCCAAAGTAGCTGGCGGCCGCGGGCGAATTGGTATGTGGGGCAGTCGTCGTGGTCGCGCAAGGTTATGGCATGTGGTGTCAATGGCTGGAAGCTATACATGATCTCGAAGGGGCTCTTCGTCGTGGCTGTGGACTTGTGCAAGTTGTAGCAAAACTGCGTCGACTCGAGGAGGCTCGTCCAGTTGCGTTGGCTTGCCGAGACAGTGTCGAAGGTATTCCTCGACCAGCTGGTTCGCGCGCTCCGTTTGCCGTCAGGTTAGCGAGCTGTGTGGGCCCGGGCGGGTGCCGATGCGGCGCCGGCCCAAGTGCGGCCAAGACTTGTCGTTCAGCCACCGTTAACCACTGGTCAATGGTCAACTCTGTTCAACTTTGTGACAAATAATACATCTCAAAAGTACTACGATAATATATGACTCACAATTATTAGCAATAATATTCTCAACTATTCAAATGAGGGTCTGTAACCATAGGATGGGTCATTATGAAGCTCATTCATCACTAACATATGCCTCACCTCCTCTGGCACGCTAAAAATGTTGGGGTAGGCCCGATTAATCGACGCCGGCCCCCGAACAGCTCAACGTGGCGATAGCGGAAGCGCGTACCGAGCGGCGTAGGGTGCCGAATTTTCGATTTTCAACATCTAAATTCGACTTAGCGCCCTTCGGCTTCTCCCGAGTGCTCAAGATACTTCTCTGAGCCTCAGGAGACCACGTCTAATCCTAACTTCTCACATTCAAATTTAATACAAATTTATTTGAATTAATAATTTCATTCCAAACTAGTTCGAACAAAGCGGCAGCAGCGACATTGTTTCGACTATTTGATGACCGAAACGATTTCCGATCGATACCAAATTTTCCAGATTGATTCTACACTTCCCGTCAATCGCAACGAGGGGTCTTTCGAATCATTCTGATGTCGTTTGGTATTTTTCGCAAAATCAAAACCGTGGTTCGAAATTATCAATTCGATTAAAGCGGCAGTCTACCGACTTTTGACAGTTTGACAACCGAAATGCTTTTAGATCAATACCAAATTTTCCATATTGATTCTACACTTCCCGGCGATTGTAACAAGGGGTCTTTTGAATCATTCCGACATCGTTTGGTATTTTTCGTAAAATCAAATCTTTAAGGTTCGAAATATACCGTCGGTATACGTGAATGCACCTCGGATGGACATCGCAACACTTCGTCTGGCTCCCGGGGCTTCCGGGCTAGATTGTCATGACGGTATGACCTTGATCGAACCTCCGTGACTGCTCCCGATGGATAGACGCAGCTCCGTGGCTTGACGTGGCTGAAGAAGTTCTAACTTCAACTCACTTTGTTTCTTTTCTCTCTAGTTTATTTGTTGAGAGAAAAATACCAAGTACTTAGGCTTAGTAACCCCTCATGTTGGATCTCTATGTTCTCATTTTTGCATGCTCTTTGTAGTAAAATTCCACTAAAGTTTGTTTATTATATTTTTAAGTGAGACACTTGTCTTGACTCAAAGTGAGTCACTTGCCACCTCAAGCTATGTGGCAAGCCATGGAATTCTCCACATGTCCAAGACCATGCAAAATTTCAAGTAATTCCATGTAGGCCCTTTAGGTTTTTAAATTCTCAATTTAGTCCCTCAATTTTAAGTAATAAAATAATTAAATCCAATCTAATTATTTTATTTACAATTGAGCCCCATTTAGTTAATTAATTAAGCACTTAAGACAATCTCAAGTCCTAATTATTCCCGTGACCGTCACTGGAATTTAACTAAATTATCGACACCTCGTGTCAACTATGCCACTACCTCAACGAATCCCATTCGTTAGGTTCCAGAGAAAAGCCCGCCGTTTTCGTTCAAGTTCATTACCATTTTTAAGCGCGACTCTCTAGGTCCGTCTCAACTGGCACGGGAGGAATCCGCGAGTCCCGGTATTCGCCTAGCTAATCCCGCGGTACCGGACAGATCCCAGTTGAGAACGAATTTTGATCTAATCGAAATTCGGGCGAACCGACTATAGTGTATTCATTTAAATACATCTTACGCCTTTCACTTGCGTCCCGGTTAGGTGAGATCCATGTAAATGTCAAACTCACTAACTCAACACTATGTTATAATTGAGACCCAACCGATTATTTAAACTCCGCTCCGTATCTAATACGAGCGAGCTTACCAAGCTTCGGCCGAAGGCTTTACAATCGCCGTTCTCCAATTACCTCATAGGACGTTAACCTATACGAATATTGGCAGTGAATCCCGATAGCAGTCAAAGCCCGACAATCACCTCCGTAAAGTCAGTTGTGTTTCGTCGCTGGCCCGTGTCCCATTTCCGAACACTTGCGGACCTAGCCAACTAGCGACAAACCGAAATCGCGAAAGCAAATCCGTCAGTGACCCTATCGGTCTGAGGCTGCTATAGTCATTCGTTCAATCATTGACAACATCCTTGTCATGTGATCAAGACGAATACGAGCCGAATGTCCGAATACGCGATCTCTCCGATCACCAATATCTCCATCACGACCCACAACCTCTCAGGTAATCGGAGACACTACCGATATTTTGTGGTCGTCAATGAATAAGTCATATTCGGATATCTAGTCACCCACCTAGAATCCTTAGACTTACGGACTTTTTATTTAATGCTGAGATAAGGACCGTCCGGTGTCTCCTCCCTCGTCCCCACGAGAATCAGACGTCCAACTCAAACATTTGGGTGTTATTTATTTATCGCACCGCCAGATGCCAAGGAGACTTTATATTCGATAAATAAATAATAATACCTTTATTATAATGAAAATAATATTCACTACTTTATTTTAACAGTATATACAATAAAACTGTCTATCGACCCATACATCATTGTGCGCCCTATACTATTCCTTGTCCTCGTATGGCATTCTGAGGGCACACTCCCTAACAGCCTCCCACTTCACTGGAATGCCATGTGCTGCACCTAATGCCAGTCACAATGGTATCGTAGGCCCATCTTGTCCAGATGTTGTTCCATAACTGCCTGGGACAAGGGCTTCGTAAGTGGGTTCGCCACGTTTTCCGCGGTGCCGATTTTCTGCACGGCGACCATCCTGTTTTCAACGAACTCACGTAGTACGTGACATTTTCTCTCAATATGTTTGTACTTGCTATGAGATCGTGGTTCCTTTGCCTGCGCGACTGCACCGCTATTATCGCACCAAAGTGTAAGCGGTCTGTCCGCAACTGGTACCACAGTAAGTTCCTCCAAGAACTTTTTCATCCAAACAGCTTCTTTAGCTGCCTCTGAGGCTGCTATGTATTCTGCCTAACACGTGGAATCGGCAGTCGTGCTTTGCTTGGAGCTTCTCCAAGACACTGCCCCACTATTGAGCACGAAAACAAAACCTGAAGTAGATTTTCGGTCATCCACGTCCGACTGAAAGTCCGAATCGGTATAACCTTCTACTTCTAGTCCCGCTCCTCCATAGACAAGCGTTAAGTCTTTAGTCCGTGTAAGGTACTTAAAGATATTCTTAACGGCAGTCCAGTGTCCTTCCCCTGGGTTTGCCTGAAACCGACTAACCACGCTCACAGCGTAGGCAATGTCCGGCCGTGTACACAACATCGCATACATCAGACTACCCACTGCAGATGCATAGGGTATTCCACTCATCCGTCGTCGGTCTTCCTCACTTTTCGCCAAATGGACCCCATGTCGCATAGGTAAGAACCCTCTCTTAGAGTCATCCATTCTGAATTTCTTCAGGATTTTCTCTAAGTAAAGGGCCTGAGATAAGCCGATCGTTCTGTTCGCTCGATCCCTGAACAAGCGAATACCGAGTATATACATCGCTTCTCCCAGATCTTTCATGGAGAACTCAGTTGAAAGCCATGCTTTCACCGACGAGAGCATCTCGATGTCATTTCCTATCAAAAGGATATCATCCACGTACAATACAAGGAACGACACCATACTCCCACTGCTCTTTCTGTAGACACATGGCTCATCTACATTTTTCTCGAATCCGAAGTTCCGAACTGCTTCATCGAAACGTAGGTTCCAGCTGCGAGAGGCCTGTTTCACTCCATAAATGGACCGATTCAGTTTGCACACTTTGTGAGCATCTGCATGCGACTCAAAACCTTTTGGCTGCTCCATATAGATCTCCTCCTTGAGGAATCCATTAAGGAACGCCGTTTTGACATCCATCTGCCAAATCCCATAATCATAGTGCGCAGCTATTGCGAGCATTATGCGGATAGACTTGATCATGGCTACAGGCGAGAAAGTCTCCTCATAGTCGACTCCCTCCTTTTGGTTATAGCCCTTGGCAACCAACCTGGCCTTATATGTCTCAACATGTCCATCAGATCCAATCTTTCTCTTGTATATCCATTTACAACCGATTGGTCTAAAACCGCTCGGTAGGTCTACAAGAGTCCAGACTTTGTTAGAGTACATTGAGTCCATCTCAGCCTGCATAGCTTCAACCCATCTCCTTGAGTCAACATCGGATATAGCTTGATCGAAAGTAGCGGGATCTTCTCTTAGAAGTCCCCTAGTTGCAACATAATTTTGTTCGACGTGTGACATGCCATACCGTTGGGGTTGGTGTGGCACCCTTTCTGATCGTCGCAAGACTGGTTCGCTTGGACCATCCGATTCCAAATCCTGTGAGGGTATTTCGATTGAACTCATCCTCGAGAAAGTGTGCGTGTAGGCCCACAACGATCCTCTGATCATCGTGAAAATAGAATAGGTACCCCATAGAGTCTTCGGGGTAACCTATGAAACGTCCTTTCATTGACCTAGACTCCAATTTGTCTATTTTCAACTTTTTCACATAGGCGGGGCAACCCCAAATCCTAATATGTGATAAGCTGGGTAAACGACCAGTCCATATCTCATACGGAATGCCATTAACAGACTTCGAGGGACACCGGTTTATGGTATACGCCGCTGTCAAAAGCGCGTGTCCCCACAATGACATCGGCAAATCCGTATAGCTTAACATAGAACGAACCATATCTAATAAAGTTCGGTTTCTACGTTCGGCCACGCCATTCAACTGTGGCGTACCGGGCGGAGTCATCTGTGATAATATACCATTCTCCTTCAAGAACTGGTCAAACTCGACACTCATGTACTCGCCTCCTCGATCCGATCGAACGGCTTTAATGAGTTTCGACGTTTGCTTTTCCATTAATGCCTTATACTCCTTGAACCTTTCAAGAGCATCAGCTTTATACCTCATCAGATACACGAGTCCGTAACGACTGTGATCATCCGTGAAGGTAATAAAATAGTGGAAGTCACCCCGAGCCTTTACATTGAATGGCCCGCAAACGTCCGTGTGAATCAAACCGAGAATTTCCGTGGCTCTATTAAATGTCCCGGTGAAGGGTGATCGGGTCATTTTACCTTGGAGGCACGCTCACAAGTCAGATAGGGATCTGATCCCAACGGTTTCAAAATCCCTTTTTTCTCTAACTCATGGATCTTGCGTTCTCCAATATGCCCTAATCGAAGATGCCACAGGTACCTCGCATTTATTCCTGACTTTCGTTTGTTTGTGACAGTATTCACAGATACGTCGTTCTGGGTGTTTAAATAGTACAAACCATTAAACAGTGTCGCGTTGCCAACATTTTTATTCCGATAGATAATGTGACATGTATTATTATTAAAGTTAAATACATAACCATTCCTGCTCAAAACAGGAATGGAGACGATGTTCTTAAAACCCCTGGGAGTACAAGACAATCGTACAAACGCAACACATGCCCAGATAACAAAACAAGAGATCTTGATCCGACGTGGCTTGCCGAGAGACTATCCCCGCTTCCCACTTTAACCTCGATCTCCCGCTCCCCAAGCGCTCTACTTGGTCCCAGACCCTGCGTGGACACACAAATGTGAGTACTAGCTCCCGAATCCAATATTCAGGAAGTAGGGTATACAGATGATGAACAAACTGTTTCTAAAACATTAAGTTCATTACCTGACGCAGCCTGCTCACCCTTGAGCTTCGGACAGTCCCGCTTCTAGTGGCCCAGCGCACCGCAATGCAGACACCTATCCGTCGGCTTTACACCGGTCTGCTTCGATTTCCCAGAAGATTTGTTCTTCTTAGAAACCTTCCCTGTTGGCTTGAGCTTGTTGCCCTTCTTCTTTTTGCCTTTCTGGGGCTTCGAAGAGGTGGCGACAAGTGCAGTCTGCTTTGCCCTCTTCATCTGACCTTGCACCGTTGCTAACTGATTCATCAGATCAGGAAGCGTCAGCGTCATGCCGTTCAGATGATAGTTCACTATGAACGCATTGAAGGACGGAGGTAGAGACTGCAAGATGAGATCGTTTTGTAATTCCCGATCAAAGCGGAAATTGAGAATCTCCAATCTCTCGATCATGGTGATCATGTTCATAACATGTTCGCCAACGTTCTCACCCTCAGACATCCTCGATCGGAAGAGCTGCGACGAAGCCGCATAGCGAGCTGTCCTAGATGTCTCACCGTAAAGCTCTTTCAGATGCTGAACCATCGCTCGAGCGTCAGCCATACCCTCATGACTATGCTGCAGCGTGTTACTCATCGATCCGAGGACATGTGCCTTTACGAGCTGCTCGTCGCGCAGTCGCTTGTCATAAGTGGCAGGAGCCTGCTCGGTTGCCCGCGCCCCTGGGGCCGGCGGCAACTCGGAGTCAAGGATATACACTAGGTTCTCAATCTGAAGGAAAATCCTCAGGTTGCGAAGCCAGTCTGAATAGTTTGACCCAGTCAACCTATTCTCCTTGAGTAGTATGTTTAAAGCGGTAGACATTATTAACACTGAGAGAAAAAGCTGCAGAAAATAAAAGGCGAATTATGTCGATTGTATAGATCATCAAACACGAACAAGGACTTTTATTCCGTTTGACTCCCACTATCTTTCCATAAACACCATTTTCTCCCATGGGATGTTTTGGAAGTTTCGTTGACAACTTCGATAGTGGAGTTGATGTCCCCGTGGGCGGATGCAAACCTCAACCTCTGTCGTTTTATTGGTTTGCAGCGGCTCACGAAGTCGTGCTCCGCACGAATCCGACCTCGTCGAATGTCTCAACTATCTTTGTCTCAGTCAGGGACCCCCGTCGGTAAATACGGAACAAGGCGGTATGACTGTCTAAGTGCGATCTATCAACTTTGCTCAAAACCGCACACTTGAACCGTACGTTTTACCGCACAGTGTGGTCTTGGCGAGCGGCACTAACGCACACGAGCAAATCGAAACGAAAATAAATGCAAGGCGCCGGCATACCCGGAACCAAACCTTGCATTTAGGTTTCGTAACAACTTAACCCGAGCTTGATAGAAGACAGGGCGTCCAATCCCTTTACTCACTTAGTATTTTATGGGAGTTTGTATTCTCATAGCAAATAAAAATTAAGCACGAGCACATAAATGCGTTAATTAAATTTCTAACCCTAGGAAAGCAATTTAAATGGACAAATGCACGAGATATTTCTAAACTGGTCCTATTACATGGGTCGTAAAACGACCGGGTCTTTGATCTCCAAACGTCGACTCGTCGTCATGCGGGTCGTCGAACCCTCCAATCTCGCCTTGCGTCGAACGGCCGCCATTTTATCTAACTTATCTAATAAAGCGATAAAATACAACACGGGGGGAATTATTTCCCGAACAACCCGTAATCCATGTACATACCGGGGGCAGCAAACGGCCCTTAAACAAATAACCCAGTTAGAACCTAAGCCCGCGTAAATGTCCCACATAAACATGCAACACAGAATTTTGACGCTGGGTGCCCGACCGACGTCACGAGCGACGATAGTCTCCAAACTACGTCGACCGTTCGTTCGCCACATTGACTTTCGAGGCCTTCGGTCGAACCATGCATGAGCCGTAACTCTGATACCACTGTTGGGGTAGGCCCGATTAATCGACGCCGGCCCCCGAACAGCTCAACGTGGCGATAGCGGAAGCGCATTTTGAACCGAGCGGCGTAGGGTGCCGAATTTTCGATTTTCAACATCTAAATTCGACTTAGCGCCCTTCGGCTTCTCCCGAGTGCTCAAGATACTTCTCTGAGCCTCAGGAGACCACGTCTAATCCGAACTTCTCACATTCGAATTTAATACAAATTTATTTGAATTAATAATTTCATTCCAAACTAGTTCGAACAAAGCGGCAGCCGACAGTGTTTTGACTGTTTGGCAACCGAAACGATTTCCGATCGATACCAAATTTTCCAGATTGATTCTACACTTCCCATCGATCGCAACGAGGGGTCTTTCGAATCATTCCGATGTCATTTGGTATTTTTCGCAAAATCAAAACAGTGGTTCGAAATTATCAATTCGATTAAAGCGGTAGTCTGCAAACTTTTGATAATTTGATAATCGAAATGATTTTAGATCAACACCAAATTCTGCAGATTGATTCTACACTTCTCGAAGATCGTAACAAGGGGTCTTTCGAATCATTCTGATATCGTTTGGTATTTTTCGTAAAATCAAATCTTAAAGGTTCGAAATATACCGTCGGTATACGTGAATGCACCTCGGATGGACGTCGCAACACTTCGTCTGGCTCCCGGGGCTTCCGGGCTAGATTGTCACGCTGGTATGACCTTCGAACCTCCGTGACTGCTCCCGATGGATAGACGCAGCTCGGTTTGGGCGTCGGGACTCGTCAAACGATCCCGTGGCTTGACGTGGCTTAAGAAGTTCTAACTTCAACTCACTTTGTTTCTTTTCTCTCTAGTTTATTTGTTGAGAGAAAAAATACCAAGTACTTAGGCTTAGTAACCCCTCATGTTGGATCTCTATGTTCTCATTTTTGCATGCTCACCTTTGAAGTAAAATTCCACTAAGGTTTGTTTATTATATTTTTAAGTGAGACACTTGTCTTGACTCAAAGTGAGTCACTTGCCACCTCAAGCTATGTGGCAAGCCATGGAATTCTCCACATGTCCAAGACCATGCAAAATTTCAAGTAATTCCATGTAGGCCCTTTAGGTTTTTAAATTCTCAATTTAGTCCCTCAATTTTAAGCAATAAAATAATTAAATTCAATCTAATTATTTTATTTACAATTGAGCCTCATTTAGTTAATTAATTAAGCACTTAAGACAATCTCAAGTCCTAGTTATTCCCGTGACCGTCACCGGAATTTAACTAAATTATCGACACCTCGTGTCAACTATGCCACTACCTCAACGAATCCCATTCGTTAGGTTCCAGAGAAAAGCCCGCCGTTTTCGTTCAAGTTCATTACCATTTTTAAGCGCGACTCTTTAGGTCCGTCTCAACTGGCACGGGAGGAATCCGCGAGTCCCGGTATTTGCCTAGCCAATCCCGCGGTACCGGACAGATCCCAGTTGAGAACGAATTTGATCTGATAGAAATTCGGGCGAACCGACTATAGTGTATTCATTTAAATACATCTTATGCCTTTCACTTGCGTCCCGGTTAGGTGAGAGTCATGTAAATGTCAAACTCACTAACCCAACACTATGTTATAATTGAGACCCAACCGATTATATAAACTCCGGTCCGTATCTAATACGAGCGAGCTTACCAAGCTTCGGCCGAAGGCTTTACAATCGTCGTTCTCCAATTACCTCATCGGACGTTAACCTATACGAATATAGGCAGTGAATCCCGATAGCAGTCAAAGCCCGGCAATCACCTCCGTAAAGTCAGTCGCGTTTCGTCGCTGGCCCGTGTCCCATTTCCGAACACTTGCGGACCTAGCCAACTAGCGACAAACCGAAATCGCGAAAGCAAATCCGTCAGTGACCCTATCGGTCTAAGGCTGCTATAGTCATTCGTTCAATCATTGACAACATCCTAGTCATGTGATCAAGACGAATACGAGCCGAATGTCCGAATACGCGATCTCTCCGATCACCAATATCTCCATCACGACCCACAACCTCTCAGGTAATCGGTGACACTACCGATACTATGTGGTCGTCAATGAATAAGTCATATTCGGATATCTGGTCACCTACCTAGAATCCTTAGACTTACGGACTTTTTATTTAATGCTGAGATAAGGACCGTCCGGTGTCTCCTCCCTCGTCCCCACGAGAATCAGACGTCCAACTCAAGCATTTGGGTGTTATTTATTTATCGCACCGCCAGATGCCAAACAGACTTTAAATTCGATAAATAAATAATAATGCCTTTATTATAATGAAAATAATATTCACTACTTTATTTTAACAGTATATACAATAAAACTGTCTATCGACCCATACATCATTGTGCGCCCTATACTATTCCTAGTCCTCGTATGGCATTCTGAGGGCGCACTCCCTAACAAAAAAACATCTCAACTTTGTTGTTGTCCTTCAAGAAGATTGATGTAGCAGTGATCTTATCATCCATAGATAGGGAAGGAATCTTGCAAATCTCATTGAACAGTGTTTGCCTCCTTGTATCACCTTGAGTTTGGTTGTGGTAATAAGTTGGTATCACCTTTAACTCCTCTAAGTTTGCTTCAAATACATTTCCAATCCGGCCAAGTGCACCAAACAAGTCAACCCTCACATCAGTGACATCTCTTTTTCTTTTTTTTTTTTGTTGCTGCTTTCACCATTTTTGTTGCTTGAAGTGGCCTTAGTTGTGGGTTGATGCATACCCGCTGGAGAGTCATTGTCACCAACAACAATTGGTGGATCATCATTGGCCTCAACTTCAACTACCTCGATGTCCTCTCCGTCATTCTCAGGAGTCAAATCCAAGTCTTGAATAACATCAGCAGTACACATGCATCTCACCAGTTGCTCCATCTTTGCCAAAGATCGGCAAGCTCATCATAGTAAGGAAAAGGCTTCCTAAGGCCAACTGCATTTGGGTGTGTCTACAAGGACAAGTACACAAAGGATGAGAATATCTAAGTAGATATATAAAATATCTACAAAAGAAAATTATAATTATCTTGCACCAAAGATCAAACACATCTTTTTCAGCAACTACACATTTCTCTTTGTCATTCCAACCAAAACTAGAAGCGTAAGGACTTCTCATTTCGGCGACACTAGTGTATTGCTTTTTAAGCAATTTCTTTATGTTATCTATGTGAGGAAAAGCTTTAAGGCCACTTTAAGGCAGCTTAATGGCTAAAGTCCTCTCGATATGTGCATTAAATTCAGGCCTAAATGTATCATTATCTCCTTTCCATCCGCATACCCTACATGCCTCCAACATATACTCAATCAATCTGGCATCATCTTCTTTGCTCCAAACCTTCTTTTTGGATGTTGAACCTTGCTGGAGTTAGCCTTCCCTTCTTCACTTCAGCCTTGGATAAGTGAGCAGACTAGCTTTGCTCGTCAACACTCATCGGGGATGCAATTGGTATATCACTTTCCAACCCTTATCGTCAATAACAAATAACAACAAAGGTAGCATAAATAACAAGACAAGAGTACAACAATAACATCATAGATGAAGAATAATCAGAAACGTAAGTGCAAAAACAATGACGTGCTCTGGAATTGATGCATCTACAGGGTCTAAGGGGAGCTCAGATCTTATATAGTTGTGAAGCAAGCAAACAGCCGTTATAATTCCACACTTTGTCTTAGGTGGATAAAATGATCTATCCCTCACAATAGCCCACCTAGCCTTAACCAAACCAAAACATCTCTCAATGACGTTCCTAACTCTAGAGTGCTTCATGTTGAAGAATTCATGAGGCTTGTTTGGTTGTTGCCCTTGTCTCCACTCGTTTAAATGGTATCATTGGCCCCTGTATGGAGCTAAGAAGCCTTCAACATTAGGAATAGCCTATATTGAATAATTGGTTATATTAGTCACCAAAACACTATTATATATTAAACTTCAATTAATTATTTTACTAATTAGTCAATTAACAAATGCCTTGAGGTACGTTTAGACCATTTCGCGTTGAAATGGCATCTCGAAGGACCCTAGAGTCACTAGTTGAACCCTCCCATCCAGGCAAGACATAAATAAATTGCATTTCTCGATTGTGCACACCTAAAATGTTTGTAGCAACCTCTGCTACATGAATTCCTATATGAGTTCCATTAAGGGCACTGACAAAATTCTACAAGATATATATATATATATATTAATAAATATCAATAATAAAGTAAGCGATTAAAAATTCATAAACAATCATGGCTTCATGTACCTTGAAACATTTTCCACCGTCATTACATTCATCAGTAACAGGGTCTGTTTGCATAGTACCGGATGCAAACGCAATATGGCATGAAGGACGGCATGAAAATAGAGGCTAAAAGTTTCACCGGAACGTTAGAATTGTCCCCTTAATGACTATTTTTGTGTCATGGGCAACTACATGAAGAAACATAGCTATCATTTCGTGAACAATGATGTTCTTACTACCCTTTAACCTTCCAACTGATTGTAGATGATGGCACGCCTTAAAGAAAGCCTTCATATCAATCCTAGTGTTATCTATACATTGCCTATCAATGTAAAACACGATTTATGTCATATTTAGACTTATAATATTTTCTCTAAATAATGCAGTCCTTTTCCACCCAACCATTTTCCCCTCGTTTCTATTTTTAGGCATCAATATAACTATAACAAGACACAAACAGTACATACCATGCAGTATTTTCATCCTAATATCCAATAAAGTCACGTGGTCCATCTGCCTACTTCGTTGAAACATTGCCATTACTGCATTTGATAATATATTTCAGATTTACGGTAAAAAAAACATAACGAATAATTTAGTAAATAGTATGCATAATATATCAAAGCATGAACAACAAATCACCACCGTTGCCAAAGTATGGACAACAAATCAGAATCGTTATAAACAAGTAGGTCACTTATAAATTTCTACACACATACGCACGGCAAATATGAGTAAGCAACATTGAGCTTCAAACAAATTTGAGGAATCGATTATAACCTAACAAGAAAAACAATTACACTAACAAAGAAGACAATAAATCGTTGACTATGAAAAGGAAAAAAAAGGCAAATAAAGATTGAGTACCACCGGACGCTTACCCACAATTCATGAATGGATTGATGAAAGGAGAACGAAAAAGATGACATGAGTGTTATTCAAATTCTGATAAGAGAAGATGATAAAATAAGATGAGAATATTTTATTCTTTTTAGAGAAACGTAGAAGCATGTACGTGTGATATTAATTGGGTTATCGAAGAATTTATTGTTCTTATTATTGATTTGATTTAGGGGTAATAAAAGGAAATAAAATTAATATAAGGGATATTATTGTTCTTATTAATGAAACGACTCAATCGCCCAATTCACGATCAAGAAAATTCGAATTTAATTCGAACTTAAAACCTCCTCACATTGGGCGATGCCAACTAAAGCATCTTCAACAATCTTCAGTGGTGGTTCCAAGTATGCTGATCGGTAGAGGTAGCAAAAATAATGGTTTATCGTTGTGCATGTTCTCCTAAAGACAGCCAACACAATTGATATAACATTAAAATTTCGGAAAATAAGAAAATCCAAATACCATCGCATCATTTGGTGAATAAAATGGATCATTCAAAGCCACGGCTTGCGACAATACAAAGCTACGACATGTGCTCCTGAAATCAAAAGGCTTTTTTTATCTGGAGCTGAAAAGTTCTTCCAACCAAAGATAAAATGTAGCTCGGGATTTGTTCCTTAGCTGAAGGTGAGTCGGGACCAATGCGGATCCATATGTAATACAAATAAATGAAGAGCCACCAACCAATGCGGTAACCAGTTCCTCTGGCGTTGTATTTGTGTGGTTTCTGGCAGGTCCAAAAAATATGAAAAGTTCGCAGACTCGCATCCTTCATCAACAACCACCTCCACTCGAAAGCTAATAGGGGACAAAACCGTATGGTAACTCTTCAATAACAACATACCTAAAGAGATTTCAATTATTACAGAAAAATTCCAACTGCGTTCAAGTTCAAACATTGCGTATCGGATTTCCCTAACTCGCTTGAACATTGAGTGCAAGAAATGTAACTCCAACACCTTCACGATACGGTTTTCAGTAATCTTTGCTATGTAGACGAAATTCCATTCCCGCATAAATACAAAGCATAAGCAACAACAAAATAGAAAACTTATGCAGAAATTCATTGAAAACCTGCTCAGTTTCTGTGCGCAGAAATTCATATATATAAGAAATACTGCTCAATGGTAGTTCATCGTTGTTGGATGCTAAAGAAACCAAACTCAACCCTCCAACATCATTTAATCTACACCAATGTAATAAAGAATTGCATAAATAATATATAGATAAACGACGTTTATGCACCATTTATAGCACCATTAATATATCATTTCCGAAAATACGAAACCACAGCACAACGGTAATTCACATAGAGTTTCATAGGTGATGTTGTATTAAGATATAATCCAACTGCGAAGAAGGACCACAATGTACCACATTTTGAAAAATTGGAAGAGATATATCGAACCAATACACACGAAATGGATACATGAGGACATCACCTCCATATATCTTTAGATTAACACTTTTTACAACGACAATAACACTATCCCAACTACAGATACTAACATGTCACAAAATTCCATGGCCTTCTCGTCCAGATCGTTACATTCACGACCTCACCACTGCACATGACGTAATAAATTATAAGTCAAAGTATTAAAAGAATACCACTTCTCGAAAGCAACATGCGGAAAGAAATCAGTCCAATATAATCTTGAACACAACTCTCTTGGTACCGACATGACTGCCCAAATCTGGTTCGACGAAAGGAGATAGTAGCCCATAGCATATAGGTTAATAAATAATTAGTTAGAAAGGTTTGACGAATGTACATGCTTACTAACGGGAATAATTGCAAAACAAAATGATAATAAAACAATCTATTGGAACAGGCTGGCATAATCATGCACGATCAACCGAAACCATGGCCAATACATACCCGATAAATATTCTAGTTTGCAAGATAAAAAAGAAAGCCGCATACGAACGTAACTGAAATTTCTCCCTATTTATACTATAATCGCCACTGTCAACAACATGGTCGTATGATTGGTAAAATTTATCATATGATAATGTTCTGTCATCCTAAGCCATCTGGAGCATTGACAACCTCAAAGCCGGATATAAATAATCCATAGCCTTCCACAAGAAATGCCTGAAACGGTCAACTCGTTGATAGTGAAAGACGCCAGCATCAGCGTATCGTGCCCACAACATATAAAAACAATATGAAGCTTAAAAAAATTAGTTTATCATCTATTAACCATACAACAATCATCTAGCAACAGCATGTCTATGGTCATCAGCTCTCCATTTTTTTTAAGTTTGTTGCCTTCCAGGATCGCAAGAGGCTAACGATGACAGTGGTGGATTCAATCCTCGGTCCCAATGCCTCAAGCACGAAGTAATTCCGTAGGCATACCATTATTGTAGATTTTGAGATAACACAACACTACATAGCTTGTTTTCTGATTATGAATTTGGAAATGCGTACTAATATATAGCAAAATAGACCAACGGTTGAGAATTGACATGGTCATTCAATGCATAAAACAAATGCTCGTAAAAAAATGCATTAAACAAATACGAGACCACCCAAATGCCTTATGTACCAGTGTGATGGCTCGCAAGTTACATAGTATAACGACTAAAAATTACGTATTAATACATTAATGTTCACATTATCAATGAATGCAAGCCTTGCGTTACTCTATCAATAACACTCACAATAACGTCTTATGTTGCATATTGTGACAACTCATATTTACATAATAATAACGGCAAAAATTATTAGTACAATGTTTACATTATCAAGTAATGCCAAGCCTTTGTATTGCTCTAACAATTACACACAAAAAATAATAAGTGCAAGGCTAACCTATTATATGTAAACACGTGGAATATTAAATGGGCGTATCATTTTCTTGATGACTTTGTCACTCCAACTACTCTATTTGTATCGTTTTGCTGATCACGTGTCACTCCAATCAGAGTCCTTATCAACTTTTAATATTATAGATTAATTATCATTTTGGAAAAGAAAATACAAGCATAGCATATCTTTAAAGCGTTGTTTGCCAGTTAACAATGGCTAATTCATTTTCAGGCCCTCTTAACATGTTTGGATTTGGGTTCAGGCCCCACTTGAGTTTGCTTTATGATTAAGGACCTAGTTTTCGAAAAATTCAGTAGAAACTACCTAAAGGCTGCATAAAGACATATTTATCCATGTCATATGCGAAATTTACGTCAGGATGCCTAAATGATGTGATAACAAGTTTCGAAATAATAATAACAGTATTGCGCTGAAACAAAATACTTCCATTCATTTGGATAACACATTGTCTTGTATTGAGTACTAAATGGTATATATTTAGTAACAACTGTGTCAATTATAATGCCAATACTAAGACAACGAATAATATAAGTTGAATGATCATAAGTGTTGATAAATTTAGGATATTAGTGACGTTAATTGTGAGAAAATAAATGTTGCCCGTATAACAGAAAATACCACGTGTTTTTTAATAAAAAACAAATGATGTTTCCAGAAGTATCACACCATTCAAAACCAACACTGCTTCCTACAATAACACATTCCTTAAACTCAAGCGTTCCAAAGAAAAATTCACGTTCCAAATCCGACCCAATATCGACGTTACTAACATCACAAAGTTGTATCGGCTTCAATTTTTCATGGGTCTTCATAATCAAAGAAAATTTTGGGAGTTTATAAAGCATGAATGCTTCAAACGCAATTCGGAAATCTCGTATAATACGGTGAAATCTCGACTTTAATGACCGGATAATGTAAATTCGAGACAATTTCATCATGGGCCTTAGTTATCGACGATAATTATTTATGTTCATCATGAAATAACGAAGAATTCTTATGATATCTAAGCGGTAAATGTTTGCTAATTAAAATGGTTATTGAATAACACTTCATGCTTTATGGGTAACAATTAATAAAATAATAATACCATATGTCTTGATGATTATAACAAATATTTCTGCAACAACGAACATATAATGAGAAAATAATAGCGACTCGTCACCCGTAAATAACACATGTAATACCCAAGTAAAGGCAAATAGGAATAGATCGTAAAATATAGAAAACACCCAAATAAAATTGAAACCGCTCGAATCTCCGATGTAAGTGACACATCAAGGTTAAATCGATGTCAATTTCTCATGTAAATAACGAAAAAATCTGAAGATTATCATGGAATAATGTGATTAATACAATTCAAGATATCGTTGAAACACTGGTGAAATCTCGACTTTAATGAACTAATAAGGTAGATTCGAGTAAGTTTGATAATGAGTCTTTTTAATCGAATGAGATTATTAATGTTAATAATGAAATAACGAAGAATTTTGATGGGAACAAATATTGGAACGTTTGTCAATTAAAAAGCTGGTTGGTAACACTTCATTTATTCTGAGTAACAATGCACGCATTCTGGGTAACACATCATTAAGAACATTCTAGAAGGTTCATGATTGTCAGAGATATTAACAGTACAATACCTTCATATTACCACATTGCCTGCAAATAATACCACATGCCTGATAAAAAATAAAAATATAAGCAAAGTTTATAACACATTTGTAGCTACAAGTACCACAAATAGCTAATCAATACCACATTACTATTTCGATTAATTTCGTTCAATAATTCATTTCGTTCGGATGTATAAGATTGACATTCATGGAAATAGATGACATGATGAAGCTAAATCACAAAATTTCTTTAAACGACACGTTTTGCGAATGTTGATATCAATATGTGAAAGTTGAGAAAAAAATCATGTAAACATATAGCCATTCCTTCACAAGATATACTAGTATGTCTTTTAATGAGACATAACATTATGAATTCCGTCACAAACGTATTCAAAATTCAAATTTAAACCACAAAAATCACTTTATATGTCGTAAATATGTATTTGATACATTCTGGAAGTTATTTGTTAAGGAATATTAACGGGATGGTTCGTTAACGTCACCAGTACCAGATTGCCTGCACGTAATACTACATGTTTGCTATAAAATAACAATACGAACCTAGCGAATAACGTGTTTACAGATAATGATACCATATAATAGGTTTCCAGTGCCACATTACTAATTCGATTAATTTCATTCATAAATGCACATTGGTCGAGATTTACAAGATTAACATCTCGTAAATGTATGATTTGATGCATTTATCACACCAAATTCCTTTAAAAGCCACATTGTTCGATTGAGGTGGATGATAGTGAATGTTCGAGGTCAATAGTTTTTCAAAAGATAGACTATTACTTTGTTCATTGAAACATCACATATGAATTTCAGCACGAATACCATCAAAATTCAAAATTAAACCACAAATATAATTTTATATGTCGTAAATCCTGAAACCTTAAGGTTAACCCTGAAACATTAAACCTTAATCTCCATAAACACATAACCCTAAACATTGGTGCGACAACTACAGCAATTTGTAACAGATAAACAACTTTTAGTAACATATTAACTAAAGGATAACAGTTAAAGAGTTATTAGTAACACATTTGCACTCTCGCCCAAAATCCCAATCAATCAATCAATGCACATATCCCGCCGGAATTTAGCAAGTATAGTAAATCCATCCAAAACCAATATCTAGCCCAAAATTTATCGAAACAGTCCTGCTGAAAAATACCATATCAATACTAATGAAAAACAATAGAAGGACATAATATACAACTTCAGATATACCAAGTAATGCTTCAATTTCAGGTAGTAATAGTTCAATGCCAAAAATTAACGAAACAGGTCTGTTAAAAAAATACCACTTACATGGAGCGATGTAGACAGAGATTAAAAAGATACGCAGGGGAAACTACATAGTGACCCACTGAACCATCTTTTGATTGAGGAGGAAAAAGATTGTGCTGCTGAGTTTGTGATATTGAGTAGAGCTGTGACAAAAATCTACTATCAGAGAGCCAAAAGTAATTGGCTTAGGCATGGAGATAGAAACACAAAATTTTTCCAAGCCTTGGTGAAACAAAGGAAGTTCAGGAATAGAATCACATCAATTACCACTGAGGAGGGGCTTGTTGTGGATCAACCGGGGGAAGTTGCTGAGCATATTGTGGCATACTATGAGGGGATTTTGGGAACAAAAATGGATAAATCTCTTGAGCTTGAGGCTGCTGTTATTGAGCAGGGGTCTGTGTTGTCTGTGGAGGAGCAGCTGCAGATGATCAAGTCATTTAGTAATGAGGAAGTTAGAAGGCTATGTTCTCTATTCATAGTGGTAAGGCGTCGGGGCCTGATGGTTATAATAGCGAGTTTTATAAAAAATCGTGGCAGGTTGTGGGAGATGATGTTACTCAAGTGGTGCTGAAATTTTTTCAGACAGGCAATTTACTGAAAACTTTCAGCAAAACATCTATCACACTGATCCCAAAAGTGGAGCATCCTAATTATGCTAAAGATTACAGGCCTATATCGTGCTGTAATACCATTTACAAGTGCATCTCCAAGCTCATTAGTTCGAGACTGAGACCAGTATTGCCCAAGCTTGTGCAAGACAATCAAGGAGCTTTTGTTCCGGATAGATCGATCGCTCATAATATTTTGCTAACACAAGAACTTCTGCGGATGTACAGCAAAAAGGTTGTATCCACCAGGTGTTTGATGAAAGTTGATTTAAGGAAGGCTTATGATATGCTTGACTGGAGCTTCATCCTCAAGTTGTTGCAGAAGCTGAAACTCCCTTTGATAGTTGTGAATTGAATTGAGAGTTGTATCACACAGGTCTCTTACCAGATTGTTATCAATGGGAATTTGGAAGGTAACATTAAAGGGGCAAGGGGTTTAAGGCAAGGGGATCCAATGTCTCCTCTCCTTTTTGTCTTGGCAATGGAGTATCTAACTAGGAAGTTCAAGCTTATGGCCACAAGTAACAGCTTTCGATTCCATCCCTTATGCAAGCTGTTAGGTATTGTTAACCTTAGCTTTGCGGATGATCTTATTGCATTGTGCAAGGCTAAGAAGGAGTTTGTGGAACTCATTAATGAGAGCTTGCTACAGTTTCACCTCACAACTGGGCTTGAAGCTAACACTGCAAAGTCTCAAATCTTCATTGCGGGAGTCTCTGAGAATACTAAGAAGATCCTGACAGATATCACAGGTTTTGCAGCTGGGAGGTTTCCTATGAGATATCTTGGAGTGCCCATTTCCCCCACAAAGTGAAGTAGGGTGGATTGCCAGGAGTTGGTAGACAAGATTTCGAAGAGAATTCAATGTTGGACCACCAAGCATTTATCTTATGCTGGAAGAGTATGTCTTATTAATTCGGTTCTTTTATCACTCCACGGCTACTGGGGTTCTATGTTCATTTTACCTAGATATGTGGTTAAAGCCGTGGATAAAAAATGTAGGGAGTTTTTATGGGGAGGAATGATAGGGGTAATGTGAACTCATTAGTGGCTTGGGATCTGGTTTGTAGCAGGAAGAGCTGTGGTGGGTTGAGTATTTGGAATTGTAGGGATTGGAATTATGTAAGTGTAGGTAGGCTTATCTGGGATATTGCGGGTAAGAAGGATTGCCTCTGGATTCGTTGGTTGGACGGTGTGTACCTTCGTGGGGATGAATTCTGGTCATATGAGGTACCGGCTGATTGTAGTTGGGCTTGGAGGAGATTAGATAAGATCAAGGAGTTGTTCAGATATGGAGTGGTTCAAGGGCAATGGGTAGCTACTAAAAAAGGCATTTTTACTACCACATCAGCTTACAATTGGCTGAGAGCTACTAAGGAAGTGAAGTTAGAGATTGCTGAAGCTATTTGGAACCGGTGGTCTATTCCTAAGCATTCGTTTGTGCTATGGCTTATGGTGCATGGGAAGCTCTTAAATAGGGAGAGGATTCAAAGTTGGGGAATGGTAGTTCCTGATATGACTTGCTTGTTGTGTATGCAGGGGGAGGAAAATATCAGACATATATACTTGGACTGTGAGTTCAGCAACTTGGTAAGAGAAGGGGTGCAAGATTGGATCAATATGTGCATACCTAGGAAGATGGAAGCATTAATGAGCAGTCTTAAAAACCTGGGCAAGAGGAAAAGCAGAGTGTGTAAATGGAGAATTATGATCATAGCTGCAATGGTGTATTTCTTATGGATGGAAAGAAATAGAATACTCCATGGTGATGTTTCTAGACGTGGAGAAGAGGTGCTGCAGATGATCAAGGCTGCGGTTCGAGCGCATATTACAGCGTTGAGTCCATGTGCGGCGAGAAGAGGTGAGGAGGAATTTCTTCAGAATTTGTAGTTGAGTTTCAGGGTGTGTTGTTTTGGTACATGCTGATCATGATTAGATAGATAGGGTTTTGATGTATAGAACCTTGATTTGTGGTAATGATAACTTCCATACCAAAAAAAAAATAAAAAATACCACATCAATACTTACGAAAAACAAAAAATACGTCATAATATATCATTTTAGACAATCCAAGTAACGCTTCTATTTCATGTAGTAACAGTTCGATGCCAAATATTATCGAAACAGGTCTGTTAAACAAAATCCGCCATCAATACTTATGAAAACAAAATTAGGTACCAATTAATCGACAAAGAAGTCGATTGTGAGTTACCCCTGTATCATGACCCACTTTGTTCTTAATACCATATGTTGGACAATACCACATCTATACTTGTTATAAACAAAACGAAGTCATAAGATACCACTTTGTCGGACAAAAAAATATCGTTTATGAGTAATGGAGTAATGTATCTTGATATTGTTATAACGTTAAGACGTAAGCTAGTAACAATAATGCATGAAATAGTAACACGTATTCCAGATGAATCGATGTCTGCAATACGACCTGCTTCACACAACGTAAGTTTTAGAAGTGATGAGGTGACGATTTCAAAATTCATAGAGCCTATGAAACACCCAAACTATGGGTACCTCGAATACACACAGATTAGCTGCAATTGCTACGATAATCTACTTCGATTTGGCCAGATTTTTCTCGAATTTGAACGCATATAAAAATTCATTATAATTCTTACATCGTACTTCATCAATACTAGAATAAATCCTACGTGACACGTCGAAAATGATTGGTTGATGGGGCAGTTGATTGTGCTCAATTCATTGTGAAAAATGGATGTCGATTATTCGAGAAATAAATATAAATTTGTTAAAAACATTGTACTATCAATAAGTAACATATTACCAGTTTAAAGTAACACTTATGGTTTTTACGTAACAAGTCGTCATATTTCTGTAACATAAAACTGGCGTCGAATACCCATTCAGAGAACAGTTTATTAAGGTTATTTTAGTCAAAACATAATTTGGGTCTTTAACTTTAAAATTTTCAAAATATAGATCCTTAAAACTAAAGAAAATGTGACACGGTCTGAGCTAATTTAAAAATGGGCTAATTAGATATCAGGCCCCTTTAACACTTTTGAGTAGGTTTCAGGCCCTCTTTCTATTTTAAATAGGAAGAAAGACCCAAATGATATTTACGTTAGGAATAAGGACCCATTCAGATTGAAAAGCCTCTTTTACCCTTACTTTTTTCCGAAATTACACCATTTTTAGACCTAAATCTACATGTGTTATTAAGTGGTATATAAATCTATTTTAGTGGTATTTATTCTGATTAAAGTGGTATTAAAAAAATAATCTGTAATACGACGCTGAGACTAAAAATCGATTTCAGTACAACCCTAAAATTAGATTTCCAGCCTTAATCGAGAAAACCCGAAGAATTTTCTACCAATATGAACCCCTAATCGACGAAACCCGACCGGTTTCGACACTTGATCGACGAATCTTGCAATGGTTCCGAAGAAGAATTCGTCGATCGCCAAGAAAGTGGCCGGAAGAAGGAGAAGAAAGTTGCTGGGAAGAAGAACGGCGTCGAACGATGGCTCTGCTTGTGTTTTGACTGTGTCTAACACTTTTGGTGTTTTGAATGATGGTTCTGCTTCTGTTTTTCGCGTTTTGAACTAGTTCTATTTTCATACCACATCACATATAAATCATACCACTTAATAATACTCTTGTAACAATTTATACTCCATTCGTAACAAAAAATAAGAACATTGTAGAAGCGTCATGGGCCTATTGCGTTTCCATTTTTATACAATACCACATCACATGTAAATTATACCACTTAAGTATAGTCTGGTACCAATTTATACTCAACTCGTAACAGAAAATAGGAACATTCCAAAAGCTTCATGGGTTTATTATCGTCTCCATCTTTATACAATACCACATCACATGTAAATTATACCACTTAAGTATAGTTTCGTACCAATTTATGCTCCACTCGTAACAAAAAATAAGAACATTCTAGAAGCTCCATGGGCCTATTACCGTCTCCCTATTTATAAAGTACCACATCACATGTAAATTATACCACTTAAGTATAGTATGGTACCAATTTATACTCAACTCGTAACAGAAATAGGAACATTTCAGAAGCTTTATGGGCCTATTAACGTATCTATCTTTATACAATACCACATCACATGTATATTTTACCACTTAATAATATTTTGGTACCGATTTATACTCAATTCGTAACAAAAAATAAGAACATTTCAGAAGCTTAATGGGCCGACAATGAATTTGCCTCGCCATCATTATATGATACCAAATCACATGTAAACTGTACCACTTCAGCATAATTTGGTACCAATTTATACTCCTTTCATACCAAAATATAAGAATATTCCAGAAGCTTCATGGGCCGACAATGAATATGCCTCTCCATCGTTATATGATACCAAATCACATGTAAATTGTACCACTTCAGCATAATTTAGTACCAATTTATACTATCCTGGTAACAATACATTTCGATTCGATACCACATTAAGTGGTAGTGATACTAGATAACATGTAATCTGTACCGTATTAATGGTTTGAATAATTTCGTAACTAAAAGATGGTTTTTTCGATTGTCGAAGAATAAAAATCATGGAAATATATGATTTGATGTATAATCCATCAAGTTCCTTGATTTTGTTACGTTTATTGCAAATATTATGTAAGTGGTCAAATAATGAGGTTTTGATCATGTGAAATGTACACCAATGCACGTAGACAACTATATTTACATCACATTGACATTTACCATTATGAATTACAACAAATGTATCAAACAACATTATACGTCAATCATAGAACAAATCTTACGACAATAAACCTTTAATCGTAACCCCGAAACAGTTTACCCTAAGATCCGATACTCTAAACCAAAAAACTGGAAACCCTAGCGCGTAAACCGCAATCTGTAACACATAAAGTGTTTCTGGTACCACATTATTACAGGAATATATACTACATAAAAGTTCCCGCCCAAAATACTACACAGATTCAGCTTTTCCGCCCAAATCGTATCAAATGGTACCAGTTCCTCCTCAAATGGTACCAGATCCTCCCCAAATCGTACCACTTCCTCCCCAACGGGCCACAACCTGCCGAAATGAAGAATATTCCACAACCTTCCAAATGACATATATCTCTGAAAATAAATGCTATCCCTCCCTTCTCATTCGCACCCTGCCAAATGACATATATTCCCTGAAAATAAAGAACATTCCAGAAGCATCATGATCCGTCAATGAATATGGATCAATATTTGTACCATACCAAGACACATGTAAAATATACCACTTCAGCGTAATGTCGTACCAGTTTATACTCCATTCATAACAAAAAATAAGGAACATTCCAGAAGCTTCATGATCCGTCAATGAATATGGTCTCACCATTTTTGTATGTTACCACATCACATGTAAATTATACCACTTGATAGTATTTTGGTAACCGTTTATACTATCCTGGTAACAATATATTACAAAACGATACCACATTAAGTCATACTGATACTAGATAATATGTTATCTGTACCATATTAATGGTTCGAATAATTTCGTAAATAAAAGTTGCTTTTCTCGGTTGTAGAAGAATAAAAATCATGGAAATATATTATTTGATGTATTAAACCACCATGTTCCTTGATTTTGTTACGTTTATGCAAATAAGATGCAACTAGTCAAGTAATGAGGTTTTGATCATGTAAATATACACCAATGCTTAAACAGTAATCTGTAACACATCTTACATTTCTGGTACCACATTATTACATGAATATATACTACATAAAAGTTCCCGCCCAAAATAATACTGAGATTCAACTTTCCCGCCCAAAACAGCGTGACTTGCTACACCAGTTTACGCCTCTATTATACAACTTTACTCTGTTTTAGTACCAGTTCGAGTAACGCTTCTTATCGTTGCTATACCGCTTTACACCTCTACAATACTACTTTATGCTGTTTTAATACCGCATAATATGAAGTCGATATACCACTTTACCATTTTATACTGTTTTAGTACCTCATCATATTAAATTGTCCGGACATATTAGAAGTAATATCTCGTACCACTTTACGACTACATTGTACCGATTCGTATGGTCTCTATACCAGTTTATGCCATTCTCATACCACACAACGAACACTTATTTAAACTATTTTTTTTCTGGCGATTTCAGTTTCAGTTCGTCAATCTTGAGGGACGAACGATTGAGTCGCCACTAAGGCGCGGCGTAATTTCTAAGCTATGGGTTCCTCCAATTTATGCATATTAGCTTTCATTTCGACCAAAACATGGTCGATTTATCTTAGTTGCGAAATGAATTTCTAGAAATTATTCCTCACAGATCTTAAATTGAGGACGTAAATATCATTGACATCGTCGAGTACACATCAGACTTGGTTTTGTGTCCAGTATGCGGAACATTTACGGCAAATCGATCGTTCAAATAGTTTTTTCGATTGATACCATTTGAATAACATCTGGTACCATAATAGTAGCGATTCATACCTCTTTATATAATGCCTACAAGGGGCATTTTCGTCAAATCATTCTTTTTGTTCTTTACTTTGAATTTTATTTAATGTTGGTCCTTAAACCTATATTTATTGTGAGGAGGGCCTGAATCCAAACAAAAACTTACGATGGGGTATGACATACAAACGCCCCTTTAAAAATTGCTTAGGGCTGAATTAAATCGCCCCTTTTAACAATATAAACGTTTGGAATTGGAGCTACAGGTAACCAGTACGCGTTAAACCTTATCGTCGGTCAACGCTCTTCTATGATCAATGGAGAACGACGGCACAACAAACGGCGACGGATCTGAGTCGTCGGATCGCCGGAAGGAGATACTCGCAGCGTTGGAAGCCGTGGAACGAGATTCCGCTGCTATAGCCGAAAGTTTCTCCTCTCTCTTCGCCTCTCTCCGATTATCACTAGCTCAGGTGAAGAAAAATCGTATGGTTCACCGGGAATTATACTTAGTAGCTTCGATTCGATGACTGTTGAAAGTTGTGGCCTTGCTACTGCTTTGATTGCCTTCGCCTCTTAAGTTGATTTTATGCGGTGGCCTGGTCTGTTAAGATTTGCATCTGAATGACCAGCAATCATTTGCGCTTCTCGTAGCTGGATATTTATTTGATGTTGACAGTTGCATTCGTTGATCTCTGTTTCTGCCTTTGGTATGTGGCAAAGCAATTCTAATATGGGTGATTTTGATGCTCAGGCTACAAGCTCCACTGTCGAGCATATGAACTGCTTCAGTGATGCAGCAGGCCGTCTTCAAGAAAGCGGTGAATATTAGTTTGGTTGATAATTTCCCCTCTTTTTTTTGGCCTAACAATCTGGTTTAGCATTTTTGTTGGCCTTTCTTTTTCCCTTTGTTCTGTTCTTTTATGCCTCTTTTATTGTTCGGGTATATTGACTCTTGGAGAGGCTTTGTCTGTGAAGTTGAATTTCATGTATACTCTTTCTTCTACAAATGGATCATAAGCCGCACACAGCTGACCTTACATGCTATTTGCAGCGCTTGATGCATCAGCAAAAGGGAATCGGTATATTAACTCTTGTCTAAGGTTTGTTGGTCTCTACTCCATTTTATATATAGACGGCATGGTTCCCTAATTAGGTCTGAAAATTGAGTGCCTTACATCATCTAACCTTGAGATCTTATATTGAAAATTGTGGTAGATTCCTTTGGGAATATGCAAGTACTTTATATCAATCCCTATCTGCTGAATTCTGCAGCTAGCTTATCTATGTCTGTGGCAAACCCGAAAAAGTATATTAAACCCGACAATTTTTATGTCATTATAGTAGCTTCCGAGTTTTTCGTCCTTAGTTTTTTTGGGGAATGATTATAGTTTCATTATTTGTCTGATTATAGTTCCATTATTTTTCTGCAAATGCATTTATGGTACCCTTCGAATTATTCTTCTTGCAGATTAAATGAAGAAATGAAAGGAATGGACACTCTATCCTCACAACTGTATCCTTAATCCTTCTGTAGTAACATCTATGACCTCTTGAATTTGCATAGTTTATCTAATGCTGACAAAATATCAAATAATGCTCAAACTTAGTTTCCCCCCTCTCATTGCCTAAGTGGCTTTAATATTGAATCAAGCTGTCCCGTAAACTGATGCTGTTTAGCAACAATTTAATTTATATCTCATGAAATATCCTCAACTCTTGTTTCATCTTAATCTTGAAATAGAAAGGTTCTGAAGCGGCAAGTCGATACACTTGATACAGCCGTAAATAGACTTGTCCGGTACCCTTGATTTTATGCAACAAATAAGGAAATGCTCTTCCAAGAAAAGGTATGTACTTCCTTTTTCGACTCTAAAATTCTTCATCACTCTTAGGTTGTAGAGGGTACAACAGTGTGTACTGAGTTGTCCATTGGACCATTGGTCTCGTATATCATATATATGGACCAGTGGATTTGCTTTTGATTAAAAATCAGTAAAAGCGAGCTTTTATAGTTGTCCATGTCTGTTAATCTCAGTTCAGTATTAGACGTTGTCTGTTGAGTTTTACCATGTTGCAGTGGCCCATGAGTATGGAGTTGTTGATCTTCAAAGTAACACATTGTGAAATTTAAAGATCCATTCAAGGTTCAATCATTTTCAAAATCTTGATATTTTTAACGCATTGCACAATCAATCCTTTTTCCTACCTAGCCTTGTTATCACGAATGTTGTAATGTCATCAGTCCAAAAGGTAATAAGCCATCAGTATACATCATACAAATTATCATCTCCCTCTACATTCTTGCAAGAATCTCTTGAGCTTCGCTCTGAAGCACACAAACATGGAAGTATGCTGTCATGACCCAAAGTTATTGACCCCACGAATTGGATTCGGCCCACTTATTTAGGAACTTACTAATAGTCTTTGGGCCCATTATCAGCTATATATATGTTACGTGATCTTTGTATGAACAGTAAGCAATGAATTAATCTAAATTTCTCATCATCTCTGTATCTCTTCTCCTCTTCATCTCTCTGTTTATCTCTCTCGATCTCTCTATCTCTCTCAGTCTCTCCTCCCCCCTCTAATCTAATCTTCTTCTACATCTTCTATATCGTTCTTTAGTTCTTCAGTAATTCATTAAAAAACAGTATATGTACCGTTTATATCTCGTGCTCTAACTGTTCGACGAAAAGTTCAAGTAAGAAACCGGGTGAAATACGGCTGGGATCTTACATTTGGTATCAGAGCTATCGATTCTCGGACGGATTTCAACAATGGCGATTACTTGGATCAGGATGCCTCCCACCTTCTATGGAACTGATGCAATAGCTTGGGTGGAGGAGTGCTCTCAATATTTCGCATCGAAAACCCTCACTGATGTCGAGCGAACGCAGCGCGCGTGGCTCTACGTCGAAGGCGAGGCTCTCGAATGGTACGGCGAGTACGTTGAAGGTAAGGACTTACCTTGGAATGATTTCATCGAAGCTTTGCTTAAACGATTTGATCCTATGAGTTGGGTGTTGATGATGACTGTGACGTTTGTTGATGTGGACTCATCGATTATCGCTGAGGTGGGTGTTGGTGAGCAACAATGAATGACGAGAACGCGTCAGTGTTGGCTGAAGTTGAACCAATTGTGGATGAGCTTGAATTGACTATGGCTGAGTATAAATTGGCGTCTCGCGTTGGGAACTCGTCGATGGTGCTTAAGAATGATTCGCTCATGGTGATTGATGAAGAGTGCCCTACGAGATATAGGGTGGATGCTCATGGAAAGAAAGTTGACGAATTGATTTTGTTTGATGATAGGTCGATGACGGGTATTGAAGACTCGTCGATGTTGATCAAGATTAACGTTGAAACGGTGTTGATTTGGAGGAAGTCGCTGTTAGCTAATGATGGATATGTATTGGCCGTGGGTGAGATGTTTGGGCGGGCAGCCATTGTAGCTGTCCGAGGATGTTGGTGTATCGAACGTATGCTCGTTGGAAGGGACACCAATCTACCGTTTGATCGAGGGCGTGCGTGCGTTATATATAGGATTAAGACGTGCCCTTCAATCGGAGAAAATCTGCAGCAATATCGGGCATTGGCACGGAATTACTTGACCGAGGGAAAGTGTAGACACTGCAATGGTGGAGAAATATTTTGGGAGAGCAGATTCTTATCAATCTGTGGTGAAGGTTCTTCTTCAAGCTTGTATTGCTGCTTGTTCAATGAACCTGACTATTGCTTGGATTGTAGCTTCTGAACTTGAAGTTGGAAGCGCAGATCTGACACCAGAAGCACAAGCGACAACTTGGAGCACTCTTAAGAATGCTGCATGTATCTTGGTTCTTGGTGAGTATGGAGATTGCGGGGTGAATAGGGTTGCTTGGGCTGCTTACGCTGATAATCATGAAGATGACATGAAGGAGAGGAGCTCCTGAAGGAAAATGCTTACGCTCGAAGCCGAATTTGCTCAATCATCAGGAATTCGGGCATGGCAGCTGTAACGACCTATGGACTGGCAAGAGAAGATCGGCCTTTCGTTCGTGGAAAAAGCTCATCGACCATAGCAGGCAATGATCGTGGATCTATTGTCGGACATCATCCTCTCCCGGGTGTTTACTCTCACATCCTCGAGGACGAGGATGTCTTCGACGGAGGGGTAATGTCATGACCCAAAGCTATTGACCCACGAATTGGATTCGACCCACTTATTTAAGAACATACTAATAGTTTATGGGCCCATTATTAGATATATATATGTTACGTGATCTTTGTATGAACAGTAAGCAGTGAATTAATCTAAATTTCTCATCATCTCTATATCTCGTCTCCTCTTCATCTCTCCGTTTATCTCTCTCGATCTCTGTATCTCTCTCAGTCTCTCCTCCCCCCTCTAATCTAATCTTCTTCTTCTACATCTATATCGTTCTTTAGTTCTTCAGTAATTCATTAAAAAACAGTATATGTACCGTTTATATCTCGTGCTCTAACTGTTCGACGAAAAGTTCAAGTAAGAAACCGGGTGAAATACGGCTGGGATCTTACATATGCATGCCATGACCTGGCAATTAGAACATATGTTCATGGAGTTATGAGCAAGGCAAATGATTAGATTAAAGCCTAAGCAACACATCGTTCTATCAAGATATAGGCGTGTTGCTCTTGAAGATTGAATCCATAAAGCAAGACGATTAGATCTTTGTGTTAAATATGTGATTTTGCTATATACGATGGAATCAGTTACCTTTTTGGTTCATGGCGCTCGACGGGCTATTTGCCTCCTCTGTGAAAACCGGGTCGAGGATAGATGGGCTTTGATGATGTTCTTCTTGGTATTTGACTGTGTCTGCAATAATGTCTCACCATCTTAAACCTTGTATAGTTATTAATTTAATTGTTTCGAAATGTACTATTAGAAAATTTCGAAACAACTTCACCAAAAACTTTCGAACTTCCTAGCTTTTGAACTTCTACCTTGCCAAAATTTGGAATTATATCATTTCCTAGATTTCGAAATACCCCATCCACCTGAAGTTCGAACTTTGTTATCTCCATTTCGAATTTCTACCTAAGCTTGCTTTTTCGAATTTCTACCTAAGCTTGCTTCTTCGAATTTCTCTAATGCTCAAAATCATACATAGGAAACCCTAACTTTCAAATTTCTTTTCTTAAGTTTTGAAATTCTTTACTCTCCTAATTTAAGATTTTCGAAATCCTTTTCGATTAAATTTTGAAGTTTTTTCATAAGATTTTTCGAAATTCTCTATACAAGTATATGTAATATTAACTATGACAAAGACCTTTACCTAATATCGATCTTGAATTATGTCTTAAAGTTTTTCGAAACCTTTAGTTACTTATTTCGAATTTCTCAATTTCAAGATTACCTTTCGAAAATTAACTCACTCTCTCTTTCAAAATTCTTATATCTTTGCAACTTGCACATAAAAATTTTTCCTTCCAGACTTCTAATTTTCGAAGTCTATCCTACTTCCAAAACTTTGTAAAGTCATTCAAAAATCTTCTTAATTCAAAATTTCTTTTAATTCCCACAACTTCTCTTCCTTAGACTTACATTTATTTACGTCAACATATTTCGTACTAGAAACTTAGAATACCTTAATCGAATATTAGTACTTTCTATACATATACCATGAGATTAATTATGCATGATTTATATAAATGTATTGAATGCTATAAGGTTTTGGTTTGGTTTCCAGACAACTCTCCCCCTCTTTAAAAATTTCGACCTCGAAATTTCATACCGCATTCGTAGTAACCATGGGTACTATGATTGTTCCATCTTACTTTCACCATTGGAATTACTTTATTCCGTAATTATTTTTTCGGCATATTCAAGAATTTTTGTTGGTTATTCTACATAACTGAGATCTAATATCTGTAGCGTTCTTTCTGATTGTCCATCCATCTGAAGGTGAAATGCCGTACTAAAATATAATTTGGTTCCGAGAACTTCCTCCGTTATTCATCAGTCCCTGTTTTACTTTTTCTGCAATATCAGCTAGCTTCTCCTACTTGAACTGGGTTTGTTTCATCATAGTAGGACGAATCACAGGTGAAGTACAAATAGCACACATTTACTTTTATTTCGATATTTATTTTCCTCATTGACGACTTTATACTCCGTATGCCGTGTTTATGACTTATTCACCCTTGGCAATCAGACATATAAGTCATTCTCTGTACTGGTATTGGCATTGGCTAAGATTATTATGAGTTACGTAATATATGCGTAGTTATTCCGTTAGGCCATATAATTTCTCGATAGGTGGTTCGTTTTCTCATACAAAGCCTAATTCATACATCGCCAAATTCATAAATAAAAAATATCTGCCTCATTAATGAGGGAGATGAGCTGTACAGATCGTTAGGTGGTGTCGTTTTCTCACAAAACACCTATAAATGGTAATCATTTGTTGAGGCTAAAGAAATATCATAGCACTCTCTATATAAGCAACATCTTTTCTTTGAACATTTTCGTTTTTTCCTTTTTGCTTCTCGATGGATGATCTCGACAAGCTTAAACTCGAGCTGGCAATTTACGGGGGTCTACTCAAAATCGCACTAGCGATCTTCATATATTGGGTCGTCACGAGATGCACCTGCTCCATATATTGAAGAAGCTTACTTCTTAGCGTATCGGTCTTTATCTCAGTTCGCTCATCCTTTGTCTTTTGTTACTATGAGCTTGGCTCTATGTACTTTTGTGTGATGAACCATGTAAATTATGAATGAATAATATCTATATATTATACACCAAGCGTCTGAACACTATACTTCCTTCGTTTTCTCTTATAGCACTTTTCGGTCTTACGATGGAGAAATCTCTTGATAGCCAGGTTGGTGTTTATCCCCTCTAAGTAAATAAATCCTAATATGAAGAAAATTTTTGCTCCTTGTGAAATCGCTTTGTGCATTTATTAACCTAGGCTCATTATACGTTATTTCCATTTTCTCACTAGACGATTCTTCATTTATCCTTCCTTTACTACTTTGGAAATTCCTAGATTCTATTTTTAGTTTTCTAGCACGAACACTTATTGATTTTCCATACAACTCCTTATCTAATTGTATGATACATTTTCAAATCGTATGACTAAGTCTTGCCTCAACTATTCAGCATTATTCATTCCAATGGCAACCTTATGGGAATTATAATGAGATAGTTAATTCTGTAATACTTCGTATTTGCCTATCGACCTATTTCCTTATTTCAACTCTAAAATTCCTTTCTCTCTGATCTTTATAAATCTCAAGCATGTAAGTATCATTAAATTCTATTAAGAAATTCTCCCAAATTGAGCCTGGGGTTATACCATACTATCCGGAACTATTTTTAAGCATTCGCATACATGTCCCTGTAAGAGTGAAACTGCATAATCAAATCTTTCTTCTGGAGTAGACTGCAACAGGTTAAACACCCCTTTCTGTTCTTTTCAACCATGTTTCTGCTTTTCTGCCAAAATGTATTATACCCATGAAGTCCACAGTATCCATCTTTCTCAGCTCATCATACTATCGTTTACGGAGAATTGTCAGGGGTTTTCATGCTCGACTTTAGGCGTATGAAATGAATGTGATTCAGGTACGGTCGGTCTTGCTCCTCCCCTTTGCGTAAGTTCATCGTACTTTATACGCATCAGTTCATCTATTCTAGATATGCAAAAAGAATCTACAACCCATAAAATACACATACCGTGCAATTGTCTACAGAATCTAAAACCTAGACTCTGACCACACATGTAGCGCCCCGTTTTTCTATTACTGTATTTCTCCAGCTGTCACATTTTCACATAAAGTTTTTGCTTTTCGTTTCTTTCCATATCCATTTCTTTTAAACATAAATGAGGGCGTACATCTGGTTGATTTACTTCCACACATAATGTGTATACACGTAGTTATTTTAGCATCACACAAAAATTGATAATGTTCCTTAAATTATGTGCATACGTGTTGGGAGTAGGATGAGAGTGTAGCCGACCGACCTTGAATCCACGCTTTATGCGCTCTACCATGCCTGTTTAATATCTACAAAACTGTGGAGACAACTTCACTGAGTATAATCGCAACATGTTATTGCATGATATAGTAATAAGAAAAATTGTAACTAGTAGTAATTAACTTTCACTAATGTCCAAGTAATAGAACTGTAACAAATAAACATTTCCTTTCTGTCAATGATAAGTAACACAATAATAACTGTAACCAGTAATCATCTTTTTATCAATATTCACGTAGACAATCCCATCATGTAAACGTCGTTCATAAAATCTGTAAATTAAATACGCTGAATAAAACCGTAACAAACATTCAGTTCATTTCCATAAATGTTCACATAAATAATTCTATCATATAATATTTAATCATGTAACCATCACTCGTAAAATCATGTACTCATCATTCGTAAGCCATCATATAACCATCGTTTAAAAAACGTAGATCAAATACCACACATAAAACTGGAACAATTAAATAATTCTTTTCCATTAATGTTCACGTAGACAATCTTTATCACATTTTCCATCGTAAATATTGTGACAAATAAGCAATTTCTTATCATCCGTGTTCACGTAAACAATTTCATAAACTGTAATAATCGATCAATCCATTTTCATGAATATCGTACATTCCAATCGCATAACGATTCCTTTCCATCGAAGTTTATAAAAACTTCTAACTTTCAACTTTCATTTCAATCACAAAATCACATAACTACTGCTCATAAAACATTTCTATCACATGACCATTGCCCGTAGGATCCGTAGATCGTATGCAATTTTATATGCGCGTGAACTTTTGATACTCCGTTATGAACCAGCTAGACTCGTACTATTAATCCCGTAGGGGCCCATGCATGGGACTCTGTAATGGTAGATGTATTTTTGTGCCTGTACAGGACTCTGTAATACCCCGATTTGCAAGGAATAACCGTAGTTATTCCCCTATTTGTAGGATGTAATCTGAAAGGGAACAAATGTTGTATATCATACTCACAGTATGGCTTTAAGCCACGTTCGTTACTCGACTTTATCTTTGTCCCTTATCGGAATCTTGACCTATGAACATATTATGTTCGATGAGTATAAGTTCCTTAAAATGCTGTATATGTCGTGATATGCATGTTTGTTACGCATGATCAAATCTCTATTTACGATCCCTGCCTTTCTTACTTTTAATCATCAATCATATTTCACTCAGTATCGAAACTTTGCTAGTTTAGTGGATTGGATGTACTTTCGAATTTCCTAAGTGTTGCAAAGTTCACGTTTCGAAATGTAATATTATTCCTATGCATGTTCGAGATCAGCAAAGTATCTTGATATTCCACCCGAGAATCTCTTTCGAAAATTTCTTTTGAAATTTGCTTTCGAAATTGCCACAATTCCTTTCAATATTTCACTTCAAATTTCTTTCACAAATTCCCTTCGAAATCACTTTTGGAAATCTCTTTCGTAAAATCACCTTTTTCACAATTTCATTCTAAAATTTTTTCGAAAATTTCGTTTCGAAATTCCTTCGACATTGTCTTTCGAAAATCCTCTTGTTTCGAAATTCCTTGGCTTCTAAAATTGAGTTCTTTCGAAAATTCGATATCTTTTGAAAAATACTATCTTCATTCAAAAATCTCGTAAGCTTCGTCGAAAAGTATAAATTCATCAAAAACATGAAGAACATCAAACACGTTCAAACTTCAACCATCTCCATACTATTAAAAAAACCGAACTTAGATAAGCATGAGCAGATATGAATTTTCATGTAAGCTAGCACCTAAACAAGCTAAATCTTAACTTAGAAACATAACATCGTAAGTAGCAAAATAGATTCCTCGTTCAAAAACTTAACACTCTTCATGATTACCATCTTTCGAAATTAACATTGAGAAACCCTATCCTTCGAAAATCACCATAAAATCATGGCTTTCGGAAAAACACAATTTCATTCAGAAATCCTATAAGCTTCTATCAATTTTATAATTCATCAAGAACATGATGAATTTTAATGAAACTTCAAACCTCTTTAAGTTTTCTGGATCAAACTTAAATTCACGAGCAGATGCATTAGTACCTAAAACATGATGAATCATATCTTAAAACATAGAGCGGTAACAAGTGTTCATACCCCTTCGACGCCTAGTTCGATCCTTGTTCTAGCTTTTCTTCCCACTCTAGCTTCTTTCTAAGCTAACTTTACGTATGACAAGAAATGAGATATTTCCTTATAATTATCTTAAGCTAAATGATTTTTAATTTAACATTAAGTTGTTTTCTCCTTTTTAACTAAGCATACGAAAACTTTAACGAGTTCACCTAATTCTTTAACCCTATTAGAAGTCACTCGTGTTTATATGTGTGTGTATGAGAACTTTTTTTCTAAACCTTCTTAAGTTTCATATAATTTGTAATAAGATATTATCACGTACCTATCCTTAGCTAAATCATTGTTATTATTTTAACTTAGAGTTGTTTTCTACATTGTCTTGATTTTCACTGAAAGTTCTGTACTTATCCCAATCCTTACGTGTAGTGATACCCCATCAAAGTTGCATTCTCCTCATGTTACTATCATTTTTGATAATATGTAGTGTAGTTAAGGGTTTTCGAATTTCTCCTAGTTCGAACATCACTATTTCGAATTGCTACTCTTTCGAAAATTAACTAATGATAAATACACTTACTTAATTCCATCTTAGAAAGGGAGTTGTATGGAAAATTAAAGAATAGTTATTCGTGCTGGAAAATTGAAAATAGAATCGAGGAATTTTCAAAGCAGTAAAGAAGGACAAATGAAGAATCGTCTAGTGGAAAAATGGAAAAGACGTATAATGAGCCTAGGTTAATAAATGTACAAAACGGTTTCGCAAGGAGCAATAAAATTTTCTTCTTCATATTAGGATTTGTTTACTTAGGCGGGATAAACTGCAACCTGATTGTTAATAGATTTCTCCTTTCCGATAATCGTAAGACCGAAAAATGCTATAAGAGGAAACGAATGAAGTATAGTGTTCAGACGCTTGGTGTATCAAATTATATATAGATTATATTCCCTCATATTTTACATGGTTCATCACACAATAGTACATAGAGTCCCTTCTGATTAATCTGGGATGATCTCGTGGAAGAGTCTTCCTTCTTCATTCAATTCAGCGTGAATTCGACATTGATCCGTCTCTTGCGCTCCGGGACGTAATTCTGTGTTCTTGACGGCTCTTTTTCGTCTCTAGATGATTTAGGGTTGATATCTGGTCGGTCCCCCCTCTTTTTGGGTCGAATTTGGGCTTTTATAATGGCTTTCGCTACTGTCACGGGCTGGGACATATCCGTCACGGCCGTGACACTGTCGGGGCACAAAATGGAGCTCACTGCCGTGCATCACGGCCTTGTGCAGAAGTGTCACGACCGTGACACTTTCCAGCCTTGCGACAGTTTCGTATGTCTCTCAGATGGAGGGGCAAACGATGTCCGATTGACCTGAAATTTTAACCATATATAAAAGACTCGACAATCTTGATTCCTACCAAAGGGATTCTCAATCCAAGATCTGGACTGAGAGATATGAATTTTCTAATGTTGCTGCTGCTATGGGTCACACGGCCTGGTGCAAGAAGTGTCACGGCAGTGACTTCCGGCAGTGTAGTTTTCTGTCTCCTGTCACGGCCTGATACACTAGGTGTCATGGTCGTGACCATGATTGTTTCCGTCGTTTTTGCTTCGTTTTGCCTCGTTTTCGCTCCTTTTCGTCCGAAAGTCGTCCTAAGCTCCTTCAATATCAAAATATGTGTAAATAGGGCGAATAAACGCATAAAATGATTGCTAGAGCTCTATTATAACCCAATATAATACTATGATAAACGGTTAACTAACGGTTCCTGAGAGCTAGTGGTCTCTCCTTCGGTGTCGTACCTGAGTTGCCTTCATAACTTACGCTCAAAATCTGGGTTTGCGTCAACAACGGGACCCGAAGGATGGCTTCGGGTCATTCACTGCTGAATCGTACCTTCAATAAGTGAAAATGAAAATTAGCGAAGAACAGAATAAACACGTCGAAGAAACAACGAAATTTATAATGTCATAAAAACATAAAAATGCAAATAATGACAAACTAAAAAAACATTAAATAAGGTGGCTAAAGTATCGAAATAAGGTGTTCCTAATATCAATCTATTCCCCGGCAACGGCGCCATTAACTTGATTGACACGCGGTGTACTAATGTAAAGTGCAGGAGCGATAAGTGATAAATAAAACGAATATGTGGTAAAGATAATTTTATAATGTTATATTTATGTTAAAGAGGTAATTTGTATTTGAGTTTTTGGGGGGTTTTTGCGTAATTATAGCAAAAATTGGGAAAATATGCAAATTGGTAGATCTTTAAAGACACTAACGAGACATAATGGTATCTCTTTCCTTGAAAACGGAAGTTAGGCAAAAACAGATGAAAGAAAAAGCAGTGCATGTTTTGATTCAGGCTTTTGCTCTTTCACACAGGTAAGAGATGAACTACGTTGGCTTGCTCTTTATTTACACTATCACTTGCTCTTATATAAAGGGGAGCAGAGCTAAGGGAGGAGGGGGGCGGCCTCAGAACCTTCACGAAAGATTAGACTCTTTGCTCACCTACAACCCAAGCACGCACCTCAAGTTCCATCTCCCACTTCACGTACGACGCTCACCTCTAAGACCAAGCTGGCAGCTGCTCTTCTCCTTAGCAACACACGGAACGGACCAACAAAGAGCTGAAAGCTGGGCTGCCCCTTCCAAGCTCGCTCACAAGGTGTTCGATCAATTCCCTCAACGAAGAATAAGGATCTAATACGCCAATTTCAGGGAAGATACGATGTTTTCTCTGTGTTATTTCCGTCCTTCGATGTGTTTAATTCATCCTATGAGTAGCTAAATCCTTTGTGTTTGAGACTCGATGAACCCTAGTGAGTTCGAACTTATAATTTGAAGTTGTTGTTTTTTCTGCTATTACTACGACTCGGTTACGATTTATATTGTTGTTTTGAGTATGTCTATGTGATCAAGATAATTTTTGGGTAATCGCAAGCTACGCTCGAGAGAGGGGCTGGCGACTAGACCACTCGTAGGCGAGCGGAATAAATCCATCATTAGAGATAGGTTGGGCTACCCCATCGGATTAGAGTCAAATCTAATAGAGATTTATCGTATTTTTATGCGGTCTGCGATTGTGTAATTAGGGAAGCTTGCCCAGCTATTCAAGAGGTAGATTAGTTGTTTACGTTTATTTTATATAAGGTGCAATTTCGTCAGCTATCGAGACTCGTACGCATGTTATAGGAATCTCCACGGTCTAATGATAGTCATGTTTTTGTATAAGAGATATTTGCTTCGGTCGAGTTAAGGGGATTCGAAGTCTCAAATACTTTGCTTTTATAAAGTCGTTCCGACCCGTTATAGCTATTTTATCAGATTTTTATTTTTGTGTTTATAGTTTATTTAGTTTATCGTTATTTATATTTGTATCAAACAAAAAATATTCACTAGGATATTTAAACGACGTTTTCCTAAAGTAGATAGTTCCTTTGGTTCGATACTCGAATACTTACCGATCATGTACTACTATCGATAGGTACACTTGCCTATTGAGCTTAGAATAGTTCGTAATATTCGTTTTATTTTTATAACTCGATCCGCTCGATCAATATGTAGTAACTATCACCGACGTGCGATAGGATGTGGACCTATCATTTGTAGTGTAGTAAGGTGAGTAAACGAGTATCGAACACGCAGAATAAACTTGATCACTAGTGATGACCTATCGACTCGATATTTAGCCTAAATAAGGTGCGCAGATTGTTTATACTACGAACTATCCTAACAGATCAATCCTAAATGAATGAGAGATTAAGAGAATACGACTAAAACTGATAAGAGTGCTTTCAGATAAAATAGTGTGCTCGGGATTCGAATCTCGCTAGGTATTATCGACACAATAGACTATCGTTCTTACGTGATTCTTGACTAAATCGCAGTAATTTTCTACCAACTCACGAAATTGATATCGCCTAGACGCTCGTGGGGATCTGAGATTCAATAATTACTAACGGCGAGGATCGAGTATTTTCTTTCGCCCTATACTCGAATCATATCATCTACGAACGGCCTAATCGTTGTTTAGCTGTCGCCCTAAGCGATTTTCCACACAGTCACTTTAACACATAGACATATTAAAGCGAAGAAACACTTCCATAGATAGATAAATAGTCAAAACACACGAGTCACGATATATATATGTCTTAAATTCGAATTAACCTAGCGTTCATCTACTCCCAAATACAATGGGAATATAGTTACTCATAATTGATGGAAAAGCAACAAAAGATATAAAGAATGAGGATATATAATTCATATTCCTTCCTACTGATGAATTTGGGATGATCTCGTGGAAGGATCTTCGTTCCTCGTTCAAATTGGGGTGAATTCATTGTTGATCCGTTAACTTCGCTCCGGGAAGTATCTCCCTATTCTTCACCACTCTTTTTCGTCTCTGATTGGTTAGGGTTGAGTTGTGATAAGTTTTCTTTTCTTTTGAATAGAAATTGGCCTTTACTACTGATTTTCGCTAGCTTCACGGCCTGGGACATGGGCCTTCACGGCCGTGACATTGGCTTAACCCTTGCTTCATCTTTCTGCCAAGAGTCACGGCCTCGAGCATGGACATTCACGGTGGTGACGCCTACGGTCGGGCCTTCTTTAGCTCAATACCCAAGTTCACGACTTATTGCATAATGCGTTCACGGCCGTGAGGGTGTACAGTGGCGGATTGATTTGCTTTCTGCTGCTATTTACGGGCACAGATAAGGTCCTTCACGGCCGTGAAGATCTTCTGGTAGCGTCTATCTTGCTCGTTTTCGCCCAGTTGTCGTTCCTTTTCGTTCGATAGCCGTTCTAAGGTCCTGCAATATAAAAATAGATGTAAATAGCGCGAATAAGTGCATAAAATGATTACGAAAACTCAATCATAACCCAATTAAATACTACAATAAACGTATTAAAATACGTTTATTAGTTATTAGTGGAAGGAACGATCTGGTAGAATAGACTAACAGGAGTATCTAGGTGTACGGTACCAGAGTAGGCTAGCGCAGGAGCCGGTGGAAACTCAGGAAGGAGCGACCTAACGTGGGTGACCAGTGTAGGCTACCCTAGTGCGAGGTCCCCTGACTCCGTATTTCTATTATGAGGGGGTGGTGCTTAGTCTAACCTAGGGCCCTGTTGTGATGTGTTGAGATGTGATAGGTTGATATGAGAGCAAAAAGTCGAGCGTGCATTTATTGTGAGGTATTTCGGGACGGGGATTGAGCGCACGCTTCATGCATATTTTCACCTCGTGTTGTAGGTATGACCAAGTCGGACGTCGAGATACGTCGCGACTGAGGCGGGCTGATGGCGGTGACGCTACGGACTTTTGAGGGCGGGGCTGTACACAGTTGACGACCTGTGGAGTGACGTTAGGATATTTTAAGATTTTGATTGATATTTTGGGGCTGAGGCCCTTGTAGTGAAATGACTCTGTAAACACTTTTATCGTATCATATTAAGAAAAGTTTTTATAGATTGGGTTTTCTGCAGCTTTCGGTGCGAAATCCTCCATTATTCTTAATTAGAAAGTGAGGGTCGTCACATGAAATATCTAATTGCACCTCAATTAAATATTAAACGGGAGATTGTTGACATACCGTGTGGAGACCGCGTGAAGAAATGCTTCACGGGGTTCAAGATATTTAATTATAATAATATTTTATTATAATAATATTTTAATATTATTAGAGGATGACATGCCTATATACAGCAGACGAACAAAGCGAAACAAAGACATCCCATAGAAGAAGAGTAAGAGAGAAGAAAAGAGATAGGTAAAGAAGAAAAAAAAATAGTGAGTTTATTCGGTATTTGCTCCTAATATAATGAGAGATAATGGAATTTCCTCCTTTATAGATTGAGATATTGTAAAACCTATTTTATCCCAGTATTAAATTCGTTCGTTGCCCGTGTTTTTTTACCTCGATACAAAGAAGGGGTTTTCCACGTAAATTATCGAATCCCATTTATTCTTACAGTCATTTCCAATGTTGTTACGCTGTCCATTTCGCAACAAGTTCAGAAACCACATACATTTTTTCTGAAGCTATTCCGACGTGCTTTCTGGTATTTTCCTATTGAGAATCAAGTGAATTGTCCCTTTTATTGCATTTTTGTTCTTGAGTGATTCAATTCAGTTGTTGGCTTTGTATCAGACGCCTGCTTCATTCTGAAGAAAATTAAATGCAATAGCCAAATGAGATTTATGTGTGTGTTTTTGTGGCTTAAACGAACAGTATAAAGACCAACAACTTGGTCACTTGAAACCCTTGACACTCTTTATGAAAACTGGTGAGCTGCAAAGACTTCCTCGGATGTTGTGCAAATAATAATCAGATTTAGATGAATTATTATGCAGATGCAGTCGTTTTCGAGAAAAACCATAGCTTGGAATAGGTGTGTATGCTTACATATGAACATTAAATTCACAATGGAAACTAAACTATTGCTGTTTGTGGTCACATATTAATTTCATCACCTACTACCATTTTGTTCACTGACACACCAAACACAATATGTATGTACAGAAAATCCTAATATTGAAGCATGGAATTTGAAATCATTAATTAGAATTAAAGGAAGGTATACTTTTTTGAGTTTTATCTGATTCTATTTTATAAATGTTTATACATTGAGGCTGATCAGCTGAGCTGGTGTCATTTACTATTCATTTATAATATTAAATAATCAGTTTCTTTTTCTCACCATGGTTTTAGTATTATTATTGTCTTTCTGCAGGGTAATAACATTTATAATTGTATCAAATCTTCAATGATTTTTTAAATTATTATAACCATTTAATTATTTTCAAAGTGCATCGTTGGAAGAAAACCCGTGTCAGGAAATTACAGGTTTATCTATGATTGGAATTTTATTTTTCAGAGGACTATTAAAATTGTGTATTGTTTGAATATCTTAATTCTCTAATTCATAGACATGTGGGCTTTGAACTCTTGTCTAGGGGAGGACATCGGGTTGGATAATCGGGTATCGGGTAATTCGGGTTCGGGTAATTCGGGCTCGGGTTAAGATTTTCACTACCCGAACCCAACCCCATCTACGGCGAGAACCCGCTTGTCGGGTATATTTCGGGTTCGGGTTCGGGTACTCGACGTCGAGTACCCGATTTTGAATTGAAAAAATATGAGTAAAAATATTATAACATATTAATATATCCATGTTATATATTAAATATCACTTATAATATTTGGATGGTTTATTTACAATAAATATATATATATATATATATATATATATATACATATTTTATATCTTTATTTATAAAATTTTGAGTATATATTTTAAATTTTTATAATAATTTATGCGTTGATACTAAAATATCGCTTGTTAATTATGCAATTAAAATAAGAAATTAATCAAAATATTATTTAAAACTTTAACATCACTCACGTTAGATATTGATATTTAGATATGTAACTATATTTTTTTAATGTTTATGCATAAAAACTAATATATTTTTAAAAATTAATTTGTCGGGTACCCGAATAACCCGATTGGGTAGTAAATTACTACCCGATACCCGATCCGATAAATAATTATCGGGTATGGGGTAACCCGATACCCAACAAATAACCCGAATTATCCGACCCCTACCCGAACCCGATAGGATTCGGGTAAAACCCGAATACCCGAACCCGGACGCGCACCCCTACTCTTGTCAGTGTCCGCTGTAGCATATTGTAAGAAAATGGGATTATGTTTTCGTTAAGATATTGCTATATGGGTTGCATGCACATATAAACGAACTCAGAGTGCATTCAGATTCGTGTAGTTGAATGAAATCAGATGATTTTACATTATGTATTTTCAAAATCGTAATTTTAAATCCAAATCCATTGTTTGGCAAACGTTGGGCTTTCGAAATTTTGAATTTCAAAATGAAGTTCGAGCTTGAGAAGCTCGTCGAACTCGATTTCTAAATGTTCTCTTCAAAGTACAAAAAATAAAATAAAAATAATAAATCATGAAACAAAAACCCTTTCGAGGCTCACTAGTAAGCTCGAGCCAGTTCATTCGCGAGCTCGTAACAGCTCGGCCGGCTCATGGAGCTCGCGAGTTAGCTCGGCTCATCGTTCACCCCCTAATTATTATTATTTTTTCATTATATTATTTTGGTGTTATTATTTATTATTATTAGTATCATCACTATTTACGAAAAATTCATTACGGGATCAACTTTGGATTTAAAAAACACACTATTTGACAATGAATTTTAAATCCAACAAATATAAGCAACCTCGGATTTGGACGAAATCGAAATCCAAATCCGCTCGATTCTGAGGATTTTGGACAATCCGGATTTTAAATTGAAATCCGGAATCCAAGCGGACCATAACAAACTTTAGTCTTGATTTGATATTATACCATGGTTCAAAATATAAACGACAAAGCCTTTAGGAAATGATAACCTATGGCTATATATACGTTATGCTTCGTTCAACTCAGTTATTGATAATACGTTTTAGAACACAATATCATCAATGATCAACACTAGAGCTGTCAACCAGGCGGGGAGGGCTGCGATTCTATAGGCCCAACCCACCCGCGCGGACGCGTGCTTTGGCTGGGCGGGGTGGGCTAATTATATATATATATATATATGTTAATATTAAAATAATTAGATAATTTAATTAATGATTCATTAATTAGTACTAGGTTTAGACCCGTGCGATGCACGGGTTGTTTATTGATGACGTATCAATGAAAAAGAAGACATTGTAAAGACTGTGAAATAAGCATTATACATTACAAATGATTGGGCGACTGCGTAACAATATGGAAAGACGTGCGATCCTTTTTTTATATGCCTAACAATATCAAATAATATTGCGTTGTGTTATTTTTGCATGACTGCTATTGAAGCAGTCGTGTAATTAATCATAGTCGTGCGATTTCTCATCATACATTTTATTTGCACTATTGACCACTACTATGGAAGACTTCATTTAATTCGCACTCCTGAATACGAACATATGAATGTTGGCATTGTACACAATACATGACTTAGATATTATGGTGCATGTCCAATAAAAGAATCTATAATGTAAAATGAGATATTCTTTTATTGTTACATGTAAAAATTTATTCTCATTATTTAAAATACTATGAGTATAGGCTACTAGTGAAGCTTAGATGACTTATAACAGTATTGTTGAGAGCCTTTCGTTCATCAGAAATATTTTATTTGCACTACTGAAAACTACCAAGCAAGGTGTAGACATATCTTACAAATAAAGATAAAGCCAAAACTAACAATACATTATTCAGTGGTCTATTTTTCAGTAGCCTAAATAATTGTCAATACATTTTTGGATGGCCAGCGTCTCTTTGTACTCTTCGATTCTTTTATTTAGGGTCTCGTTTGGCTTCTGTTTCAGACGAACAATAATGGTCTAGGTTTATAGTTGATATATAGCTATGAGTGATACTGTTATTTATTTTGTTGGACCGAATGAATTTATATTGTTTTTCGCTCATGATCCAATAAGGAAAATAAGTGCATTTAGCTTTAGAATATATATCAACCCAATATTGGTTAGATACCGTTGATAATATTTCATTGTGTGTTGTTATTTAACTAAGGTCTGTTATGATGATGGGAGGATTCAGTCGTCTATTTTTCAGTCGTATCTCTTTCAGTCGTGTATTTTTTAGTATTGTATTATATAGCAGCTAATAGGAATGTTATATATAACTAATGCAGTTTTTTCAGTCGTGTATTTAGGAAGAATGTGAAGTCCATTGCAAATCTTCGTCTCCACTGTGATGAAAAATCTTTCTTTGATTGGAGAATCCAGGTCGTGTAGTAAATATTTGCTAAACGTGAAATTTATTGTATATCTGTGGAAGAATTTTATGGGCGTAATTTTTATGTAAGAGGTCGGTGGAATGCTAATGTGTTTAAGTTTATAAGGCTGCGTACGACTGCAACAATGTAATTGCAAATTTACGAAGGTTAACCTTTGAAACTTAAGTTGCAAAACAGTAAGAGTAAAGGCGTAAGACCGATTGCTTTGTGATGACTACTCCTTGAGAAGATGGTACCCTATCTTGTAAGAAACAAAAGCATCTATACATGCATACTCTATCTGACCGCAGCTAAGAACTCTGTTCTCCCAATTGCTCAAAGTCACGTTTTTGGGCTTACGCATCACCATCCCACAAACGACCCAGGCCAGTTCTTCCAATCCCGGTCCTCGGAAATACCGTGGGGCCCAACGTGCTTTTGCAACAGCTGCCACGTCGACAACATTCCCGTTGTTAAACAACGCGTTGTCACGGATTAGTTTCACCATATCTTCCGCAACTGCAACGCTGACGAAGGTGACATTTGGATTTAACATGAAATTCTTGAGTGAGTCACTGATTTCGTCGAGATGAGTTAGCTGAATTATTATGCATTTACGATCGATGCACAATTACAGAGTTGCTGTTCTGTTGACTATGCCGCGAGCCCAAATCGGTCTGCACTCTACGTCTATGCCAACCAGCGTTGGGATGGAAACGTCAACTTGCTGAAGCCATTCCGTTACAGTGGTTGAGTCGCTGGTCACTGTTGTTTCTATGGTCATATTGCTGAATTGTACACTAAAGATCCTCGTTGGCATTGTGGCTGATAATCTGGATTCTATAGGTTTTTTTTATTTAGCACCTTGGGCTATTCATCTGTGAAGTTCCCATATTTATAGTTATGTGCAAAGGAAAGCAAAGAGGCATATAATTTGTAGGCGACTTTTGGTATGCACTAATTAATGTTTATGGAATGATGAAATTAAGACGGGAGCTCCGAATATTCCTTATCGAGTATTGGATACATGAATGTTCATAATTTGATTTTGATGAGTAAGAATTTAAATAGTTTTCTCATTTGATGCTCCATAACATGTCAGCAACATTAAACTTTGCTAAGAAATACAATATATTTAATTTGGAAATTATGTATGCAGTAGTGAATTTTTGATATTTTGTGCACTTGGTAAAAAGAAAATGGTTGCTTCTCAAGACTCTTTAAGCTGTAACCGTCTCTATATCTGGGAATAGGTAGGAAATTGCTTTTATTAAATCAATTTCATTTTAACTGTTTGAGTAGTTTTTGTTATACTGTTGTACACAATTCCGTTTTTTATTTATTTAAATGTAAGAGTATTTATCCGCTATTTGTTAGAAGAATAAGGTTATGAGAGTTATAATGGTGGGTAATTTAATATTATCAACTTCATAAAGTAATCATCATTATTCTGAATATTTTCATTGTTAATTCTCGTTTAAGTACAGGTTGTAATGATGATCGGAGCGTTCGGTCATGTAATTTTCGGTCGTGTAGTTTTCAGTCGTGTATTACATAGCACCCAAGCTAGTAACGTTATATATATCAACTGTAGTTTTCAGTCGGGTATTTGGAAGATGAAATCTACTGTAGATCTTTATGAGTTTTCTCAAGTAAAATCTTGTAATGTATTGCAGCCATTTAGGAATTCTGTAAGGGAGGGGTGATGAAGGTAAATTGTTCAATAACTTTGACAGGTTGTTTAAATATTACTCAATATTGTATATGGATATATTTAGTATAGCACATCATTAAATATAGCTTAATAATTCGTTATCGTCAAGAAGTTCATTACACTGAAGAACATTTAATTCAGGCTTAGATAAATATTAGCGAGTAATTTTTTTTATGTCTATGACTCCTCTGTGCCGCAGATAGACGAAATACCAATAATAGCTGGGCAAAACCAATAGACCTTTAGGATGCAGGTTTTTATATGTCATAATAATCAAAACGAATCCGACCTACGAAATCTGATAGGGTCAAATAACAGAGGAATATAGTTCAGAACATGACTGGCGAAACATTAAAAACATTGTCTAACATTACTAAATACCTAATAGAGGAAGAAGTACTTCGAGAACTTCGCAACAGCATATAAAATCATTAGTAGGGTTTATATTAAGTAGCTTGCTTTCTTCTTTTTTAAGTTTCTATGGCACCTGAGGCGGCATTGTTATGATCCACGGAGTCTTTGGCAGAATGCTTAGTGATGAAAGCTTGATTTTTCTGAGATAATGGAGCATCAACAACTGGTTGCCTGGAAGCAGTAAGCATGCACTTCATCTTCAAACGGGTTAAGAAATAGCATTAGAAATCAGCAGTGAAATTCGGAGATTTTGATCTTTAAAGAGTGAGAGCACGCTTAGATAAAGAGTACTGCAATAATCTGGCCACGTGCGAATTGTAGCTCCTGGACCAGCGTAAACTTTTCTTCCATTAACATGTCAATCTGTAGAAGGTAGAAAACATTTTTACGCAAATATATGCTAGGTTGGTAATAGATTTGCAAGAAAAAGAATAATATACCTTCTTCTGTGATCTGATGTACGAACTTTTGTAGCTTATGTTCTCAGGTTGCATCTCAAAGTCGTCAACTCTGTCAACATTTATTCTTAAACGACGGGCGAATCTAGTCTACCATTTAATCTTAAACGAATTGAACCCAAAAAACAACAATTACACCCAAATTCGCGTTGTAGCATCTAGGGTTTGCGATATTATTTGGGGCACTTAAATAGGGCTAAGTTCTTAATACGAATCTTGAAAGAGTTAATTTATTTTCCCAATTCTTCTACTTGAGTAAGTACTACCGGAAAGATAAGTTGACCAACGCCTACGCCTACATATTCCACTCACCCTATCCTCTTTGATTCTATCCAAGGCGAGGTGATGAAAGGGATAGGGATGAAATTCTTTTCAACCTGAAAACGGTTTTCCTTCCGTCGTATTTTTAGTTGTGTATTGTGTGTCAGTCAATTCCTCCGGAGAAATCCTTTCTTCCACCCAACAATTGAAATAACGCGTGGTGTAAATCGAAGATTTATCGTGGTTACCTCAATGGTAGAGTCGTCCTTGTCTTTGCTCTTTTTCTTTCCCATTTGCTGTTAGTTGTTCGTCAAGTATGCAGACAGGCGTATGGAGACTAAGATTGTAATGCCTCCCATTAAGACAGTAAATGATGATATATATTTATTTCGAGTGTCTTAATGCAATTGTATATAATTTCGTGAATTCAATTAACGATAAAAAAGAATCCTATTGAACCGAATCAAATAAAAATAAATAATATTATCGAGCGATGGAAATTTATGAAATACATTACCAATTTCATGATAAAAATAATTCTATGAATATTTGTTTTTTTACCATAAAAATAGTACATTATTAAGTTGACTCTCTTTTCCAGGCAAGTAATATAGGGAAAGAACATAATGGCGTCTATTTTATATTGGGAATGAATACAGGTCAGTCTGTTTATATGTTTGACTTTTCAGCTTACAATTTGAAGGAAGAGCTGAGGAAACTTCATTTATGAACGCATTATGTGTAATTAATTGCATCTCATAGCAACATAGTTATTAACGTCTTCAGCCGTGTATGAGTATATACTACACGGTATAATGTTCAGCCCTTTATCATACAATGAGCTTCACAGTGTCAAAGAGCGAAATAATTGACCTACGATACAAAGAACACAAATGCAAATGTGGTAGAGAGTCTGATATTAAGATCGTGGGACCGACAGAAAACACAGAAGGTAAGTTATTCTGTATCTGCAAGAGTGGCTATTCCGATTTTTTCATGTGGTTGAATCCCATAGGCAACAATATTGAGGAAGCTGTAGCAATAACAGACATGGAAGTGTTCCAACCAAGAAAATGTGATAATCAGGCTCAACAGATTGGAGACTTGTTTTCTATGTGCAATAATTTTGAAAAGAGATTAGTAGCACTTGAGAAGATGGAAAAGGAGATGTACAATGCAACCGCTACTTTGCTTCTTATTTGTGGATTGCTACTCAAGTAGTTGTCGTATTTATGAAGTCCTTCCTATCAATGTATTGTGTTAGTCCTATTTTTGGAAATGAAGATCGAGTTTTCTGGAATTTTATGGCAAATTTGATGCTTACTGTGCAAATACTATGTAACAACAGTCGCAATCGGCATACTCAGTTATCACAGGATTCAAAATGCTTAAAATATGTCTGAAAAATTATCAAAATCACAGTAATACAGACACAACTATGCTTATGTTTCTGTTCATAAGTTTTCCCTTCTCAAAGCTTTCCAACAAAAAGAAAGAAACGTTTGTACAACAGCCTGACTTAGTATTTTTTACATCAACTAAGCACTATGGATGTTTGTTCATTCCATGGGGGCCAATGCCAGTGTTTGTAGAACACAGAAGCTGTAAGGTATTGGCGAAATTCCTTTATCTGAGAGGGTAGGAAGTTGTGGAAATCATCTCCGCGTAACATCATGGAAAATGCATTTCGCAATACATAAACGCCGCACTCTCCACTTTACAAAGCAAATAAATCTATATTCAGTTGTATAATGATAGAAATATTCATTGTAAAAGAATTCGTGTAAACATTACCCAAATTCCTGCTGAAGATTTTTAGTGTCCCTGCCTACTTTAAACTTAAAATCAGTCACGATGCCCAGCATCTTGAAAGCTATTGTAATAACATCAACAGCTCTTCCCAGTGCCGAATTAGTAAGACGTAGATTTTGGTCACAACTTATTTTGGAATCAATAATGGCGAATGATTGTTGCTCAGGCGAAGCAGCACATAGAACCCAATGTTGTTCATCCACGTTCAGTGGGAAAACAACAACTTTAGCAGTTTTCCAACTACATGATGGCCATGAACTGACCTGTCCCATAATAAATGGCATTACATCGGTCAGATCAGCAAGTCAATCTTTCACGGGTAACTTTGTCACGAACTGGCTGAATGCGCTTTTCATAAATGCAATTTGCCTGACTGCATGGTAACACAGTCCTTGCATTTCGATGTATCCACGCAGGCACTCGTCAATATGCTGCAACACGTTGTTATAAATCATTTGGCAATATTTTCAACAGGTGCCAATACACTTTCATCAAATGGTTGGTAGATCCCAAAAATATACTTACAATATCACGGAGCCAGATTCCTGGGGTCATGAGTTTAGTGAAAAATTCAGATCTTAGAGACACACCTAACAGTCCTCTTCGAGAATGCTCTGGTTTCATCTGCCTAATTAATCTGGCTGCATCAGACCACATCTTCAGCTTATACAACACATGTTCGTCAATCAGATGGTTTCTGTATGGCACTCTCTGACTGTTTGCAGGTGTAGTGATGGCTGCCTCTTCAATTCTCCGCTTCTTTGCATTCTGAATCTTTTCAATGTTCTGCCTTTCTGAATTGAAATGAATGTACAACTGTATAAGTCATTATCTTCAAATAAAACCAAAGTAAAACAAAATGTGTGTAGTGGACATAGAAGAATAAAAATGACACATGCAGTGTCTGTCAAACATGTAATATACACACCAGCCTCTGACTCAATGAGCTTCTTCATTGCCTCAATCATAAAATGAATCTGGCAATCAATGTCTTGTAAAGTTTTCTCCATGAGCTGAAATTTCTGATCAAACCACTGTTCTTGAATATGTATGCTTTCGCTTGCCTCTATGTTAGACAATCTTTCATTAACTTCAATGAAAGACGATTCAATTTGATTCTTCATGCGCAAAACCTGGCCAGCATGAAAATCAACTATATTTCCTACTCCAGCAAGCTCATTCCACACATCTTCATAAGCAGAATCTTGAATACATTGCAGCTCAGTCTTTGATTTATCACATTTTTCACTCGTTTCGTCAAAACCTTTAGCGATCTCTTTTATATTCATCTCCTCATCAGCGACATATGGACGACTCGTTACAATATCTTCGCTATTGTCAGCGGAATGATTAGAAGAGACCTCAACAGTCTCAGTTATAGCAAACACCGTGCAGTTAATTTTCTCAGCCAAATGTTCATTACCAACTGATGCTCATGCATTGGCTGATCAGTTTGTTGGTGACTATAGCATTCTTTCTGATAAGAGCATTGCCCAACAGCAAGTGGAATTTCTCCAACATTTCCTTCCAAGTCTCTTATTGGCACACTATCCTCTATGGAATTTGTGGGTGGAAGGGGTGGAATAGAATTCTCAGCGGCTTTGCAACTCCGTCTTTCAATATTTTTTCACGACCCAATGATTGATCAACATTCTGAGAAGATACGGCCACGCCTCCTTCAACTTGCAAACCGGGGCAATCATCTTCTTGATATTCAATAAGCAGTGTTGGTCTAGAACAATCATCTGGTCTGGCCAACTTCTATTGTAAGTGGCCATGCGTTCTTCAAAGGCACTATCTTCTGATTTCCCCATTTTCAACTGTGGTACAGTAGGTAGAGATAGTACTGAAGAAATGGCAGCAGTCTGGCTGTTATAAGACAATTTTCTTTCCGTCCTTCTTGATCGCAGTTTCACCAAAAACTCATTTAATGTGTTTGTCTCAAAATCAGCGTCCTCAGAATCACCGTCTGTATGCCTAGAAACATTACCTTCTGCCTGTACGTTTTCAGCACTGCTATAATTAGGCATATGCTCGCGAGGCAATTGTTCAGCGTTCTCTTCAGAATACTGGTAATCCAAGAAGCATGCAGCGTCATCATCACGAAGAGAGGCAGAAGACGGTGCAGATTCGGTCGATGAAGGCAATTCAACATTCAGAGGGGAAGATACGGGACCCTTCTCATGGTTCTTCAGTGGCTGAGAAGACGTGTGGCCAACTGTGCTTTTGTCCTTTCTTTTTTGTGTTTGATGCACACTTTTCTTGCAGGCACTTCCAGCAGGCTCACATGCAGAAATTTCTTTGTTCCCTGTTTCGTGAAGCACACGCTGCTCGGAATCATTCTCTAGTTTGTGACTTCATCAAATACCAAATGAGCTGGGTTGATAAATGGAAATGGTCGGCACACATAATAAGATTACCAAACTGCGTGCTAGTAATCAGCTGTTGAAGTACATTCTTGCTCAAATTATCAATAATGAACTGGCTAATCTCTTGATAATCAGCTCATATTGTTAGCTTACACGGGGGGACCACGTTTGTAGGAAATTGCGTGTCAAGAATCTCCTGAGCAGATAAAATAACACAACACACACGCTAAGAAAACCAAACAGAATTCGCAAACATGCACACACTTAAAAACATTTAGCAAGTAAAACTGGGACATGAGAATGAAAAACATACTCTCGCAACAATGTCAGTAAACGTTCCTTTCTGTGATTCCGTGTTCGATACTTCAACTTCGTGAGGGCGCGATTGTTTTCTCATAGTGCGAACAATAAATGAGGGACATTTGAGCCGCGCTTATTAGTAGAGTATAAAACGTGAAGCCATTCTAAGTTCAATTTGGGCAAATTCAATTTTGTGGCGACATTGACTACAATAGCTTTTCACGCCGTCTGGAACCAAATAGTAGAACAGTAACCATTGACTTAAATTACGCAGTCAAGCTAAATAATAGAAATACAACTAATACACATAAAAGCAATATTATTGTTAAATCATTCGTAAACATAAAAGATTTACATCTAAATTCTATAAAATTAAATACAGTAACATAAATTTCAAATACACAATTGTGAGCAATATCAATGGCATATACTATTACCAACGGACCAAAAAATAAAGAAATCTGAAAACATTCTTTTTACTATGTTTATTGTCCGGATAAGTAAAAAGAAATTCTTATTTTAACAACGATTAGTAATTAAATTAGTAAAGACCCCAATCGCCTCCATGAAACTATAATACAGAATATAGACACCCAAAATATACTAATAAATGATATACAACACATATAGACCATAACCAACAAAAGGTAATCTTTGTAATTGCATTCAGAATGATAAACTGTAAACGGATTTGAGGACCCCGTACCATTTATCTCCGACATTTTGCATCTGTTTCACCGTGGGTTTGATTGATGATTTGTTGAGTTGTTTTGCGTGGTTTGGTTTTTGACGATTGTAATGACATATACTTTCTTTTTGGACGACTGTTTATGAATCAGTCGTCTACTTAAAGATATGCTACAATGCACGAACGTTACTGGAGCAGTCATTATTATAGGCTGTCATATTTTACACGACCGGTAATGTATCAATCGTGTAATCATAGTTTACTAATAAAAGAAGTTGCCAAACTTTACATGTGAATTTTCGTACGAAAAAAATTTGCCAATCATATGTAAACATATCAGATTAATATATAAGGTATATAAAACGAAAACAACTTAACTTTCAAATACAGAATGGTCACGAATCTCCATGGCATATATAATTACGTACTGACCAAAAAATAAATAAATCTCAACACATTGTTTTCATTGTGCTAATGATTGTCGGATAAGACAAACGTAAATCTTATTACTAAAAACAACCTTTTGTAATTAGATGTCATTCTCTGTAATAATTAAATTTATAATACCCATTGATTTTGGACGAGTGTAATAAGATATCCTGTCCTTTTGAATTACTGTTCATTTAGGGTGTGTGCTTTGTTTGCAGGACTGTTACTGAATCAGTAGTTCATTTGAAGCATATGCACTAACTTCCAGGAACGTTCTGAAGCCGTCAATTATTAAAGCTGTTATAATTTAGACGACTGGTAATGTATCAGTCGTTGAATTAATAGTTTTCTCAATGGTAGCCGAATATTTCTGTCCCGTGACATCGGTAACGACGTCGGCTCAACTGATGCGACCTTCATAGATGTGAAAGAATTTTTGTTTCCATAAATTTTATTTTCTCTTTTTTGACGTTGCTGTTAATGTTTCAGTCGTGTTATTTATAGCTCTCTCATAAAAGAAACTGCGAGACCTTTCCAAGGGAATTTTCCAACGATGTGTTAGTAGCCATTCACGAATAAGAACGTTGAAGATTTTTCTCCATTGTTTCTGAAGTCCTGTATATGATATTTTGTAAAATCCCATTTCTGGCATTAAACTATATAGGACTAATACAACTGTCAGGGAAACTTTTATTAGTATTTCAAACATGACCTCTATATGCATGTATTCAATCTTTATATTCGAAGAGTACCTTTTCATCAACGATCTCCACAGCTCTCAAAACTCTAGTCAAACAGAATGGAAATTCGATGCTTGCCAATCTGTAAAATTAAAAAGTAAGACATCATCAGTTGCTCGATATATGTGAAGTAAATGCATGTTAGTCTGATAACTTAGTGGAGGAACCCATGAGCTCTTTTATTAAAAAATTGTAGTGTAGAAATCTCTCACCTAATTATGGTAGACTTCATGGTAAACAATATTAACTACTTCATCGTCTTCATGTTCATCTTCTTTCAAACTGAGAATCTTTATTCCAGTCTGTGATGTTGCCCGAGACAATGCAACGTACGGTTGGCCATGCGTAAACACCGGTTTTGGAAGATATACCCCAACATTTTTTAAACTCTACCCCTGGCTTTTGTTGATAGTTATTGCATAGCATACTCGTATCGGAAACTGTCTGCGGCGTAACTTAACTGGCAATGTTGACTCCGTTGGTGAAAGAACCATTCTTGGGATAAGTACCTTATTTCCAACATGCGATCCTGTAATAATCTCACATTCAATCACTCTACTGCCCATACGCGAAACTGTCATCCTTGTCCCATTACATAATCCATCCTTCTGATTTAGATTCCTCAAGAACATTATGGGAACTGCATCTTTGAGTAAGAGCTTATGATTTGGAAGGCCAAAAAATTCAAGAGTGCTAAGAAATTCAACTGGATACATGTTTTCGATTTCACTTTCTTCCACCTTAGCCCGCGTTTTTCGCGACCTTCCCAAAGGGAACGTGGTCTTTCCATCATCCCACGTTCTCACCTCCTCAGTTTTCCTTACTGACTCCTTCTCTTCCAGACGTTTCTCTTATATTCGAACTCCTAACCTGTCCGCGGGGTCCCGACTCGAGCTGGCCTTGTTTCTTCCATTCCTCCTTCCTACTCGGACCCGACTACTTCTACTCAGTCTTAAGGTGAGGCGACCCCGTTCGGGCCTACAGGGAGTTTACCCTGTTCGCCCTCATATACCCTGATCGAACTCCTGATCAGGCTCCTGCCCTGGCTTCCCTCCCTCGGGCTGTTTACTCCCGAATAATTGGGCTCACATCTGTTCGGGCATCTCGAATAGCCTGCCTTCTCGGCTTGTCGCCTAACCTGTCTTCCACCTTTCCTTCAGCAGGAGCTACTCGGGCATTCTGTCCCTTTCCAGGAGTACCCCCTCTCGCGCTCTTACCTTTATTTCCACCTTGGCTATGAACCGGGAAGTATCCTTGCTGTTTTACCGTTAGCTATAAATCCCGAGGGTAACAACGGCATATTTAAATAACTTAGGGAGTCCGTACCAGCAATTGCCTGGTCGTAGGTGATGGGATCGTCCCCAACGCATCCCTCAGTCGTAGCATCCCCATGCTCGAGGTGTACCATACCATATCTCTCAGGCATATAAGATATCCTACTTGACCTATGCAATTGAGGTTGAGCCGGGTTTTCTGGAACGTCGTCTAGCGACTCTGGAATAGGAGTCGATTCGTCCTCTAACTTCCTTAGAGTTATTTCTCGTCCTTTACCGCCTTCGCCTACGAATTCTTCCTCCAAGAAAGTAGCGCGTAAAGCGACGAAAATCCTGTGTTCATCTGCGACGAAGAAGCAATACCCCATTGAGTCCTTGGGATATCCGACGAATCTTGCCATTAATGATCTTGATTCAAGCTTATCTGCCATCAACTTTTTCACAAAGGCGGGGCAACCCCAGACCCTGATGTGATTTAGACTCTCCTTACGATTATGCCAAGCCTCGTAAGGAATCTTGTCGGCAGAGCGGGTAGGTATCCTGTTAAGGATATAGGCCGCTGTTTCTCAGGCATATCCCCACAACGAAATGGGGAGATCTGTGTAACTCATCATCGACCGAACCATATCTAAAAGCATTCGGTTTCTCCATTCGGCCACGCCATTCAATTGCGGCGTGCCTGGCGGGGAAAAGTGTATGATGATGCCATTTTCTCTAAGAAATGCATCAAACGCAAGGCTCATATATTCACCGTCTCGATCTGACCGAACGGATGAACTTGCCAGTTTGCTTCTCCACTAATGCTTGGCATAAATATGGCATAAAATAAAGATTAAGGAAACTAACTTAAATACTAAGTCAAACTAAGTATATTTAAATATGGCATAAAATTCGAAACTTAATCCAAGATTAATTACGAAATTTTCACCTTAAAATAAATAATATTCCAAATACATTATTTCCATATTTATATTTATATTTAACACTGGGGCGGGATGTTCTGTGTGATTTGAGCATAAGTTGATAGGTCACACTTAGGCAGTTAAACCCAATAAGCAGGGTTAGCCGTGAGGGTCAATGACTGAGACTAAGATAGTTGAAAGTCTTATTGGATAAGTTCGCATTCGACGTGACTTCGATAAGATTAGATGAGCCAAATATTGCGTTAAAGGCTGAGGCGAGTCTAGTTGAGTCGGGGACATCAACTCCACTATGAAACTTTCAACGAGGTTTCCGAAACTCTTCTTGAGAGGATAGTGTTTCGAGAAAATAGTGGGAGTCAAGCGAAACGAAAAGTCCTTGTTTGTGCTTGATGAAAGATAAGATAAACCTAATTTGATCGTTATTTTTTGCAGCTTTACGTTTCCTTCTATTTACTGCGAAACGAAAAGTCCTTGTTTGCGCTTGAGAGAAACTGTTTGGTGGGACCAAACTACGTGGACTGGCTCCGTAACCTGAGGATAGTCCTAGGTATGGAGTCGCTGACTTATGTCCTCGATTCCTCCGTACCGCAAGTCCCAGGGACTGATGCGAGTGACGAAAACCAGGCTGCGTATGCCAAATGGCAGATAGAAGAGCCAAAGGTCAACGGCTATATACTTCTTTACACGACCAATGAGTTGCAGCGCACTCACTCGGAAATGGAAGTGGGCGCCATTTTGCTTCATTTGAAGGAGCTTTTTGGCGAACATTCCAGGAGTGCTCGCTATTCCCTGACGGAGCAACTATTTCATTGCAAAATGGCTGAGGGTAGTGACGTCGGAGCGCATGTGCTTAAGATCATCGATTGGATCGAAAGACTCGAGGTACTGGACTTTATCATGGATAACGAACTCCAGAATGATCTCATACTTCAGTCGCTCCCACCTTCCTTCAATTCGTTCATCGTGAACTTTAATCTGAACAAGGCCGAGATGACATTGACTAGGTTAATAAACCAGTTGTCGGCAGCATAGACTCAGATGAAGAAGGTGAAAGGAAAGGAAGTTGTTCTTGTAGCGAATGCTAAGACTCAAGGGTCGAGTACAAAGAAAAAGTCGGACAAGTCCACTAAGCCCAAAGGACGAATTTCGAAAGACAAGGCCAAGAAGAACGTGTTCAAAGGTGCCAAGCCGACGGACAAGTGCCTTCACTGCAATGAGCTTGGCCATTGGGTGCGCGATTGCCCGAAGCTAGCCGCCTCAGGTAAAGAACTTTACGTTTGGAAACAAATTGTTCTATGACAGTATATTCCGCTACATGGATCTTAGACTCGGGAGCTAGTGCTCACATTTGTGTTTCGAACCAGGGTCTGGAGCGAAGTAGGAAGCTGGCGGATCGGGAGATCATGATCAACGTAGGAAGCGGACATGGTGTACCGGCGACCCACATTGGATCGAGAACTCTCATTTTATCTACTAGACATAGTTTACTGCTTTCCGATTGTTTGGTTTTGCCCAAGGGACTTAAGAATATTGTTTCTATTCCCGTTTTGAGCGGAAACGGTTATGAGTTCCGTTTTAGTAATAATATATGCAATACTTATTTTGGAAATAATTGCGTCGGAAGTGCAAGTTTACTGAATGGGTTGTATTACCTAAATATCGAAGATAAAATAAAAACTGTGAATATAGTCACCAACAAACGAAAATTGGAGTCGAACTCGAAACTGCTGTGGCATCTTCGACTCGTTCACGCTGGAGAACAGAAGATTCTCGAGTTGGAGAAAACCGGCGTTATAAAGCCGCTTGGGTCTGATCCCTAACCAACTTGTGAATCTTGTATCCTTGGAAAGATGACCAAGTCGCCCTTCCCAGGGACTTTTACGAGAGCCGCAGAACTTCTCGGTTGATCCACACGGATGTTTGCGGATCGTTCGGGGTAGCGGCTCGCGGTAACTTCCATTATTTTGTTACCTTCACTGATGATCACTCTCGCTTTGGCAAGGTGTACCTCATGAAGAATAAGTCTGATACTTTTGAATGGTTCAAAGTGTACAAGGCTTAGGTGGAAAATCAGACTGGAAAGAGCATTAAAGTCGTTCGATCAGATCGAGGCGGTGAGTACATGAGCCTCGAGTTTGACGAGTTCTTGAAAGAGAACGGGATAATTTCACAGATGACACCGCCCGGAACACCGCAGTTGAACGGTGTGTCCGAACGCAGGAATCGAACTCTGTTGGATAAGGTTCGATCTATGCTAAGCTATACAGACCTGCACATATCGTTGTGGGGTCATGCCCTGTTGACAGCGGCACACATTCTGAATAGATGTCCTACAAAGTCTGTCGATCGTATTCCATATCAGATATGGACAGGACGAAAACCGAGCTTGAATCACATTAGAATTTGGGGTTGCCCCGCGTTTGTGAAAAAGCTCAAGAAAGATAAACTGGAATCGAAGGCTGTGAAAGGACGTTTTGTCGGGTATTCTGAGGATTCCATGGGATACCAATTTTACTTCCACGACGATCAGAGAATCGTTGTAGCCCTTCAGGCTCACTTTCTCGAAGAATATTTCGTTCGACAAGGTGGAGCGGGTCGCAAAGTAACTCTTGGAGAGTTTTCAGAAGCGCTTTCACAAACTCCAGTGTCGGGTGACACCGTAGAATAGTCCGAGGTGTAACCTGACTTGTGCAGGTCGGGTAGAGTATCTCGCCAGCCTGAGAGATACGGGATGGTCCACATCGAGCACGAGGTTGCTGCGATGGAAGGGCACGTCGGAGACGATCCCACTACCTATGACCAGGCAATCAGGGTTAAGGATTCGGAGAAATGGCTTACAGCTAGGCAAGCCGAAGTGGATTCTATGCACGAAAACCAAGTCTGTACTCTAGTAGACCTCCCAGATGGTTCAGACCCATTGGGTGTAAATGGATCTACAAGAGAAAGATAGGATCTGACGGATTGGTTGAGACATACAAAGCTGGGCTTGTGGCGAAAGGGTACAGTCAAAAAGAGGGCATTGATTATGAGGAGACCTTTTCGCATGTTGCTATGATGAAGTCCATTCGAACATTGCTTGCGATAGCTGCGCACTATGACTATGAGATCTGGCAGATGGATGTGAAAACTGCGTTCCTAAATGGATACCTCAAGGAGGAAATATATATGGAGCAGCCCAAGGGTTTTACATCGCAAGGAGATGCTCATAAGGTGTGCAAACTGAACAAGTCCATTTATGGACTGAAACAAGCCTCCAGAAGCTGGAATCTTCGGTTCGATGAAGTGGTCAAGGGCCATGGATTCTTAAAGAACGAAGACGAACATTGCGTCTACAAGAAAAGCAGTGGAAGCAAAATATCTTTCCTCGTATTGTACGTGGATGACATCCTTTTGATAGGAAATGATATTGGAATGCTCTCGATGGTGAAAGCGTGGCTTTCGACCGAATTCTCCATGAAAGACTTGGGAGAAGCAACCTACATCTTGGGGATTCTACTCTATAGAGATCGAGCGAATCGTATGTTAAGACTCTCCCAGACCCTTTACTTAGAGAAGGTCCTGAAGCGATATAATATGGACAACTCTAAGAAAGGGTCCTGCCTACGCGGCCTGGGATTCACCTTTCCAAGGCTATGAGCCCTCAAAGTGAGTTGGAGCAAAAAGAGATGAATGGAATCGCCTATGCATCCGCAGTGGATAGCTTGATGTATGCGATGCTTTGCACGCGACCTGACTTGGAGTACGCTGTGAGCGTAGTCAGTCGGTTTCAGGCTGACACTGGTAAGGAACATTGGACAGCAGTCAAGACTATCCTCAAGTACCTCAGACGGGCTAAGGATATGATGCTGGTCTACGGTAATGGAGAATTGGAAGTGGAAGGGTATACGGATTCGGATTTCCAGTCTGACATGGACGACCAAAAATCCACTTCAGGATTCGTATTTACGCTCAACGGTGGAGCGGTATCTTGGAAAAGTTCCAAACAGAGCACTACTACAGATTCTACCTGCGAACCAGAGTATATAGCGGCCTCAGAGGCAGCGAAGGAAGGTGTTTGGATGAGAAGGTTCTTGGAAGAACTTGGTGTCGTTCCTGTAGCAGATACGCCATTGCCATTGTGGTGTGATAATACTGGCGCTATTGCTCAGGCGAAAGAACCGAGGTCTCACAGCAGGTCCAAACATATAGAAAGAAAGTTCCACGTGTTACGTGTATTCGTTGAGAATGGCTACATAGCCGTACAGAAGATTGCGACCGCGAAAACGTGGCCGACCCGTTCACCAAGCCTCTATCACAGGCAGTGTTGGCTAGACATCTCGAAAAGATGGGTATTGGATACTGCAGCGCATGACATTGAGTGCGAGTGGGAGATTGTTAGGAATATGCCCTCGAATGCTATACGAGGATTAGATGGTATAGGGCATTAGCTTATTTATCATTCGACCTTTTATGTAATAAGATATGTTTTATGTGTTTATTGAAAGGCGTTGTTTGTTTATTGGATATAAGAGTACTTCACTAAGCATCCAATAAAGCAATAAATGAACAAATCGAAATGTGTCGAGTTGAGTCACTGTTCTCGATGGGTACGAGAGAGGAAGGCATCAGTGGACTCTTAACCTCGAGCATTAAAAGTCCGTAAGCCCTTAGGCTCCAGTTGGGTGTTGGATAACCGATTACGGCTTATTTGTCGATGACCTATCGAGTGCCAATATCCCGCTTGGAAGCGGGGGTCATGACTTGTGATGCGAGTCGAATCAAGGGATTGAATCGTTTCATGGACACTGACTCACGGGTCGTACGGTCGAACATGGCTTGTTACTCAAGGAGTGTCAATGACTGACGGCAACACTATAGCAGTCTACGTAAACCTTAGACCGAAAGGGGCTTTGACGGAGTTGACTTCGAAGTCTCGTCTATCACTGGTTCCCCTCGACCCGATTTGCTGTTGCATGGGTCAGCAGGCCAGATGCAGTCTTGATGACGATTTGTGATTGCCGGGCTTAGACCACCGACTACGGATTCACATTCTTGCAAGTAATCGAGATAAGTGTCCTATGAGGACGGCGACGGGAAATTACGAAATCCTTGGCCAAGGTATTGAACTAACTCATGTTAGACATGGAGGGTAGTTTGGTAATTTGCCTCGTCCCCTTTTTATCATAGAATCGAGTATAGTGAGTTTGACATAGACCATGACTCTCACTCAATTGGGACACAGCTGAAGGGTTTATAAGGTTCTCGAAAAAAGACTGGGTCGAAATTCGCACTCGAATCGGGTTACGGTCCGGTATTGTGGGATTGGCTAGGTAACTGTCGGACTCTTGGATTCCTCCCTTGCTGATTGAGTCGAACCTAGAGAGTCTGGCTTAAAAGGATCATCAACGTGTACTGATAAGGAAAGAAAGTGTTTTGGGCCTTAACGGGCCTTGGGCCGTTGGGCCGCGCCTTAGTGGGCCTCGGGCCGTTTAATGGACCTCGTATGAAACTAACTTTGAGACTTGGGCTTGGCCGTTTAATTGGAATTTGACCCTAAGCTGATTTTTGAATTATGCCTTGGGAATTAATTTCGAAAATTAAATATAAATATAGAAATAATGTATTTGAAATATTATTTATTTTAAGGTGAAAATTTCGAAATTAATCTTGGATTAAGTTTCGAATTTTATGCCATATTTAAATATACTTAGTTTGACTTAGTATTTAAGTTAGTTGTCTAATTATCGTAAGTATCCTTATATGAATTTTGAATTAAATAAGGGAGAGAAAGATATGGCAAAATCTCTCCACTTAAGGAGCAAAATCAAAAACCATATCTTTGAGATATCCTAGGGATCTCCAAATATATCATAGTATAAATAGGGCAGCCATATTTCATAATTTAGAGTGAAAATTTCGTCCATAACAAAGGCACAAAAGACACACCGAACAAAAACACTCTTCTCTCACGCGACGGCTCGGTTCTCTCTAGCCATCTTTAGAGAACTAATTCCGTGGTACACTGCGAGGTCGGCGTGACGATCTAGTGCCATCCACCACCATCGACGAAGTCTTAAAGAAAAGGACGAGGAGCTGCCACTCGCTTCAACTGGTAATTCTCTACGGGTTTGACCCCCTATTACATGTCTATGTGTTACTATTCTGACCCGAGCAACGAGGGCAATAAGGGAACCTGGAAAATTTTTGCTCCGCACCATACCCGAGGACGTGGCGTCTCCGGAGACACCGGGTATTCCAACAGCCCGCAGCCTCCCGAGGGTGGTGCGGGCTTTGGCAGGCCGGCCCGCCCGCCCGCCAAATTGACAGCTCTAATCAACACGCCGGTTCGACTTGATTAGAACAAACTTAATTTGAGGCTCAAAGAAGGTTCTACACAATCAAGAAGTTGCATCTTCACATCTGTAAATAATGTACTGTTATTGACTAGATAAGTTAGAGAGCTTGTATATTTTATCGAGAGAGATTAGGGTTGAGTGTGATAACAAGAATTGGGAGGAAGTTGTAGTATTTTAATCCTAATCATGGAATCAACAAAAGTTATATGTTCGATCGTGGACGTCGGTTCAAAGTAGGAGTCGAACTACCTTAAGCATGTGTTTTCATCGAGGAAAGCAGAGAGAAAATGGTTTTCGTTAGTTTTCCTTTCCTTTTCCTTACGGTTTGGTGAAGAAATTAATTTTTTCATGGTTTTAACTTTAAACTTAATTTAAGTTTTTCTTTATTGTCTTTTCCTCATTTTATCATCTAAACAAAAAATGAACTTCTTTCCTTTTTCTTTTCCTCACCAAACCAAGCACACCATAAATCTTGCTATGTTGTTCGTGTTTTCTAATGTTTTCATCTGTATTCAAGAGCGGATCTTTCTATCTTCAGATCACATATACACGAAACTACAGCGAATTAGAAATTTTGGGAGTGGCGGAAATCTCAACATTATCAATCTCATGGAGTCACAGATGAATTCTGATGGAGCGAATTTAAACATCGGTGTCAATTTCCCGCAAAATTAACTCCCTGGTCTATATGTTTTGCCCGAAGTCAAGTCAAACTATCTTTATGTTTTATTAAGGCCCTTGCCATTAGAGTAACTGCTTTGGTGTGTCAATTTTGTTATCTATTAACGACTAATAAGTTGACAAGTGTTATTTTATTAAAAAACTGTTTTAAAAAAACTGCTCATTTCTGATACTTATGATGAAAACTGCCATTTAAAAAACTGCTCATTTCGATAACTGCTCCTATTGGCGCACATGCGTTAGAATGTGCATATTATACTAGTTATAATTAAGATCTATTGGTTCTGTCCGTAAGTCGAGTCAATCTATTACAATTAAGGAGTTTAAGTGGATTCGAATTCATGGAATTCATTTTCACTTCATAACTATTGAGCCTTTTTAACATTGGACTTTTTGTTGTTTCTATGAAATTAAAAATAAATGTAAACCAAATGCTTCATAACCTTGGGGTCCGGACAAATATCGAAATTTAGATATCTGTCCATTTAATAATTTTCTTTGTTTTAGAAAAATCAACTTTATTTGAGATATAATACAATATTAAACTAATGAATGTTCGGGCACGTACGGACACTAATTGATATTGTCTAGAAGACATTTTTTATTTTGTTGTATAACCGTGGATTGTTTTACCACCTTGAGAATGAAATATTCCAAACATAAAAAGATTCGTTCACCCGAAATTGGTGACAAAATCGAATATCTAAATAAAAAAGATCTACTAGCTAGACATAGATTGTTTCGTACATTTTGTTCAGGACACACGGACACGGGCATATTATATACACATTTATCTACAATCGGGCGACCACATTATTATTTTATAATTTGTATTTTTCAACTTTTACAGTTGGTACTGATCGAATTATTATCTTAGAGATTTGGAAGGCAATAATTGTATGAAACCGACACACAATAATTTGAATATAATGTAAATGAGAGAGAGAGAGAGAGAGAGAGAGAGAGAGAGAGAGAGAGAGAGAGAGAGAGAGACCTTGTATGATATATGAAATTGCATCATACATATAATAATAACATTTCATGCGCGTCCCCTCGTCCAAGATGAATATCCCTTCATTGTTCATTGAAACTAAATAATTGCCCTTAGCTCAGAAACATTACAACTCAGTGTCAATCGAATCAAGCTGTCATGTCCAAACAATTCATTTTTTTTTTTCTTTTTCTCATTGTCCTAATACTTACAAAACAACCCTATATAAACAAAACCTCATTGGATCATCATCGCATCACACAACGAAAGAAGGAAAGGGTTAATTCAAAGTTTTGAGGAAAAAAAAAAGAAAAGAAAAGAGAAACAAATCAATAAGATGAGGACTAGTTATGACTCGAAGGTAAATAATATCTCTTCGTCAATCTTCGACAGGAGCTTAAAAAAGAGAAGGCAAATCCCCCAAAGAGGACAAATCAAAATGAGGATTGCTTCAAAAGCTTTTCATTCTATTGTTTCCTCAGCTCAGTATTTGGCTTCACCGAGGAAGAAATCTCAATACTGATGATGAGATGATGACGATGGTATATTAATCTTTACCTGCTTATGTTTGTTTGGTATTGTTTTTGTGTCGGACAATTGAGTTCTGCTTATTGTAGTAATTCTACGGTAACTTTTTTGAATAATAGCAAATGATGTGTTACCGCTTTGAACCGAAAAAAAAAAAAAGAAAAATAAGTCTTTGAAATATACGCTTTTAGGGACACAATAATTAGGAATGGCAACGGGTCGGGTATGGGTCGGGTTTGGCTGGACCCGGGACCTGACCCGAATATTTATTAGCGGACCCGAGACCCGCCCCGCCCCGCCTCGGGTCTGGACCCGCCCCGCCCCGGACTGGACCCGAACGAACCGGGTCTGACCCGCCAAACCCGGATATATTATTTTTTTTATTTTTTTTTAATGTTTTCATTTTCTAAAAGAGAAAATAGAGAAATGCATTGCTTGAGACTCGAACCCACGACCTCACCTTTGTAATACCAAACTTCTACCATTAGACCAACAGATTTTTTATTCATAATATTAACAATAACACTATATAACTTAATTACGAAAAATGCAATGATATGACACCAATATTAACGTGGTTGGGTGTTATTCATTGAGCAATGTGGACGGCCGACACAAGATCCAATAATTACACGATGTTGCGGGATTAATATTTCGATCTTATCTCCAATTACACGATGTTGCGGGATTACATATTTCGATCCAATATTTAGTATATGATTAAGAGGACGATAAATACAAGACACTCAAGTCATAAGACCCACATATTATTGTTGAGTACAAGGCTTTTAACACTCAACTCAAATCATACGACACTCCAAGATTCCTGGACTTTTTTACTTTGTTATTATATTATGGGTCGGGTCGGTTCGGTTAGCAAGATTGATCGAGATAATCATATATATCATATATTCATATATATATTGTAAAAGTTAGTAGTTCTCTTCAAACTTAGGGCTATATGAAAGTTTAATAACGAAAATTGCCACTCCCCTTTAAACAATCCTATGTGCCACGTCATGTGCATGGTTTTATGGTATTATAACCATTTTAGCCCTCTATTTGAGTTGAATTACAAATGTCATTTATATTAATCTACATATACATTCATTTTATTCATCCGAAGGCAACTGAATAGTCTTTCAATCCTTTTTTTTTTTTGGAAAGATGATCTATATTTCAATCTTGACGAAGGTCCACATACAATAAATCAGCTATAGCCTGACAAGGTGGGGATCGACCCTCGCTATTGACTCCAAGGTTTTTAGCTAGGAAATGAGCGACAGAATTACCATTACGTCTGACTAAAGAAAAAGAGACCGAATCGAAATCAGCAACGAGTGATAGACAGTCGTTCAGAATGGAGCCGATCGATGTAGAGTCCACGCGTCGATGTTGCAAATAAGAGATGACCTCGGAACAATCACCCTCAAGATCAATACTACGCCAGTTCCACAGTCGAGCCATTAAGAGAGCCCATCTAGCGCCAAGAGCTTCAATAACTATAGGATCAAACTCCCCCGAGAAAAACTTCGACCACCAGCCGACACATGCACCATCACTGTTACGGGCAATCACGCCGAAAGAGGCTCCATTACGCTCCTGATGAATCGCTCCATCGAAGTTAAGTTTTATTTTGCCAATGCTCGGGCGACACCATCTGGGAGATTGCAGAACCGTGTCGGCCGATATAGAAGTAGTTGTAATTGGCAGATGTTGAGCTCCATCCATTGCCTTCGTCATCACCTTTCTTGGAGAAAACATCTCATATTCCATGACCCATTTATTGCGAAAATGCCAAATAGCCCAGCATACCGATAGGAGTTCGAAATTCGGAGGGCTCAGAAGGTTATGTAAATCCCGCAACCATGTCGTTACAGATGAAGACCAGGAGCGAACAATCTTGAGTGGCAAGCCAGATGCCTTCCAGACCAATTTGGACTCGGGACAGTCCATGAACACATGTCGTTCATCTTCTAGAGGATCGCCACAACGTTTACATACGGCTTGAGGAAAGCAGTGGCGATCGACAAGGTTAGCAGCTGTAGGCAGGGCTTTCATACAGAGCCGCCAGATGAAAACCTTGACCTTGGGTAGAACCTTAGCATTCCACAAAAAACCCCACTCATTGCGCCTCAAGCTTGAGGAAGCGCGGTCTCGAGGTACCAGATGTCGGGCCACGTGATATGCGGACTTAACCGTGAATGCACCGTGCTTCGTATAGTGCCAAATGACTTTATCTGGACCATTCATCACACTTAAAGGGCAGCCCAAAATCACGTTCACATCAACTGGTAAAAACATGGACTGAACTAACGATACTGACCACTCCCCCGTCCGCGAAGAGAGGAGATCAGCGACAGTCATATGCTCGAATGGCCTACGAACCGGGGTGATGACACGAAAAGATCTCGGTCGTGGAAGCCAGGGGTCCGTCCATACATTAATACTCCGTCCGTTTCCAACTTGCCAATGAAAGCCCGCCCGGACAATCGAACTTGCAGCAATGATGGCCCGCAATGTGCTCGAAGGTCTCGAACCGATGCTCGCATTCATAATGCTGCCATTTGGGAAATATCGCGCCTTAAGCAGTCGAGAGAGAAGGGATTCAGGCTGAGTGAAGAATCGCCAAACCTGTTTAGCAAGAAGAGCCATGTTAAACAATTTAATATCACGAAATCCCATTCCACCTTCGGCTTTTGGCTTGCATAAGTTCTCCCATGAGACCCAATGGAGTTTTTGTTTATCGCAAGCGTTCCACCAAAACCGACAAACCATTCTCTGAATATCCCGAACCAGTGAAGATGGCAATTGGAAAACACTCATTGCATACATCGGGATAGCTTGCAGAACAGCTTTGATGAGTATCTCGCGGCCGGCTTGGGAAAGCATCTTTTCTGACCATCCTCGTACACACTTCCAAACTCTATCCATGTAATTGAATACTTCCTTCTTGTTCCTCCCCATAACCGACGGTAGCCCAAGATAAAGATTGTGTTTGGCTTCTCGGCAAATACCAAGAGCCCCGCAACAAAGATCTCGAGCCCGATCACTCACATTTGGAGAGAAAGCCACTGATGATTTCGAAAAATTGACCATTTGACCCGAGGCTCTCTTATAGATTGTCAGTATATCATGTATTACCCGCATGCTTTCATCGCTCGCTCGTGTAAAGATCAATGTGTCATCAGTGAATAGTCTTTCAGTCCTAATCGAGTGCTGAAGTGAAGGAGAAGAGTCGTGGAATAAATACAGTGAGAAAGACGATGAGGTGAGGTGGGTGTGTGTTTTTCTTTTCTTTTTTTTTTTTTTTGTTTTTTACATTTTACTTTTTCGTTTTCTCCTCACGGCTCACTCTATTTTTATCACCGTAAATCCTGTTGATTTAGGTTTCTGCGATCACCGGTCACCCGCCACAAACCCATTGTGAAAATCCCCGCCCACCCAACCTTGCGGCCGAGGAGATCTAATCGCTTCCCAGAATTAAGGTATCGGAATAACGGACTATCACGTCGGCCTCAGATGAAAGTTCAGGTTTGATAGATTACTAGGTAGTGATGTATGTTGTGGTAGAACCGTGTTTGGTGATGTCGGCTGTCGTTAGTTTTGGGATGGGATTTCTGATCCTAGCCATTTTTGGTAAAATTTGTTGTTGGCTCTCATCGAGTATGTCTTTTCGCCACGAAAGGTCAGATTTTGTTGTGCTTTTGGTGCCTTTTTTGTCCGATACTCCTGTCTTCTCTTCTTGCAGCTTGAGAAATACGGAGGGTTCTTTTTTCTTAACCCTTTACCTCAGTAAATCAGTTGTGCATTTTCTGCTCATAGTTTTGAAAGACTACTTCTTAGACCATTATTTGATTAGTTGAAGCTGATGTTAGGTTAAAGAGTTTATGCAAGAGAACGACCTCGCAACTGGATTCAGGTTTGAAATAGAAAATTAGTCGAAACTTTGCATTTCAATTCGAAGATTATAATCTGATGTAGGATTAGAGACAGGATTTTCTTGCACGTATCTAACGTGTTCATATTTCTTCGTTTATAATTAAAAGGCTTTATTTGACTCTCTTCCACCTGAAGACTACAAAAATGGTATTTTGGTTCTCGGAGGTGATAGGTATTTTAATCGAGAGGCTGCTCGGGTATTTTAATCATATTTCTTCGTTTATAATTAAAAGGCTTTATTTGACTCTCTTCCACCTGAAGACTACAAAAATGGTATTTTGGTTCTCGGAGGTGATAGGTATTTTAATCGAGAGGCTGCTCGGGTACGTAAAATAGACACTAATCAACAAAGTTGCTTTAAAATGGTCTGATGATACGCAATTTTGAATTTCAGATAATGATCAAAATAGCTGCTAGTAATGGAGTTGGAAAAATCTTGGTTGGCAAGTGAGTTTGAAACCTCTCCTATGAACTATTCTTTTCTTAGCTTCAGATCATAGAAGCAATATATCGTCTGACCAATACGTGAAAACTCATGTCTAACCCTTTTCTTTCCCACAGAGACGGTATTATGTCCACACCAACTGTGTCTGCTGTAATAAGGAAGCAACAAGTAATATTGTCATCTCTTCTCTTTATTTCATCCAAAATTGACGTGTGATAAACATAAACAATACTATGAAGTGTGAGGTTTCATCGGCAAAACCAATTGAGTAGCTTCTTATATAGACGAATCATATCTTATCTTATCTTATATATATATAAGTAAATGTAGTTTCCCTATCTTGCTGCCACGTCTCCGATGTTTTAAAAGACTTTTATGACCCTTTCACAAACGTTCCTTCACTCACGCACACGCCCCAACCCACCAACAATCAAAACAGTTTATTAAAATGTTAAATAAAACACCATTGCATATACTACAGGAAAACTACCCCAATGTAACTGTTCTCAATTCAATACAACCCACGATGCGTGGAGTGTGAAGCAAATAAATTATACAATAAATCTCCTCTTCGATCGCCACTGTCACGCTTGCGCTGCCCTCCCCCGTACCAAACGCCACGCGCCGTCTTCTTCACCGTTCTGGTCGCCGGAGACACCTAGCCCTTATCCAAGCGTACCATGTCAAAGGGGAAATCGCTTCTATTCCTTATCTTTTTGCCTACAAATATGTCAATTGAAATTTAAGCAGTAAAGGGGACACCATCAAAGACTTTTGTGTATGTCATTTGAAGATATAAATGTGCCTAAGAGGGGGGGTGAATTAGGCTTATAAAATTTTATGCTTCTTTTCACAAATCCTTAGTGTGGTGACTTAGATATGCCTAATAATAATGTGACGAGTATGCCTGTTATATCCTCGTACCGTCGGATGTGTTTCGGGTCTGTCTCACAGTGATAACGAAATAACTGAAAAGTAAATGCGAGATAGGATTTTTATAGAGGTTATATCCCCAACTGGGGTTTACTCCTCTCCTTGGGATTTGCTTCCCAAGAGTTTAACCAATCACTAGAATGCACCGTAGCTGGATACAAAACTGATTGGTTAGCCCAATACACAACCGAAACAAGTCGAACACTAGACACTACTAGGTTACCACACGCCGAGTTTCGTTCCTCGGAATCTCCTTGATCCCGACAAACACATCTCGCTACCGAAGGGCCCCCGGACTTGTCCTTCCCTTCACGTGTGCGTAAACGTCGACCTTGCCTCCTTGGTATTGCTCACGTCCGAAGACAACACGTCCGAAGACAGAATATATGGCAGGGGATGATGGAATATCGGATAAATCACTCGCTCAGTGATGGATACGCAAGTTAACGCTCAGTAAGGCAGAAAGCTATCGCAAGTGAATTGGCTCAGGAATCTCTTAGTATCTCTCTGCTCAAAAATCTCTCGTAGGCTTAAAATTCGCAAATTCTCTGTTCTTCGAAAATCTAAAGTGCAGCTCAAATATAATCCTTTTCTAATAGCACTTCACATGGGAAGTCATATCAAACAATAATCACCAAATCAAGCATAGTTTCCATGTAGCTTTCGAGTCAATCATACCATATAAATCATGCTTCTAATAAATCATCACAACGGTTATATAGCACATTAAAGCATGATTATATTCCATATAGAGACTCAGTTTCGTTCTTAAGCATATTCAACCACTTCGCAAATATTTTCCATGTCAGAATTTTCCATAGGTGATTCCCTGCTATCAGTTCCTAGTAACGAGTCAATCCAGATTTACTTTCCAAGTATGTCACACAAGATAGCAAGGCATCAGCACGTTTTCCATGTACAACTCATAGCATTTAATCAATATATTTACCATGTTTAGCACACAAGTCAGATCAGAGCTTACTTAAATCGATTTATCATATCATGGCACAACTTTCCTTATTTCAGAGATATCACCCGTTATACCACATACCATATAGGAGCACTTTATCCATAAGGTCAATCAAATCAAATCTTTCCTAAATATAATAATCCAATCAGCACAAGGAAAGATATTAATTCAATATTGCACATCAAATACAGTGGAAAGCATGCAAGAATCGTAAAGTGATTTTCGTCCAGGAATAACGGATATATCACTTTCCATATGTAAACAGCATATTTTCCTTTTATAACTCAGTAGGATATCTCATGCACTATTTCCATATATAGCACAGAACGATATATCCTATCTCATGGACTGCCTATAACATGCGATCACTTAGTTCCATCAAATCATCACAAAATCACACGCAATTCAAATATTCAACACTTTAACAAATTTCAGTTCATTAGCAATGCATGGTTGAACATTATCATGAACTTAGACATTTTATTTGTCCCAAATCGAATTGCTTATTTTATAGACCTAATGTCATTACAATTACATCGTTCATCAAAACTCTAACATATATGGACCAAAAAGGTCAACATTCTCCCCCTTTTTGATGATGACATGTAATTGATGCAGCACGGAAGCAAGTAAGCATATTCGATTACGCAAGTCCTAACGCATATGTCTAGAGGGGCAGCCTACTGGCTTGAAGATGTTTCAGAATCGGCGTGCTTAGGAAGGGACTTCTTGACGAGCTTCGAGAGCTTGGATAGTTTCAGTGTTAGCTCGGTATATTGCTCTTTGAGCTTGCGGAAGTGCTTCTGATTATCTGCCTTGATATCAGAAAGATCGCGGCGCAACACTGAGATTCCTGCCTTCCCTACGCTCAGCTCATCCTCGTAGTCATCGTCCTCGTCGCTTTTGACCTTCGCTTTCCCCTTCGCAGCCGACCGTTTCTGGGCGCTATCCACTGATCTGTTCTCTTTGACCTTGAACCAGCCCTGACCCTTAGTGTGATGAATCCCCATGCGTTTCAGAGTCACAAGATCCACAATGTGGATGGCCGTATCTTCCCATGCCGGCGACATCTGGACTTCTTCACACTCAAGGAAGTGCGTGAGCAACATTCCGTAAGGCAAAGCCTTGTATTTGTTTTCAACAGCCTGAATCATGTGCTTCAGGATCACATACCCGAGGTTGAACTTGCGATTCTGGGATATCATGTACACGGCAAAAGTGCTCATGAAATTCATAGTGGTAGAGTGGCTGCCACTTCCGATTTTGGCACTCCACAAGGTCATGTTCAGCAGCTTATGAAGGAAGAAGAAATCTATGGGAAGTTGATTGAGAGCTTCTCCGTCTGAAAAGCGGGGCTTAGTACGGGTATTCTAGAGTTTCCGAAGGACATCACTGGATTCGAAGCCATCAGCATGGCACTAGTCGTTCATGTCGTAGTGGCAGAAGGGTTCATCAGGAACTCCAAGCATCTCGTTGATCTTCTTCGTGGTCCAATGGATTCTGCCTCCCAGCACATAGGAGCGGACATTGATGTGTCCCTCATACTCATCGTAGTCAAAATTTGCGTAGAAGAGCTTGACAGCTTCTGGGTAGTAAGGCTTGTTGATACTCAGGAATTTCTCCCATCCGTAGTCTTTCAGCCAGGTGATAACAGTTCCAGCAGGCAACTTGTCGAATGCGACGCCTCGACCACAAGCGATATCACGGTTGCTGAAGCTTTTGTAGACGGTTCGGTTACTTTCTTCTAGGAACAGGGCTTCAACTGGGATCTCAATTGGGTTGGACAGATCAATAGAAGGGATATCAGAAGTTTTAGTGCTTGGTTTGGAGACGGCGAGGCCCTATCAAGTGGGGAAGGAGATTTCTGGGTTTCCTTTGGCATTGGGCTTCTAGAGCGGGATTTCTGGGTTTCGTCATGAATTTCTTCAGCATTCTCTTGACTCGAAACAGATTTTTCAGGCTCGGGTGATTTCACAGGGGTCGTTTTCTTGCCTTTCTTCTTCTTCTTCTTGGGAACCTTAGATGGAGATGGTCCTTTCTCAACTGATTTGTCTTTTGAACGAGTTTTTAGGACAGGGGTGGTTGATGGTGAAACTGGCGTGGATGAGTCTGGAGCGGCATCGGATAAGTCTTCGTCTGACGTAGGTTTTCTTTCGCTTACGGCTGGATGATTTGGGAAGAGCAGTTTTGGATCCGGAAGTTCTAGCCATTGATGAGGGTTTGAAGGTCGAGAGAAGTTTGAAGAAGATGATTGAATGATGAAAGTTGAAGAACGGTTTGGATCTTTTGAAGGAATGGGGTCGGTTTATTTTTGGAAGAGATAAGGATGGATTTCGAAATTTGAAATTTGAAATTTCAAATTAGAGAGTGGAAAACTGTCAAATGTCGGACTGATTTGACGGGATCTCATAATTAGGAAGGGATGTGACTGGACTGAATAGGAACATATTTTAAATAAATGAGTTCCCTAAAATAACTGAACGGCTTGAAAGATATCTACGAGTTCCTTCCTAAAATAACCTGATCACATTTAAGGGCAGATCCAGAAGATCGGATATTCCTAAAATAAACTAGATGGCTCAAGGAATGTCTTGGAAGAGATAACTACGAATTTCTTCCTAAAATACGAGAATCACACTTAAGGAAAAGATCTATAAGATCCACGGAAATATTCTAAGGGCTGAATGAATATCTTAAGATAGGATAACTATGAATTTCTATCTAAAGTAGAGTAACCTAGAGTAAATGATGGAATTAGGCAGATTTACTAACCATATTTAGCTCAATAATTCCCAATCGATCACGGATGTCGCAGAATCTTGCCTCAATTAGGGGTTTCGTGAAGATATCAGCAAGCTGATCATTTGTACCTACGAATTCCACACTGATATTCCCCTTCTGAACATGGTCTCGTATGAAATGATGTTTAACCTCAATATGCTTAGTACGAGAGTGATGCACGGGATTCTTAGTGATACTAATAGCGCTAGTGCTATCACACATAATAGGAATCTTGTCATAACCTAACCCAAAATCACTAAGGGTTGTTTCATCCAAAGAATTTGTTGACAACAGTTTCCTAAGGCCATATATTCAGCTTCGGTTGTGGAGAGGGCGACAGCATTTTGCTTTCTACTAGACCAAGTTACTAGGAAATTTCCAAGTAATTGGCAAGTTCCACTAGTACTTTTCCTATCTTCCCTACAGCCGGCATAGTCCGCATCGGAATATCCCATTAATGGGAATTCATCCGTATGAGAGTACCATAGACCAAAATTTACAGTACCCTTGATATATCTAAGTATACGCTTAACTGCTGTTAAGTGAGATTCCCTAGGGTCAGACTGATATCTCGAGCACATACCAACAGCAAACATAATATCATGGCGACTAGCAGTCAAGTAAAGAAGGCTTCCGATCATACCTCGATATTCTGTTTGATCAACTGGTGTACCTGATTCGTCACTGTCTATTTTGGTGGTCTGATGCATGGGAGTGGAAATCGCTTTGGAATCGTTCATCCCGAATTTTATCAGTAGTTCCTTGCTGTACTTCGTCTGGGATACGAAAGTTCCATCGTCAAGTTGCTTTATTTGCAACCCAAGGAAGTAGTTCAGCTCACCCATTAAACTCATCTCAAATTCCTTCTGCATAGACTTAGAGAATTCCTCGCAAAGAAGGATATTAGTACTACCAAATATGATATCATCAACGTATATTTGGACCAGTATCATGTGATCACCTTCATACTTAATAAACTGCGTGTTATCAATAGTTCCAGTCGTAAATCCTATGTCAATCAAGAACTTACTTAGCCTTTCATACCATGCCCTAGGTGCTTGCTTTAAACCATATAATGCTTTATTCAACTTGAAAACATGGTTTGGAAAATCTTCCCTAGCAAAGCCCGGTGGTTGTTCTACATAAACCTCTTCATTTATAAAGCCATTTAAAAATGCACTTTTTACGTCCATTTGAAAAAGTTTAAAATGTTTAAAGCAAGCATATGCAAGTAAAACACGTATAGACTCTAATCTAGCTACCGGAGCAAAAGTTTCATCGAAATCAATACCTTCCTCCTGGGAATAACCTTTTGCAACTAACCTCGCTTTGTTCTTTGTGACATTACCATGTTCGTCGAGTTTGTTGCGGAAGACCCATTTGGTTCCTATGATGGATTTTTCATCCGGTCTCTCTACGAGTGTCCACACTTGGCTCTTTTCGAACTGAGCCAACTCATCTTCCATGGCAGAGACCCAGGATATATCATCCAAGGCTTCATGGACTGTTTTTGGTTCCATCATTGAAAGTAGTACATCATGAGATTCCTCTGTATCCTGATTTCGTACAGTTGCTCGAGTTTAGATTCCAGATCTGATATTTCCTATCACTTGTAGCTCAGCAGCTTTCGGTTCCAGTGTCTCTACATTTTCGTCTTCTGGAATATCGTCCTTACCGTCTTCAGTATCCTGTAATTCTGCACAGGGCAAATCTATACCTTTCTCATCAGTAGCATCTGCGTTAGGTATCTCATCAAAAGTAACATGTATGGACTCCTGAACAGTCAGCTTCCTTTTATTATAAACACGATATGCCTTAGAGTGAAGACTGTAACCAAGGAATATCCCTTCATCAACTTTAGAGTCAAATTTTCCTCTCTTATCTCCATCGTTCAAGATAAAACATTTGCATCCAAACACACGGAAGTAACTTATATTTGGAGTTCTACCATGCCAGATTTCGTAAGAGGTCTTCTTTAATATCGACCTAAGGAAGACACGGTTAGACACATAACAAGCTGTACTAACAGCTTCCGCCCAGAACTGTTTAGGAATATCATATTCATGTAACATAGATCTAGCCATTTCCTGTAATACCCTATTTTTACGTTCAACTACGCCATTCTGTTGAGGAGTTATAGGGGCAGAGAAGTTATGACTATATCCGTACTGATCACAGAATAATGCAAATGACTTACTATCAAATTCCAGTCCGTTCTCACTGCGTATCCTACATAAGTTTGTTTCTTTTTCATTCTCAAGTCTCTTAACTAGCGATGCAAAGTTATCTAGTGCCTCATTCTTATGTGCAAGAAATATCACCCAAGTATACCTGGAGTAATCATCAACGATAACAAAGGCATATTTTTTACCTCGCAGAGACATCGTCTGGACAGGACCAAAAAGGTCGAGATGCAGTAATTCCAGAGGTCTGGATGTGGATATCACATTCTTTGCCTTGAACGATGTCTTGGTCTGCTTGCCCATTTGGCATTCCTTGCATGTTTTGTCCTTGACGAATTTTATGTCAGGAACACCTCGCCCAGTGCATTGCTTGTGATGGAGACAGTAATTCCATGTTGGCATGTCCTAAGCGTCTATGCCATAACCAGGTGTTATCCTGTGTAACTGCTAAGCACTTGACGTTCTGGTCAGTGATATCGTCAAGAGTTATGCAATAAATATTTCTATCCCTAGGTGCACTAAACAGTACCTTATCGTTGTTTCTAACAATACACTTCATTTTCAAAAGTTACGGTATGACCCTTATCACATAATGACTAATACTGATGAGATTATGTTCTAGATTCTTAACTAGCCATACGTCATTATAGTAGTATGTTAAGTGTTACCAACAGTTCCAACCCCAATGAGCTTAGCTTTAGTGTTGTCGGCGTAGGAGACATATCCTCCATCACAGGCTTTCACCGACACAACCTTGCTGATATCACCTGTCATATGGTGGGAACACCCACTGTCGAGGTACCACTTGTTCTTTTTGCTGGATTTACTTCTTTGTACCTGCATGAATCATTTCTTTTCTGAGGTGCCCAACTTCGATTGGGTCCTAAAGGTCAGTGGTAAAATAACTCCTGTTAACACATGATATATCATCTGTCACAGACTGTGATCTCACAAACACAGGCGCGCCAGTGTTGAACTTTGATTCTTAGGAATCTGCTTTGGCCTCCAGATATATCTAGTTCTATCAGCTTTCTTCAAGAAACAGTGGTTAGCATAATGACCGTGACGGCCGCATGAAAAACATTTAGGCTTTCTAATATCTTGTGAAGGTGCATCATGCTTAGGTGTTGTGGAATATTCTATCCCTGTTTTTCCAACATGTCTAGGAAGACTGAGTATCATGTTGAGATTTTGTTGTCCTACAAGAAGTCTATCATTTGTATGAGATTTTTCTTCTAAGAAATCCTTAAGAACAGACATGTCTCTAGATATATTTTCTTGCTTCCTAAGCTTTTCGCAATTACACAAGACTTTCTCTTCCTTAAGAATTTCTAACTCGGCTTTCAGACGCTCATTTTCTAGATCTGTTTGATGCTTCTCTCTAGCTACGTCATCTCGTTGCCTAATCAGACTCTTTACTTGTGAGTTGAGCGACTTAATCATTTTTTATGCGTTTTGAATAATTTCAAACATCTCTTCCTTTTCATCTACTTCAGGAACTGAGGAAGCGCTATCATGAGATTCATCTTGCCTAGCATATAATTCATTTAGAAAGAGAATTTTCTTAATAGTGGATGAAGAAGATACCTGATCATCATCATTGGCCATGTAGGCGAGATCTTCCTCTTCTTCGCTTTCGGCCTCTTCCCAGTTAGTGACCATTGCTTTCTGCTTCTTTACCTTTTTGTCACCATTTTCCATCGGGCAGTTTGAGGCGAAGTGGCCTGGCTTGTTGCACTTGAAACATTTTTGCACGTTGTTCCCGGATGACGACATTCCCTTGTTCCTAGGTTGGAACTTGGAGTTTTCCTTGAACTTCCTTCTCATCCGAAACTTTTCAAACCTTCAGGTCAGCATGGCAATCTGCTCCATTAGTTCCTCCTCAGTTTCTTCTTCACCTTCTGAAAGGTTTTCTTGTTCGGTGTTCAAGGCAAGGTTTTGTTGATTTCGGACGGTTGGTTTCTCTTTGATGGAGATCTGAGTCATCTCGTAGGTGGTAAGAGATCCGATTAGTTCTGACACGGAAAGTTCGTCCAAGTCCTTTGCTTCGTAGATGGCAGTTACTTTTGGATTCCGTTCTCTTGGAAGAGATCTCAGTATTTTCCGCACTTTCTCACCGTCCGGTATTTTCTTTCCCAACGAGAACATTTGATTGATGATGTTCATGAATCTCGCGTACATATGGCTTATGGTCTCGTTGTCCTCCATTTTGAACAGCTCGTATTGATGAGTTAAGAGGGCTATTCTTTCTTGTACAACTCGAGTGGTTCCCTCATGTGTGACTTGAAGCATCTCCCACATATCCTTGGCAGATTCGCATGAACTCACACGATTGTATTCTTCTCTTGTAAGCGCGCAGGCGATCATGTTCTTAGCTTTGGCATTCAAGGATATTCCTCGCTTGTCTGTTGCATCGTACTCCGAACCTTTCTTTGGAGTTCCATCCGCCTTCTTGGGATTGTAAGGTCCAGTTGTGATGATATCCCACAGGTCATAGTCAGTAGCAAGCAGGAATTCCTTCATACGATTTTTCCATATAGGATAGTTTGTTCCATCGAAGTGTGGTGGCCTAGAATGGGATTCTCCTTCTGCAAAAACATCAAAACTCGAAGAAGCCATTAGATCTTTAACTCAGGCTTGTTAGGCCCGTCATTTGAGTAACCCGCTCTGATACCAAATGAAGATATAAATGTGCCTAAGAGGGGGGTGAATTAGGCTTATAAAATTTTATGCTTCTTTTCACAAATCCTTAGTCTGGTGATTTAGATATGCCTAATAATAATGTGACGGCCTGTGATATCCTCGTACCCTCGGATGTGTTTCGGGTCTGTCTCACAGTGATAACGAAATGCGAGACAGGATTTTTATAGAGGTTATATCCCCAACTGGGGTTTACTCCTCTCCTTGGGATTTGCTTCCCAAGAGTTTAACCAATCACTATAATGCACCGTAGCTGGATACAAAATTGATTGGTTAGCCCAATACACAACCGAAACAAGTCGAACACTAGACACTACTAGGTTACCACACGCCGAGTTTCGTTCCTCGGAATCTCATTGATCCCGACAGACACATCTCGCTAACGAAGGGCCCCCAGACTTGTCCTTCCCTTCACGTGTGCGTAAACGTCGACCTTGCCTCCTTGGTATTGCTCACGTCCGAAGACAACACGTCCGAAGACAGAATATATGGCAGGGGATGATGGAATATCGGATAAATCACTCGCTCAGTGATGGATACGCAAGTTAACGCTCAGTAAGGCCGAAAGCTATCGCAAGTGAATTGGCTCAGGAATCTCTTAGTATCTCTCTGCTCAAAAATCTCTCGTAGGCTTAAAATTCGCAAATTCTCTGTTCTTCGAAAATCTTAAGTGCAGCTCATATATAATCCTTTTCTAATAGCACTTCACATGGAAAGTCATATCAAACAATAATCACCAAATCAAGCATAGTTTCCATGTAGCTTTCGAGTCAATCATACCATATAAATCATGCTTCTAATAAATCATCACAACGGTTATATAGCACATTAAAGCATGATTATATTCCATATAGAGACTCAGTTTCGTTCTTAAGCATATTCAACCACTTCGCATATCTTTTCCATATCAGAATTTTCCATAGGTGATTCCCTGCTATCAGTTCCTAGTAACTAGTCAATCCAGATTTACTTTCCAAGTATGTCACACAAGATAGCAAGGCATCAGCACGTTTTCCATGTACAGCTCATAGCATTTAATCAATATATTTACCATGTTTAGCACACAAGTCAGATCAGAGCTTACTTAAATCGATTTATCACATCATGGCACAGCTTTCCATATTTCAGAGATATCACCCGTTATACCACATACCATATACGAGCACTTTATCCATAAGGTCAATCAAATCAAATCTTTCCTAAATATATCAGCACAAGGAAAGATATTAATTCAATATTGCACATTAAATACAGTGGAAAGCATGCAAGAATCGTAAAAGTGATTTTCGTCCAGGAATAAACAAGTATCAACGGATATATCACTTTCCATATATAAACAGCATATTTTCCTTTTATAACTCAGTAGGATATCTCATGCATTATTTCCATATATAGCACAGAACGATATATCCTATCTCAAGGACTGTCTATAACATGCGATCACTTAGTTCCATCAAATCATCACAAAATCACACGCAATTCAAATATTCAACACTTTAACAAATTTCAGTTCATTAGCAATGCATGGTTGAACATTATCATGAACTTAGACATTTTATTTGTCCCAAATCGAATTGCTTATTTTATAGACCTAATGTCATTACAATTACATCGTTCATCAAAACTCTCTAACATATATGGACCAAAAAGGTCAACATCATTTTTAGAGTACTGCGTTTGCTTAATGGCGAGATTTCGATAACACTAACTATTTGTGTTGTGTATCTCACTTTTACAGTGCCGTGGTGGCCTTATATGGGCTTGATAATGCTTCAAAAGGTATATAGACGTTGGTAATTATTAAATTGTGATCTTTGTTGATTGCTTTCGTCCATTAATAAACCTTATTTTGCCATCTTTGGTTAGCTTGATTAGTCCTGTTTATTTTTAAGCTGAAGCCTATCTTCAATTCTTAGTTTCTTTTCTGGTACGCTTTAAATCTATGTTTTAACTTATGGGCATTTATTTGACCGATCCATTCTTACGCTCCGACCCATAAGACCCGTTGAGGAGACGCTTAGAGAAACTGTTAACCTGGTATGCATTAGATATTTACCCTTGCTTCTTACTTTTAGCTTTTGTGTTTTTTCTTTGCAGCGCTTTGCAAGTTGACGAATGATTCAACGAGCAAATATTGCTCATGTCTAATCGTCATGTTCATTTGAACGGGTTTAGTTTATATGTTAGTTTGCATCTCTGATTGATTGCGATATCATGTGTCATAACTCATTATTACAGTGGATTTGTATACCTCTTGGGCATTGACTTATTTTGTTCAGAAAAGGTTTACATGTCGACCTTTAGTGCTTGAATTAATCATCTTTCTATGATTCCTTTTTCTGTATCTTCGGCTTTTTATTTGGATGCCATGCCTCTGTCGTACATACGACGTCAAATTTCCGTTTTATCCTTGGGTTCAGTTCGGTCGTCTGTTTCCCCACAGTCATATCCCGCGCCAACAAACCCTCTTTCTCCGCCTTCTGTTGGCGCAGAATACAACCACGTACGGGATTCCAATGTTAAGGGTAAGACGAAGGCCCTCTTCCCCTCAGTTTAGTACTCTTTGTGACATGATTGCTACTTCTTTCACATCCTGTTTTTACTACTCAAAATTTCTGGTAGTTTGTCTATTTAAGGGGTATAACTAAAGTTGTTTTTTCAATAAGTTATACAAATTAAAGTTATTTCTTTTTGGACAATAAGCATAAAAAATATCCCCTTTTATTCTATCCACATATCTCTGTGACTCTTTAAGAGTCGAAATCATTGTTCGTCTATTTGTGGTCTGTGTTTCCATAAGCTTATATTGTCCCCCTGTTTAGTTAATCAATATTGATATGGTGCCTTGATTTTCTCCGCTTTTAGGTTGTTATTAAATCAACAACATCGAACAAGATTCCTTCAGGCTGTTATGAATATTCAAGAAAGGAAATGTTTTCATTCAATCGTTCAGTTATGAATACACTGTATACAAGAAGTGTTTTATACTAAGTTGCTATACCTATATTGCACACTAGTCCTTGCTCAACTAATAAATACTTAATACATCCCAAAATACATTTTTGAGTTCAGCTCTTCTTGACACTCCCCCTCAAGGTTAGTGTTCATATAAGTTCAAAACACTAACCTTGGACAATAAGTACTCGAATTGGTCTCTTCCCAACGCCTTAGTCAATAAATCTGTTGGTTGCTCTTGAGAGGGTATATATTCAGTCTTGATCACCTTCTCTTGGATCTTATCTCTTACGAAGTGACAATCGACTTCAACGTGCTTCGTTCTTTCATGGAAGACCGGGTTTGCCGCTATCTGTATCGCAGATTTACTGTCTGTATGAATCGTAACTGGCTCCATTTTTTGAACTCCAATATCTTTCATTATCTTATTTAACCATAACACTTCTGCCGTGACCATTGCCATCGCTCTATACTCTGCCTCGGCTGAACTTCTTGCCACCGTTTTTTGTTTCTTTGTCTTCCACGATATCAATGAGTCTCCAAGGAAAACCATATAACCTGTTAATGACCTTCTAGTCTTCGGGCACGATGCCCAATCTGCATCGCAATAAGCTCTTAAACATATCTTACTGTCAGCATTAAGAAACAAACCGAGACCTGGCTTTCCTTTCAAATATCTCAATACTCTGTATAATGCATCAAAATGAGTCTTTTTTGGGTCATGCATATATTGTGATAAAATTTGAACCGCATATGAAATATCAGGCCCAGTCAGACTTAAGTAAATCAGCTTACCAATAATCCTCTGGAATAAGCGAATGTTTATACTACCTGAAGCACTAGAACAGCTTAGTCTTTGATCTTCAGTATCTGAAATTCCAGCAGTATGAGCAGCAATCTCCGATCTTTCAGCAGTAGTAAAAACTTCAGCACAACCAGCAGCTATAAAACCTTGAAAATCATCAATATCTGCAAGCTTTACATTCTGTTCGACTGGAATGCTTAAGGGTTTAGATCCCAACATCCCAGTCTTCCCTAACAATTCCAGAACATAATTTTCTTTGGCTAAGAACAATTCCTCTATTAGATCTAGCAACTTCTATACCCAAAAAGTATTTTAACTCACCCAAGTCCTTCATATGAAACGTCTCATTTACATAACTCTTAGCGTCATCAATCATATGATTATCACTACCCGTAATCACAATATCATCAACAAACACCAATAATATAACGACACTTCTCCCCCTTGATTTGACAAACAAAGAATAGTCATTCTTTTATTCTTTGATTGTACAAATCCAAAATCACTCATTGCCAATGTGAATTTTTTATTCCACTGACGCGGTGCTTGTTTTAAGCCATACAACGGCTTTTCAAGTTTACATACCTTGATAGAATTTTCAGAATTACTTGAATTTAGCCCTTGAGGGATGCTCATGTATACTTCTTCAAGCAAATCTCCCTGTAAAAATGCGTTAGTGACGTCCATTTGCCAAAGTGGCCAATTACATATAGATGCAAGTGATATAATCAATCTAATGGTAACATGTTTAGCCACTGGTGCAAATGTGTCAGTATAATCTATACCCCTAACTTGACTGTAGCCTTTTGCTACTAGTCGTGCTTTATACCTTTCGATAGAACCGCCGGCCTTTTATTTAATAGAATAGACCCATTTACAACCTACGGGACATTTACCTTTTGGTAGATCCACTACCTTCCATGTATGGTTCAGCTCTAGTGCTGAAATTTCCACTTCCATAGCTTTTCTCTATTGTTCTGACCTCACAGCTTCCTGAAAATTCCTTGGAACTGTTTCACTGGCCAAATTAGCTATAAATGTGGCATACTTTGGCTTGATCCTGTTATAATGAACATAAGAGGACAAGGGATACTTGACAGACAAGAATGGTTAGTTTCATTAGAGAAAGGGAGATGAAATCCTTAAACCTGCTTGGAGGTCTACGAATTCTGTCTGACCTCCTCACAGGTTGATTTGCCTCTGTAGTAGAACCAGAATTCTGATTTTCCTGTTCTGGTTCAGCTCCCCCTGCATTACTTGGCTCAAGAATTTCATTATTATAATTGTTTGGACAGATATCACTTACCATTGTCTTATCATAGCTGAAATCCTCATCAAACATAACTTCATCATATTTTTTAGGTGTAGACAACGGACCAGAATTCTGCTTACCATTTAAATCAAATGGAAACTGATCCTCATAAAAAAATCACATCCCTCGACGTAACAAAATTTTCAGTTTCAAGGTGAAGTAATTTGTATGCCTTTTGGGTGACAGCATACCCTATTAGCACACATGGTCTTGATCTCTCCTTTAACTTATCAAGCTGTGGCAGAATTTTTACAAAACATAAACATCCAAATACTCGCAAGTGATGAAATGTTGGTTCTCTACCATATAGAACATCGAAAGGTGTTTTACCTTTAAGCAAAGAGGTCGGTGTCCTATTGATCAAGTATATTGCTGTTTTTACGCACTCACCCCAATACTTGATCGGTACCTTTGATTGAAACAAGGCTCTAGCTACATTAAGTATATGCGTATATTTCCGTTCAACCACTCCGTTTTGTTGAGGAGTGTAGGAACATGATTTGATGTATTATATCAAGGGAATCAAACAACTCACTACATTCTATGCTAAAATGCGTTGTCTGTTCTTATTGTCCTAACTGTTCTGGAAAACTGATTTTGAACATATACTATGAATTTTTTTAATACATTATATACTTCAGATTTATTTATCATAAGAAATCCCCATGTAGCTCGAGAATAGTCATCAACTAAGGTTAAAAAATACCTCTTGCCGTTAAAGGTTGGCTCCCTATACGGTCCCCAAACATCAACGTGCAACAATTCCATAATAGATGTAGTTATACTAGTACGCAACGGAAACATAGTTCTACTATGCTTAGCTAAGAGACATATAAGACAATATTTATGATTTTCTTCTACTTTCAAATTCAAGTCAGGCAAAGACTCAAGTCTATTAAAAGACATATGGCCAAATCTTTTGTGCCACAACGAGATTTTATTTATGTCTGCTTTATTAGCAACAACTTGGTGAATTTCACTATTACATAAGTTCGTAACATGGTTAAATCTCTTACTAGCAGACACATTATCAACCTTATCCAAGTAATACAAGCCATTCCAATTTCTACCAATCCCCCTTATCTTGCCAGTCCAACTCTCCTGGATTAGACAAAAATGGGGGTAGAAAACAATGCAGAAATTAGCACCATTAGATAGTTGAGACACAGATAGCAAATTTTGCTTGAACTCAGGCAAAAATAATACATCTATCAATTTCAGATTTTCATTCAAAGTAACTGTTCCGGAATTTGCAGCAGTAATAAGCTCCCCATTTGGTAATTTCACAAACATACCCAACTTATCAACAATTGATTCCTCATCATACAAACATTTATCTGAGATCATATGTTTATTTGCACCACTATCAATTATCCAGCTATTTTTATTTAATAAACAAGGGTAGTCCATACCTGAACCATTACCAGCTTGGTTGGATGAAGTCCCTGCTTGAGTAGAATCTGGCCCTTGTGCTCCGCCAAGAATGGCCAAGATTTGTTGATATTGGGAAGGAGTTATCTGAGGTCTCTCTGCTTGTACATTGTTCTGTGATCCAATAGCTTGCAGGTCACCATGTGAGCTAGTTGCGTTTGCCTTGATAGGATTAACACTCCACTGCCCAATAGCTCGACCTTGACCATAGTTATTGAATCTGCCTCTAGGTCCTCCTCGACCCCTTGCTCCTCTTCTACCACCTCGATTACCAATTTGAGGATACCCATGGATCTTGAAGCAAGTTTCTCTAGTGTGCCCCCCAACGTGGCAGTGATCACACCACGAAACTCCTCTCTCAGTCCACTGCTTCATCTGATTGGCATTACATTGCAGTGCAATAGAGATAACTACCTGGCTGTGGACATTAATGTTTCTTTGGGCTTCTTCATTGCATATCATGGAGTACACCTGTCTGTGAGAGAGCAAGGGGCACATCATAAGAATCTGGGACCGCATATGGATGTAACCTTCGTTGAGTCCCATCAAAAATTGCATCATCTTGAGTTGATCACTGAATTCCACATATTCTTTAGACAGATTTGCGGCAGGAGATGGGATGAGACTATCATACTCATCCCATAGTTGTCGTAGCTTCGAATAGTAGTCTGTGACAGAACTTGTTCCTTGTGTGATCGTAGTAATCTGCCTATAAAGTGCAAATAGCCGAGCACCATTGATTTTATCAAAGCGCTCCTTCAAGTCTTTCCAAATCAACTGAGCCGAGTCACAATAGATTACACCTTGAACTAACTCCCTCGTCAAAGATCGGTGAATCCAAGAGCGTACCAGTGCATTGCATCTCTTCCATTGTTGAATCATCGGTGAGTCGTCCTCAGGCTGTTTACACGATCCGTCTATAAACCCTAACTTGTTTTTCGCCTCAAGTGCAATTAGCATTTCACGACTCCAAACCTTATAATTCTCGGTTCCTCTCAATATTTCAGTTACCAAATCCAAATTCGGAGTATCTGATGGGTGTAAATAGAGCGGATCGTTGAAGTTCATCGTCGACAGCCTTTTCTGATCTTGATTCTTCGGCTTCTTGTTCTGATTTCCATTATCTTCACCATCTGTTATCTCACGATCATCCATTATCTGCGTATGGCTTCGATCTCTTCAAGATTGTAATTTGTAGTCACAAATCGATTTTAAATTGAGCTTTCGAAGGCTCTGATACCATGTTATGAATATTCAAGAAAGGAAATGTTTTCATTCAATCGTTCAGTTATGAATACACTGTTACAAGAAGCGTTTTATACTAAGTTGCTATACCTATATTGCACACTAGTCCTTGCTCAACTAATAAATACTTAATACATCCCAAAATACATTTTTGAGTTCAGCTCTTCTTGACACAGGCTTCAGCAAGTCACGAACTCAAAATATGAGTGCCTTCTATTCGGTAAATCATCTGTAATAGTTAAGAATAGCTCTCTTGACATATTCTTTTAACACCTTTGAAGCTGTTTGCTGATGTCGGTAATCATATTTATCTGAATCTTAATCTCTGATATATCAGTTGAATGCACCGAGGACATCATAGGTAAACTAACTACAGTATTCTCTATATCTAATGATTCAAACAACATTCTTCTATGCATACATGGTTCTGAGTTTTTTATCAAATCAGTATTACAGAATACGACTTTAAATCGGTCGGTATAGACGAAGGGAAATCTTCGGTCACGAGTGTTGATCTGTACAAAAAACACGGGACAACCATGTCAGGTGTCAAGGTTATCGCTATCATGGTTGATATGGTATTAATTAAGATGGGCCGAGAAAAATAAAAACAAGGAAAGGCCCAAAAAAGCCCATCGAAAATAAGAGCCCATGGTAAAATATAAGTCTGGGAAGAAGGAGTTGCAAGGACCTGACGGACACTAGCATGGACCGGGCAAAGAGGAAAGAACTATCGGCTATCAAGAGGAAAGGACAGTGGAAGGAAGAGAAAAGAGAGTACAGGACGTGTGTCATCCCATTAGAGGAGGATATTACTGAATACTTCACTGTGACCGTCACAGAACTCAATCCATCAAACAATATGTCACTTTTCCTGCACCCCGAAAAAGCTGGAACATAGCCTTCAGCAGGCGGCGGGGAGCTGCTATAAAGGGAGGACTTAGCATATTTTCCACAAGAATGATCTCTCTACAAAAACGTGCGCACATCATTTTCTCTCTAAGATATCTTAAACATATTTTCTACGTTTTAGGAGCGAAGGTGAGGAATTTCTGAGTGTGTAACGTGTTCTTACTTAGTGAAAGACAGTTCCCAGCACCCCGTGGATGTAGAATCCGATAGGATTCGAACCACGTAAACCCCTGTGTTCTTTCTGTTTATGTCCCAGCATCAACAACCCTCGCGTACCTAGCAAATAACATAATAATCGATCTACCGCTATCTAAGTATTTAGAGCCCCCACACCTAAAAATACTGTTGATTGGGTTTGCCCCATATCAAATGGCGCCGTCTGTGGGAATCCGGAGTTAAAGGCGTGAGAAATTTCTAGAGCAAGGTACGAGGTTGCATTGAAAAATTTCTCGTGTGTTTTCTGTTTTTTGTGTTACAGGGATAAGGCAAGGAACGTAAGGACGCTGATGGAGGGAGATTCTTCCATACCAAAAAACTTGGACGCACAATTTGAAGAGGTTGCAAGGGGAGATATAGCAAGGCAAGATGCCACCCCAGCACCTACTCCTGTTGTGATATCGCCAGAAACACCGATTACCTTGACTGCCGCTCAGTTGGACCTCCTAATGCGCAACACTGTCAATAGCACTTTGGCTGAGAGAAGGAAGAAAAGAAGACAACGAAAAAGGGCCCAGCCGCGTGTCGAGACCGAGCAAGTCGACGGCAAGTTCACATAAGTAACCGGGGAAAACGAAACGCAGCCACAACCCCATACAACGCCCTCTGAACACGACAAGCGATTGTCCGAATCAGAGAACGAGTCAAGGAGGGAGGAAGAACCTCCGAAGCATCATGAGGGACGTGGGGGAGCTGCGAAACAGGTTCGGGGAAAGGAAGAGGAGCCAAACAAGGCGGACCAGCCAGAAAAGGATGTCAAAACCCCCCACGCTGATCTCCGCCGAGTCCGTCAGCAAAGCCCCGGACCCTGCTAAAGAGGCAGAAGGCTCCAAAGGAGGAAAAAGGTCACGCTACCCCCAGAGGAAAAAGAGGAGACTTGGACCAAAAGAGAAAAGGAGCTGCGGGATCAACTGGCGGACCTTAAGCAGGTGGTGGACGGTGTCAGAAGCAGAACCATGCCACCAAGGATAGGGGAAGGGCTAGTAGCGGGGACGCCTTTTGCGAAGGAGCTGCTAGTGGGGGAGGTCTCATCTAACTTCAAACAGTTGCCATATGAGTATGATGGGACGACGAACCCCGTGGAGCACGTCTTACGCTTTCAGAACACCATTCTGCTCCACGATTTCTCGGATGGGGTCAAGTGTAGGGTGTTCCTAACCACTTTGGTGAGGGCGGCCCAGCAATGGTTCAGCCAACTAGCGCCTGGATCTATCAAGTCTTTCGAGGAATTCCAGTTGATATTCATCACCCAGTTCGCCAGTGCCAGGAAACAGCCCAAGTCCGACATGTCGCTCTTCCAAGTGCGGCAAGGAGAAACGGAAAGTCTCCGAGCTTACATAAGCAGATTTAACATCGCCGCCTTAGAGGTGCCGACAGCCACGCCTTCCGTCAAGGTCAGCGCCTTGATAAACGGGCTTCGGGATGGGGACTTCTTCGCTTCTCTCTCCAAGAGACCGCCGCCGACTTTCGAAGACCTATTGCTGAGGGCGGACAAATATATTAACTTGGAAGAAAGTAAGATGGCCAAAGCACAAGAAGAGAAGCAGATAACCACGCCAAAGAAGGAAGGGGCCGTGAGAAGCCAAGGACATGTGAGGCCACCTCTGCGTCTGCCTCACAAAGAGCCTTGGGGATCTCCGGCCAGGGCCCCACGAAGGTTCACTCCATTGCGTGCTAACCCGGAGGAGGTCCTAGCCGTGGCGGGACGACATCCGGCTCTGAGAAAACCTCCCGCCGGATCTTCAGGACCTTCTCGACCCTATTCTAATTTATATTGTCGTTACCATAATGAATACGGGCACCACACTAACAATTGTTATCATTTGAGGGATGAGATAGAGAGGCTGATACAGGCAGGGCACTTGAAGGAGTTCGTGAAGCAGGGACCAGAGCCCAGCCCCCGGAAAAGCGAAAAGGAAGAAGGGGGACCTGTCCCGAATAAGGGTAGGCCATTGCCCCCACCAGCAAACAAAGGCCCCCCAGGACCATCCAGGGCCCCTATCTTGATTATTGTAGGAGGTCCCAGCAGTGGGGATTCTAACCGAGCTAGGAAGTCCTACGCCAGGACCACAGGGGGACCCCAGTCGTGGGGATTGATAGGGCACACGGAGGCCATTGCGAACGTACAGTTTGGACCAGAAGATGAGACTCACGTTACCAGGCCACACAACGATGCCTTGGTCATAACAACTGATATCGCCGGACACGATGTGTCCCGAGTCTTCATAGACGGGGGGAGCTCGGCCGACATCCTGGTCCTGGATTGCTTTACGAAAATGGATCTGGAAGCAGGTCTGCGGCCAGTTTCCACCGCCCTATACGAGTTTGGAGGACCTGGAATACGACCCATGGGGGAGGTAACGCTGCCCGTCGGAATGGAGACAAACCCAGTTCGAGTTGTGAAAATGATCAACTTTCTGGTGGTTGACATCGTCTCCTCCTACAATGTCATTCTGGGACGACCCGCCATCAACGAATTTAGAGCAATCCCCTCCACATACCATTTGAAAGTCAAGTTCCCCGTGGGGGAGCACGTCGGTGAGATTTTGGGGGATCAGCAGAGCTCCCGCCAATGCTACGCCAATGAAGTTAAGGCGGTGGCCAAAGAAAAAGAGATTGCCCGAGAAGGGAGTGGTCGCGACAAGAGGATCAAAATCGAAGGAGGGGGACCTACGAGCTTGCAGCCTGAACCGGATGAGGAGCTCGCCAAGGTGGAACTGTATCCCGACCAACCAGGAAGAACCACCAAAATAGGAACATACTTAGGGGAACAGGCCACGAAGGAGCTGGTAGGATGCCTGCAAAGGAACACCGATCTATTTGCGTTTTCCCCAGGAGATATGACGGGAATCCACCCTGATATAGCCAAACATCACCTAAATGTCCTACCCAGCGCTAAGCCCGTCAAACAAAGGCTGAGAACATGTGGGACGGAAAGAGCGCAGATCCTGAGGGAAGAGGTCGACAAATTATTTCAGGCAGGCCATATCCAGGAGATTCAGTTCCCCACTTGGCTGGCTAACGCTGTCCTGGTAAAGAAAGGAAATGGGCAGTGGAGGATGTGCATTGATTTCAGGGACCTCAACAAGGCCTGCCCCAAGGATCACTATCCTCTGCCCAGAATAGACCAGCTCGTGGACTCCACCTCCGGGTGCGAGGTCCTCAGCATGATGGACGCCTACCAAGGTTATCACCAGGTAAGTCTCGATTCAAATGATTTTGATAAAGTTTGCTTTGTAACACCAGGGGGGACATATGGGTACGTCCGAATGCCCTTCTGACTCAAAAATGCGGGAGCGACGTACCAACGGATGGTGGATAAGGTTTTTAAGCAGCAACTAGGTAGGAACATGGAGGTGTACGTGGATGATATGCTCGTAAAATCGGTACACCTCACCGATCACACCAAGGACCTGGAAGAAGCGTTCAAAGCGATCAGGGGAAGCGAAATGAAGCTCAATCCCGAACAATGCGCGTTTGGAGTGAGATCGGGGAAGTTCCTTGGCTATATGGTTACCCAACGAGGCATCGAGGTCAATCCTACGAAAGTAAAAGCTATTTTGGAGATGCAACCTCCCCAGGGCGTCAAGGAAGTCCAAAGGCTCACGGGACGATTGGCGGCCCTTAGCAGATTCATCTCCCACTCAGCGAAGAGGAGCCTACCTTTCTTCAAGGTGTTACGAAAGAACAAACAATTCGAGTGGACTAAGGAATGCCAGCAAGCCTTTGAAGAATTGAAGGAGTACCTCCACAGCACGCCACTCCTGACCAAACCCTTGATGGGAGATGTGTTGATACTATATTTCTCCGTAGGGGACCACGCGATAAGATCCGTCCTATTGAAGGAAGAAGGAACCTCCCAGAGACCCATCTACTTTGTAAGTAATGTACTTCTGGACGCTGAAACTAGGTACTCCAAGCTTGAGAAGGCCGCTTTAGCAGTAATGACCTCCGCCCGCCGACTCCGACCCTATTTCTTGTCACACAAAGTGAACGTGCGAACTAATTTCCCGCTGAAGCAAACGCTGGACAAACCAGACTTATCAGGAAGGATGGTGAAGTGGGCCATCGAGCTAGGGGAGTATGATGTAAAATTTGAGCGAAGGACAGCTGTGAAGGCCCAGGCCCTCTCAGATTTTGTCCTCGAAACTACGAAGGGACCTTCGGAAGGCCGATGGAAAGTATACGTGGATGGATCCGCTACTTCGCAAAAATCAGGAGCAGGGGTCCTCGTCATCAACCCAGAAGGAGAGGAGCTCCGTTTCGCCATTACGTTCCATTTTCAGGCTTCCAACAATGAATCAGAATACGAAGCCCTCCTTCATGGCCTACGGATCGCGAGGGAGCTGGGGGCACGAAACATTACTTTGTTCTCGGACTCACAACTGGTGGTACAGCAAGTGAATGGGAACTACGAAGCAAGAGACGAAAAGATGGCTGAGTATGGTAAGAAAGGCGAGGAGCTAACCAGAACCCTCGACTCTTGTGAGATTGTGCAGGTCCCCAGGGAGGAAAACTACAAGGCAGATTATTTAGCGAAGGCCGCTAGTTCAGGGCCAGCTCTCAAAGAAGAAGGTATCACCTACCTCGCGGTGGATAAGGAGGAGAAAGGGGAGTTCGTGGCAAGCATAGAAGGGATGGATGATTGGAGAGCCCCCATCGTAGCCACCTTAGAGGACCCCAGCCAGAAGGACAAAAGGGGATACCGACAAAAGTTCTGTCTGATAGATGGGTGCCTGTTCAAGAAATCTTTTGTACACGCATACTCCCGATGCCTCTCCAAAGAGGAAGGCAAGAAAATACTCGAAGAGATCCATGAAGGATGTGCGGGGGATCATGCGGGGTACAAGTCCCTCACCAGGAAAGTTGTCAGAGCCGGATATTTTTGGCCCAATCTCATCAAGGATGCCAAGGATCTAGTTCGAAGGTGCAGTAACTGTCAGAAGTATGGTCCCAAAATTCACGTCCCCGCCGAGGCTCTACGGACCATGCATTCTCCATGCCCTTTCGACAAATGGGGAATCGACATTGTCGGTCCCTTTCCCCGAGGAAAGGCGCAAAAGAAGTTCATCATTGTAGCAGTTGACTACTTCAGCAAATGGATCGAAGCTAAGGCGGTGGCGCGGATAGACGAAGAGAAGGTGATTGAGTTCCTATGGAAGAATATCTGTTGCCGATATGGAGCTCCCAGGATCCTTATCTCCGATAATGGAACTCAATTCTGCGGAGCTAAGACGCGAGGATTTTGTGAAGGCATGAAAATAACACAGAGGTTTGTCGCGGTGGGACATCCCCAAGCAAATGGGCAGGCCGAAGTCTCCAATCGAACCATTCTCAGGGGGATCAAGGCCCGACTCGAACAAGATGGAAACAAATGGGTGGAGGCGCTGGACGCTGTCCTTTGGGCGTACAGAACTAGCCCCCGCGAAGCAACAGGGGAAACACCATTCGAACTAGTATATGGGTCGTCCGCCGTGATACCAGCCGAAATCGGCATCGAAACACACCGAATGGCATATAACGAGCAGGAGAACGCGCAGTTAAGAAGGGAGGACCTGGACCTTGTCGAAGGAATAAGGGAAGAGGCCCACGTGAGGACCGAAGGATATAAAAGTCGCATAAAGGCAATGTATGATCGGAGAATCCGACCCAGGGGATTTCAGCAGGGAGACCTAGTACTTCGAAGAGCCGACATCCTACGGCCCCTGAAGAAAACGGAGCCCCCCTGGGAAGGACCCTATCGGGTGACGAAGGTGTTAGGAGGTAGAGCCTACGAGTTAGAAGATGCCAAGGGAAGGTCATTGCCCCGCCCTTGGAACGTCTCTAACTTAAAAAAGTTTTACGTGTAATATTACCATGTAAGAAAGGGAGGGGACGTACTCTTTTTCCTTCATCTGGGATTTTGCCTCAAAGGGAGGTTTTGCCCAGATAAGGTTTTAACGAGGCGTACCTCCCTAGCGGAATATAAACGTTTTGTCCTGACGAAGTGTACTTACAAACGATACCAAGGGTCGACGGACCTGCGGTGTACAATGACATCAAGGGCTGACAGCCTGCGACGTGAAACGATACCAAGGGTCGACGGACCTGCGGCGTACAATGACATCAAGGGCTGACAGCCTGCGACGTGAAACGATACCAAGGGTCGACGGACCTGCGGCGTACAACGACATCAAAGGCTAACGGCCTGCGACGTGAAACGATACTAAGGGTCGACGGACCTGCGGCGTACAAAGACATCAAAGGCCACAGGCCTGCGACGTGAAAGATTCCTATAAAGGTGTACAAGATACCACCGCTGACGGGCTGTGGCGTACAGGACATCAAAGGTCCCCAGTAAGGCCTGCGACGTGTATAGGTACCTCAACGTAGCTGGCGCTATAACCAGGATAAAACGGTGGGATAGTCCCCCACTTTTTAAGACCTTCGGGCTTACATTACTGGATTCGCTAAGGACAAAGAGAGCCTAGCGCCTATGTGACACCTTTGGATAAGGACGACGGTCCTTACAACCAAAGGCGTGTATAATTCGTACTTGGCTTACGAATTTAACGAAGTGTTGGTGAAGTACTACTAAATTCAACAGGGAAAAGCACGAAAGGAAAAAGATACTTAATAAAAGAGGTCCCATATTACAAGGAAAAGGGGGACCTTAGCAAAAGCCTACGAAAGCAGGGAAGTTAAACTCTCCCACCAGAAAAACTACTGTCCGCAAAAGCATAAAGGGAAAAGGTCCATTACACAACACAAAGAAGAAAAGACTAAACAGAAGGATCCACGGGAGGATAGAATACAACGCCGGGGAGGTCGGAGATATCGGCCTGGGCAAGAGCCGCCATATGCTTCTCAGCAGAGGGGCGCCAGAATAAGGGATTCTCCTCAGCTAGCAGATCCCCTTTGAAGGAAGCAGGGGGAGGAAGGTCCTTGAGGGCGGGAACCACAGCAATACCGGCGGATCCTGCGCGATGGCCCCCCAGAAAATAGTGCTGCATGAAGGGGACAAAGTCCCTGAGGGAAAGGGGGTCCTCCAGATACGCCAGACGCCAATCTTGGGCCAGGTCCTCCAGGAACTTCTGACCAGCCGCGGTCGACAAGAGGTGGCGCTGACAAATCTGAGCGCCCTCCGCCTTCATGGCCTCCAGTTCGACCGGCCCATGGACTTCCGTCATACGGACGAAGTCTTCATCCCACTTCGCTTTCTCCTTGGCAAAGGAGCTCGTGAGCTCCTCCTCACGTGACTTCAGAAGGGCCGCATGGTCTTCTTTCTCCTTCTCTGAGGACTTAAGCAACTCCTCATACCGTCTGGCCAGCTCCGTCTTCTCTTCCTCCAGTCCTTCCTTCTCGCTCTCGAACTTAGCCTGAATCTCTTCAACTGTTTTTTCGCGGGCGGCCAGACTGGCCTGAACTTGCTCTAGCTGCTCCTGGAGGGACTTGATGCGTCCCTCCAACTCCGGCACCAACGGATTCTCAGAGGGCTTCACGGACACCAGACCTATCACCTAGATACCACGAAAAAGAAATCTTAAAACCAGAGAAGGTATAGGCTACTCAGAGAAACTTTAAAAACAAGAAGGAGCATCCACTAAGAGCGGCCAGGGGCATACCTTGGAAAGATGATAGGCAAGCTCTACCTCGTTCTCTGCGGGGGACCTGTTAGCAAACGCCTCCTGTCTTCTGCGGAAACCAAACCGCTTAACGCTGCCAACCCAATTCTGGCCATAGAACCCCCAGAAAGAGGCGGGTTCTCTTGCTGAAGCCCTTCTTGGGGGGCTTCGACTTGAGCCTCATCTCCCGTGCCTCCAGCGAGGGGTAACTTCTTCTTAGACTTTTTGGCAGGCTTGGCCAAAGAGCCCGCTTTTCGCTTCGCCTTGGGAGCTGAGGGGGCTGGAGACGGTTCAGAAGTCCCTAAGTCCTTGGGAGGGGACTGGCCAACCTCGGCCCGAATGTCCAGGGCCCCTGGAAGCAGTGGGAGGTTGGGAGCTGTGGCAGGTCTATCAGCACCAGGGGGTGGGGGAGCATTTCCTTCCTCTACACTCGCCAGCAGATTGAGCCATGAGCCTGTCATCCCTGCACCCAACAAAAGAGTTAGCAAAAATAATGGTGCCATAAAAACGTGAAGACAGAGCAACGACCACAGTTAGCCTCGAAAGAGAGGCTAGCAAAGAAGGGCGAAAACCCAAAATGATGCAAGACCCCGGAAATCTGACTAAGGAAGAAGGGCTCAGGGGACCATGCTCTTCAGCATGAGCATTCAGAGCAACCAAGGCTTTCAGATTCCTTTTCGAACATTTACCAGACCCGCGAGGGGGGGCGCCATTCACCCACCGCTCGCAAGGAAAATCCCACGAACCTCCCGGGGCCTCCACGAAGAAATACGCACCATGCCAATCCTTGTCCATTTTATGGTTCTTGCCAAAAAAGTGGGTCTCTCCTCCCAAGCTGGAAGAAATAGAGGAAAGATAGAAGAAAGCGCCATGAAGCTTCAGCGAAAACTGGGAGACTACCAAATCGGGGGAAGGAACGCCTCCGACCGCCCGTACCGCCACGAAGAACGATATAAGGAGACGAATGGCGGAGGGCTGAAACTGATTTAAAGGGACCTTGAAGGCCCTGGACACTTCAGACAAAAAGAGAGGAACAGGGAAGCGAAGCCCGGCCCTGACTTGGGCTTCCCAAAATGCCAGACACGAAGGGGGCGGCCGGTCGGCCCTTTGATCCGGTGAGGGTATCCTCACCGTATAACCCTCGAAAACAAAGCCCCCCTCCACCAAAGCAGCCAGGCCAGTCGACGAACATGTCGAAGCTTTGAAAATGCTCAGAGGGGTTCCGGCAGAAGAAGAAGGGGTGGATCTAGGGTTTGGACGGGGCCGCGGACCAGAAAGCGCAACCGAACCTTGGGTATCGGCCGACGAATCAACGGATCCCGCTTTATCTTGAGGGTGGGAAGTCATGGCGGAAGCGACGGCTGAACGGGTTCGGGGACGATTGCCGGTTTGAGGAACAGCGGCGCGGTGGGTGCGAGCTTCTAGAGGGGAAATAGGCTGTGAAATTGGAGGAGTAGACGACGTATCAGAAGAAAGCGACTGATGAGAGTGAGTAGGGGAAGGCGAAGAGTTTGCTGAAGCTGTAACGATGGAAGCCATAGAAACGAAGGAAGAACACGAAATAAAGAGAGAGAGAGAGAGAGAGAGAGAGAGAGAGAGAGAGAGACGTACCTGTTAAATGGCGGAGTACCTTTTCAAAAGCAAGGAGTGAACTTCCAGAAGCCCCTCTTAAAAAGAAGCGGTTCCCGAGGTATTGAAAGGACATGTCTTTTCAAGGGAGCATGACAGAAGGCCCTCGAAAGGAGGTAAGGTTTGAACTCGTCATTGTTTACTCTAATTCACTTTTGCTTCCCAAAAATAAATCAGAGTAGGGGAGTGGTTGATATGGTATTAATTAAGATGGGCCGAGAAAAATAAAAACAAGGAAAGGCCCAAAAAAGCCCATCGAAAATAAGAGCCATGGTAAAATATAAGTATGGGAAGAAGGAGTTGCAAGGACCTGACGGACACTAGCATGGACCGGGCAAAGAGGAAAGAACTATCGGCTATCAAGAGGAAAGGACAGTGGAAGGAAGAGATACAGGACGCGTGTCATCCCATTAGAGGAGGATATTACTGAATACTTCACTGTGACCGTCACAGAACTCAATCCATCAAACAATATGTCACTTTTCCTGCACCCCCTAGGTGTTACGTCCCTCGGAAAAGCTGGAACATAGCCTTCAGCAGGCGGCGGGGAGCTGCTATAAAGGGAGGACTTAGCATATTTTCCACAAGAATGATCTCTCTACAAAAACGTGCGCACATCATTTTCTCTCTAAGATATCTTAAACATATTTTCTACGTTTTAGGAGCGAAGGTGAGGAATTTCTGAGTGTGTAACGTGTTCTTACTTAGTGAAAGACAGTTCCCAGCGCCCCGTTGATGTAGAATCCGATAGGATTCGAACCACGTAAACCCCTGTGTTCTTTCTGTTTATGTCCCAGCATCAACAACCCTCGCGTACCTAGCAAATAACATAATAATCGATCTACCGCTATCTAAGTATTTAGAGCCCCCACACCTAAAAATACTGTTGATTGGGTTTGCCCCATATCAATGGTGATGTTGAACGGTGTATACGCATACCTTGGAGTGGCATGAACAACAATGGATACCATGATATTTTCTTCAGCTATATGAAGTTGAGCTTCTTGCTGAGTTCCTGAAGGTCGTGAGCTACCTTGGTAATAGCCTTCACTATACTCTTGAACTGTTCCTTGTCACACAATTGGTTAAAGCATATCTATCTTCATATTGTGCAGTTCCTTGCAATTTATCTGACGAGTATATGGCTGATGATTTTGGGGCTGAGGATAATAATTGTTTCTTGCGGTCTATCCAATAGGCATTTAAAGCTTCATTTAGACTTAAACGCGGTCGTGCGTGCGGTTGGGAGACGCGAAGCAGCCTGTGAGGGATGCATCAAGACAATGTTGCTCACGCGCATGTGCTGGCCAAAGTAAATATTTATTCATTATACCATTTACTCCATTATATATGATTTGTGTTACTTTAATGACTAAATATGGATTGTCTGCTTACCGAGACGAAAATATCGAAGCTATCCACACAGCATTTATACGACCTGAGAATATATTGTATACATTAACTCCTCGATGATGTAACGTATTCCGTTGATTGAAGGGCGTGCGCATTTGAGCACTACGAATTCTGATTTGTTGAGGGATTTTGCGGTTTGAGATTGAATACTTCATTTATAATATTGGCGGGCTAGCTATGACATGCTGCCTCCTTTTGTTCTCTTCTGAAAAAACTAAAATAGCTCATAACTCATTATATGTTCCACAAGCAGGGGATATGAATGGCTGATGCTGGATTCGGTGAGACGCTCAAAAGCGAATTTATCAAGAATTTGGAAGAGGAACACGAGGTGCTCAATACAATCGTAGAAAGATCGATTCAGCTCGCATGATCAAGGAGATAGCTCAAAAGAACAATCACAAGAAAAAGTAGGTAGAATCTCTAATCTATCCATATATTTTTTTAGTAGAACAAATCATATTTGCTCTAACTGCTTCCGAATCGAATACTTCTATTATGAGCATTCTTACTTGATAGTCTACTCTGCTAGGATGATGCCCATAGTTAAGTCTCTATCCAATAGCATGTAAGGTGTTTGAAGAAGTGATACAATGAGCAACAACGTCTATTTGGTCTTCTGAGCCGACATGTATCATCCGATTCAAGCTACGTATATTTGATGGAATAGATATACCCTCATGGGACAACTGTTCTCTGTTCCTATGCCTCGCTGTGTAATAAATTTTATTTAAAAATTGCTGCTAGAATTTCTCTTTAGGATTGTTTTTCCCTTTCTCTCTATAGTCGCTATCTTTATTATCATCATGATTATGATAATTCATATGAATTTCTTTCACTGATGATCCAGTTGGACACCTGAAGGTCATTGGTGATGGCTATTGCACACTCTTCATTGATCATCCCTCTCATTTCACGACCAAGGAAACTTTACATAAGGTATTCCAATGCGTGCATGTTTTATGTTTAAGAGCTGGCTATTTTGCCCTTTCTTTGTTCCTCCCCTTTTCTTTTGTTTTCAGGCTATGTACAAATATTCGTAGAGTTTATGACTTGCCCTATGCCATGTACGTAAGTAAGCCAACGTTGAACGTTGTCATTTATTTCATGTTCACATAATTAGGTTCTAAAGATGTTTTTATGTGGAAAAGGTTTGGTTTTTTCTTAAGTTAAATAAATTTACCAGTTAACGCCCTCTCAATCGATGCATTTTCCAATGGATGTTGTCCAATACTATGTCTCTGCTTCAGGTTCGTGAAGTGACTTGAATGAAATATGCGTGTCTGTATTTGTCTTCTTTGTATTTGGACGATGCACTTTCGGTTTCATGGAAGCTTTCTGGGTCAAGCTTTGGGGATGTTTGTCTGAGTCGCACTACGTTATTTTTCAACGTAGTTGGATTTTTCATTTGTTAATGATGTTCGTGTAATGATGCTATTCTGATCCTATTTATTAGTTTGGTTCAGCTTTGCAGCATTAATTTTGGGTGAGCTTCCGCAATTTTTAGTATTCATTTACATGTCGGGTGCACTGTGATGATATTGTTTCACTGAAAATGGATAAAATCTCGAGTTTAGAGTTGTAGCGAAGCACTGAATTAAGTGGTTTATTTATGTTGCTGAATCGATATCTATTTTCTTTTTATGCATAGAAATCTCGTGATTCTTATAATAGTTTATTTCTCTGTTATTCTTTGAGAAGATGCAATATGTTTGCATGATGATATTCGAGAGACCTGGATGCTTATATATTTAGAATATTTTGTAGAAGAAATTCTTTCTGAACGCCTTAGCTATGTAGTGTAAGTGGAAAATGATGTTTTATCTAATATATATTTTGTTCCTGCAACTCCACTGCAGGAGAAGTGTGCTGATGAGATAACCTTAAAAGCGATGGGCATCAACAATATAGTATAGTAGCAATGTTGAACTGTTCATTTTTTTTTTCGTTCTGCGTCTTTTACATGAAATTTTCATTTTTAATGAATGCCACTTCCACTTATTTCTTTCTGTTTTTATGTTTTAATTTATGCTACTGAATGTAGGTCGATTGTCAGAATCTCTAATGGGAGTTACTTTCACATTTGATTTTTCACTATTTTTTAAGTTAACAATAACGTTAGCTCGATGGAAGATATCTAATTGTTTCATGCTTTCTGAGAATATTAACTTTTGCTATGTTTAATATTTTCCTACTAACAAATATTAGCTTGATATATGTTCACTGCCACTAGCAAGGTTCTGAAATCGGGTTTTCGATTCGGATCGAAAATTTTAGTGGTTTAAGGTTTAGTTATTTAATCGGTGTAACACCATAATCAAATCAGAGTGAAATCGGTATCTTTAGATGCAATAAATATTTTTTTTGGTGAATCAATCAAATATGTTAGATATCTACATGAGTGAAAGTTTGATTTTACTAAACATTCCAACTCTAAGCTCGATGAGTGGTTAGCTCTATGAAAAAGCTCTAAAAGACCTTAGAGAGCTGTGAAATAAAGCAAGGGGAAACTAACATATTAACAAGCAAAATAACATATCAACAAGAATAAGGCAAGAGGAAACTAACATATTAACAAGAATAAAATGAAAAACCAAAATACATTTAACTCAACGTAATGATAGGAGACACCAATTTCTGAAGTTTTTGGAGAGATTAATAGAGACTCAAAAGTCTTAATTTATAGTTAGCAATACATAGTTAATACCCGTGCATTGCACAGGCAAAAAACTAGTTTAAATAATATCGCAATGTCAGTGATTATATTACAATTTTTTAATTAGTAAGCATTCCACCAATATTATTTCGACAGGCCAATGGTGGGTTTATAATGAGCGCAAGCCACAATCCTGGAGGTCCCGACTACGATTGGGGTATCAAGGTGCATTTCTAGCTCTTTGAAAAAAAATTAAAATCATAGCCATATTCTTATTCTCAATTTATTATAAGGAGTTTCCTTTTCTTTGAATATACCGCTAAACATTGCTTTACTTGGTGTTTTCGTGTCCAATGTGCAGTTCAATTACAGCAGCGGTCAACCCGCAGTCGAGTCAATAATAGACAAAATCTATGGAAATATGCTCTCTGTATGTGTCTGAACATTCATTGACTTATTGTCTTAAATTTTCCCAATAATGCACTATCACGTCGGCCTCAGATGAAAGATCAGGTTTGATAGATTACTTGGTAGTTTGCTGTATGTTGTGGGGACCATGTTTGGTGATGTGGGCTGTCGTTGGTTTTGGGATGGGATTTCTGATCCTAGCCATTTTTTTGGCCCTAAAGTCTCGATCTGTATTCGATTATGGTGGCGGGTGTTGGGCCTTTCGGTAAAATTTGTTGTTGGCTCTCACCGAGTATGTCTTTTGGCCACGAAAGGTCGGATTTTGTTGCGCTTTTGGTGCCTTTTTTGACTGATACTCCAGTCTTCTTGCAGCTTGAGAAATACGGATTGTAGCTGAAATTGTATTTAAATATAAACCATTCTCATACCGGGAAAAAAGGGGGTATTTTAAAAAATAAGATTACTTTTGATTTCTTTTTACAAAAAGGGAACTTGACCGAGTCAATTAAAAAAGAGGAACATGTTTCCTTAATTAACTAAACCCCTAATTAATACCTAAATAAATAAAAAAAGAAATATATATATAAAATAAAAAAAAACGCACCAAACTCATTCATTAATGCACCCACGAAGCACCAAAATGAGATCTTGAAGGAAAAACGAGCTGAAGCATCCGCCGAAATCGAAACACCCAAGCTCCAAGAATCCCAATTTCGTTCTCGAATGCATATACAGTAAGTTCCGTTCATGTTAACGCCGATTACAAGTATATATTATCGGGCATTGTAATTTCCGTTCATGTTAATGACATTTACATTTCGAGCATCGGGTATTAGATTTTCGAATGTTTGGGTAGTTATGGGTAGCATTTTAAACTTAGATCTGTGCGAATTTGCAGAAAATTTTCGTTTTCCGCTTATTCGAGTTCATTATTCGAGTTTATTTAGACTCGTAAACGTCACTCGGATAAGTTGTTTTGGCAACATACAATTCGGACATCATACTCGAATAAACTCGGAAAGTTACTCGAATAATACTATTGTTTATGAAATTTTACACTTACATATTATTCGATATTATAATACTCGAACATATTATTCGAGTTAAGCGTAAACTCGAATGCCTTACTCGAATAATTTTTGTTTCCGAATATTTTATTTATTCGAATAACTCGTTTGCAATAAAAGTTGATTTATTCCATTTATTTCTTCGATAACAACTTATCGAGTGTCTTCAAAATCTTAATACTCGAAGACTTTATTCGAGTTGTTTTACTACTCGAATTATTTACTCGATTAATTTTTATTTTTCGAATATTGTAATTATTCGAATAATGTTATTGCAATTAAATTTTATTAACAATGATTTGTTTCATATGCAGGTTATGCCGACCAGCATCATGATTGATTACGATGGAGAATGGATAATTGGGAATGATAATAAATGGACTTGGGTTCCAAGGATGGGAACAAATATGAAGCCCATTGGGTTCGATGTCGATTGTTGTTTGCTGGACGATCTGCGGAACGAAATATACGAGACTATTGGCGTAAGCGGGAGGCCGGAGTTAAAGCTAAGTTATCAGCCATCTATGAGAGGTATGGAAGGGTGTGCTCCGTTTTATATAAAGAATGATCGAGAGTTGAAGGGTTATATATAGTTAGGGGGTCCAATGGATAGACCGATTCTCCGTGTGGAGATTGGACTCCCTACGACCCTCCACCGTCAAACTCTCGCGGATGATGAAGTTGGTCCCGTTCCAATTGAGGTTCGTAGCGATGGAGGTGGTTACATCGATGATTATTTTGACCGTATCATCGACTTTGGCGGATGCGAAGATGTGAATTATGGGGGTGAAGGTCACAATGAGGCGAACGACCGTGATGAGAATGTTGCATCACGACAGAACCTGCACGTCAATTTTGATGGCGTAAACGGAGAAAATGCGGACGGGAATGATGAGGAGGAGGAGGAAGAGGAAAATGCAACTATTCCTAGCGATCGGTATTCTTTTACCGACGGTTCCACCATGAAGGTCGGTGATGAATTCGAGGATAAGAAGGCCGTCCAGAATAGGATCCAAAGAGTTGCTATAGAGGCATGCTTCGAGATCAAGATTATAAAATCTTCCCGATCGTACTATGGCGTGAGATGCAAAGAGGATGGATGTACTTGGAGGATATGGATGGCGAAGATTAAGGATACATCCGTATTCTCGATTCGTACGTATTGCAACACACATACGTGCGACCTTGCAAATCGGAACGCAAGACTCACTCAAGCATCGTCAACCTCCGTGAGTGATATGCTGCTTGAATCTTCTAAGGGTTCAACAAGTACACCGGCCCCTAAACTCATTCAAACAATGATGAGAAATCGTGGGATCGAAGTTTCGTACTTCAAAGCTTGGAAAGGAGGCATTTTAGCACAAAATGAAATGAAGGGTGACCCCGATGAGAGTTACAAGCTGTTGTCGTCGTACCTGTCGACGCTGAGAAGAGTGAATCCGGGAACCATAGCAAGTGTATATCTGGACGACGAGCGGAGATTTAAGCACGCATTCCTATCCCTTGGTGCTTGTATTGCGGGATACCGTCACATGAGGAAGGTTGTTTGCATAGACGGTACTTGGTTGAAAGGAAAGTATGGGGTACGTTGCTCATTGCATCAGCAGAGGATGGCGACCGCCATCAGTTTCCTTTAGCTTGGGGCATAATCGACAATAACGAGTGCATAGAAGCTTGGTCGTGGTTCTTGAACGAGCTCTTGCAAGTCGTGCCCAACGAGGACGATCTTGTCATCGTATCCGACATATCTGCTTCTATCAAAGCCGTCGTTGCAGCCGTCTACAGTCGTGCGCACCACGGTCATTGTATTTGGCACCTGTCACAAAATATGAAAGGCAAGTGTAAGAAGCAGGGTGCGACCGAGACGTTCATACACATTGCTAAAATATACAAGCAATGCGACTTTGATTCACAATATAGTGATTTTGAGAATAGGTTTCCCACCGCATACGCGTATTTGCAACAGACTGATACTAAGGAACGATGGAGTCGAGCCTATTCTCCGACGTCTCGCTATAAAATCATGACTACGAACGGGGTGGAATCGATTAATGCAAGACTCCGCGAAGAAAGAAAGCTACCGATCATTGTGCTTCTGGAATCGATACAGAGGCTGACGGCGGATTGGTTTGCTAGATACAGACAGCAATCTGGACAAGCAACCACGCGGTTTACCCCGACGGTGGAAATGAAGCTCCGTGAGAGGTATGAGCTAAGTCAAGGGTATGAAGTACATGAAATCGCTCCGCATGAGTACGATGTCCGATCTCCGGGGGGTCGTGCCATTGTTAACTTGCGGTCGAAGACTTGTACGTGGCGCCAATTCGACATCGACAGGATTCCTTGTCCACATGCAATCGCGGCGAGTCTACGAGTGAACATGAGTTTCTACCCGTTGTGTTCGAAATATTATTCTGTCCTAACGTGGCAGTCTGCTTATCACAGACGAGTTTCGCCGGTTTCGGATCAAGCCGAGTGGGATACCTCGGATCAATTGGTGTTGTCGCCTCCGTTCGTAGCAAGGCGTGGTCGGAGAAAAGAAAAGAGGTTTCCGCTCGTCGGTGAGTTTAGTCGTAGACATTAAGTAAATCTTGATGTATGAGTTTGTATGAGTTTGATGTATGAGGTTGTATGAGGTTGTATGAGATTGATGGATATTGTGAGTTTGGCTTGATTGTAGTTTTTTTCACTGTTATTCGAGTAAACTGCACAACTCGAATATTATTAGAATACGTCACTCGAATAACATAACGATAAAAAGTCGAAAATGAAAACCTGATTCTTATTCGAGTACCCGAATAACTCGAATAATTTACAAAAAAATCGAATACCGAACTCGAATAATATCTTGCAATTCGAGTGTTCTTTTCAGAATTTTTGAATTTTAATTATCTCGATACATAGATGTATAAATATCAATATTTCGATGTTTTAGGGCCTTCATGATGTTAATAAGTCGCTTTATGAAGATTAACAATGTTTAATAGAAGTCGTTGCATGACATACAATGAAATACATTGGTAGATAGGACTTTAGTATATAGATTCCCATCAACAATATTTAACATGTATAGAAATATCAACTTGATTTTCTTTTTTTTTTTCAAGAATCTCTATATATTATTACTTAGACAGGAAATGTTATTTAACATTTCATGCTCATGAGAAAAACAATATTTTCGTCTTTTAAATTATTTGATTTTTATACGGAACTCGAATAAACTCGAATAGAATACTAGAATTTACATCGTTTTGCCTGTTTCAGTTATTCGAGTGACTGGATAATCTCAAAAAGGTAACTCGATAAAAAGACATTATTCGAACGAACTCCTTGACTCGAATAACAGTGAAATCCGAAAAAAACAACTGACCCTTGAACATTATTCGAGTGCAATGTAGTACTCGAAAAATGATCGAATCTGTTAACCGAATAGATATCCTTATTCGAACATGTTCCTTGACTCGAATAACAGTGAAGATTGAAAAAAACAACTGAACCTTGAACAATCTGAACAACCTGAACAACACTCAACCAACCAAAACTGAACAATTCCAAATGAAAACATATATACAAATATATCTAAAATGGTTCATACAATATCCCAATTGTTAAAATAAATACATATCGTCAAAAACTTTCTAAACGAATAAACTTTAGAATCGTCCAAAGCGTAGAGATCATCTCTGTTACCGATCAACAGAGACATCGCCGCCCTAAGCATGTACATACCGCACTCTCCGCTGTTCGAGAAATAGAACAATTTCAGGTTTAAGAAAATAAGAAAATAAGAAAGTGAGAAAATAAGAAAATTACCTGAGGACTTGTTGAGGGAAATTGGGGCACCACACCCAAGCAAACTTCTCCACGGATTCTTGCTCCACACCTACGTGTTGAAGCATCAGCGGTATCACTTCGGCCAAAGGATCAAGGAACGGCTTCATGAACCTCAAGTCCGAATCCCTTTTGCGGTCGGAATCCAAAACGAGGATGTTCCTCTCTTTGAACCGAGCGACGAGGAGCACCCAATGCGAGTTAAATGCCAATGGGATGACGGCCACATCCGCTTGGCTCCAGTGAAGTGACGGCTTGCCGCCGTATATCGCATTGAACTCTCCCGTGGCGAATAGCTCGAACGAGGACATGTTCCACGGTCGCGGTTTGGCGAACTCCATCTTGACTGCATGTGCGAAGTTGGTGTTCACGTACGCGATTCGCTCCGCATGCACGCAGTTTTCTTGCATCGCCGTGAACCCGCTGAATGCCTCGTTGACGTGCTGCAATAATAGCATATAATGTTATTAAACGAAATAATTAGAACATATTTAACAAAAAACACGCATACCTCATCCGAAAGCCACACTTTCGGAGTGGACAGGTCGGCAAAGAATTTCTTGTCGTATGCTTGGAGCATTCCTTGCCGTTCCTCCTTTGCGCCCATTCTTGCCACCTCCGCCGCGACGGCATCCCAATTATTCACTCTCTCGTCGATGATCTGCTCTATGTCCGCGCGGCGTTGTATTGCAACGCGAGGGGTGGAATCAGGCCTCGGCGTATACGGACTCGAAAGCAACCTCGACTTCTTCTTCGCACGTTCCGTCCGTGGCCGCCTCTCCGCCGCGGCCTTCAGCGCCTCCGCCCACGCCGCCTTCTTTGCCTTCGACGCCGCGGCGGTCCTCTGCACCTCCGCCCACGCCGCCTTCTTTGCCTTCGACGCCGCGGCGGCCCTCTCTGCCGCCGCGGCCCTCTCCGCCGCCGCCGCTTCCATTCTCGCCCCTGCTCCCGACTCCCCGTCATGTTCTGCGAATGAGGAGGCGAAGGAGGAGGCAAAGGCGGCGGCATGTCCCGACTCCACATCGGCGGCGAATGAGGAGGCGAAGGAGGCGGCATGTCCTGATCGTAGCTTCTCGTAATATCCCGCACCATTCTCGGCGTCAGGCTCTCAAGGGCTACAAAATTAGAGTATTACGTTAGATTTACGTAATATCAATATAATCTTATAAAATAAACATTAAGTAAGACATACCTTGGAGCACGATCGAGCGCAGCTCCCTAATCTCCGCCCGCATATCCCGTACATCGCCTTCCAGCCTGTCCATTCTTCTATCGAAATGGGCGATTATTGAGCCGGAAGGAGGAGGAGACGGCCTCGGAGGAGAAGACCTCGGAGGAGACGGCCTCGGAGGAGGAGACGGCCTCGGAGGAGACGGAGCAAGCCGATGCTCGGTGTTGTAGACCGGCAACCCATTTAGAAGATGCTCCACTATCCTCTGGGTTACGGCATCATCCCGGCTGCCACAAAAGCCGGCGACCGTGCGGAAGTGCTTTGAATCGGCTTCAGCATCGGTCGGTGTAAGGCAACACCGCACGTCCTGCCACAATTTAGAAAATGCAATCTAAATAAATCCATATTATAAATAAGTAAATATACTTACATCCATCGCCACGGAACCGAATGCACGCTCGACCGCTTGCCATCCCGGAGAAGAGCTCTTGCCGTAAAATGTGGTCTTCCAATGGCACATACGGGGTTTCGGGAGCCCTTCGCCGGCTCTTCTCACGGCGAATTCTTGCCCGACGGTCGGCCAGCACTCGTACGCCAAAACCTGACAAAAGACAGTAAAAGTAAGTTAAAATAAATATAATGTCTTAAATAATAATCAAAACTAATTACCTGAAGCGGCATTACGAAGCCGCTGATATCGAAGGTTGTTTGGATTTTTCCCTTCGATGTCATCTCCATGTGCTTCCCCAAGAGGTCTTTGTTCAGACCATAAATGACCTCCTCGAATGATATCCTTCCCCAAGGATATTCGTTGAAGCGGTCGAAGTCCTCCACCAGACGGAGCCACTCCTCCTTGACCTTCAAGTCCTTCTTTACCCTCCGCTCCCCTAGCACCCGACGGCAAAATAAAGGGCCGCGATCTTCAATTTCTCGGGGTTCACGCCCGAGGCTCCACCGGCGTCACGGATCATTTTCGTGACTTTCTTATCCAAATTGATATAATATATAACGGGCTTGCCTGCGAGCCATCAAACAAACGTTAGTTTTTGAAATCGAAGTAAAAAAACGAATCAAAAAGATAAAAAAATAGAATTAATACCAGGCCAATGCCTCGTCGCAAACTCGTTCGATGACGGTATCTCCGGCTCGTTTGCACCGCAGTCGAGGCCCGTGAGTAGGCAATACTCGACCAATGAAAATCTTAATGGTCGCCCACGAACGACATCCAGAACTCCTTCGAATCCGGCATGTACTCCACCTGCCGGCTCATCAAAAACCATAGGATCATGTTCGAGTTGTAGTGGTTTCGGGCCACCTTTATCAAGTTCCCGAACAGAGTCCATCTGACCATCTCCTCCATTTCCTCCTCGTAAGCGTACGGATGCGTTCGCATACCGGCATGTACTGCGAGTTCAGAGTGAGGGTGGCATGGTAGAAATTGTCCGCCGGCAACTTCGTCGGAAGATAGATCTGAAAATGCAAAAACAATCAAAATTCACTGTTATTCGAGTTACTTATTCGAGTAAACCATCACTCGAATAATTCAAGCAGTTATCCAAACCCTAATTACTCGAATTATTACTCGAAAAGGCGTGAAAACAATTTTTACAAAAAATCCGACCGATTACGACGTTTACGCAACGATTTAACATCAAAATCGATCGATTTAACGCTAGAAACGAAAGATCTAACCAAGAAATTCGTTCAACCAATTCGATTTAACAAAAACCCAAAATGCGACCAAAAACTCACCGTGGCTCTACCGGCGTCGATTTGCTCATCCACCCGGTTACGCACAGGCGCGGAAGGCTCCGATGATCTCGTTTTTCATTTCGCCATTGATGGTTATGCGTGGGTTTGTGTACGATTTTTCGAGTAAGAGATTTGGTTTCGAAGAGAGAGCGCGAGAGATTTAAGGTTTTCGAGTGATTCGTGTCTAATTTTCTTTCCGAGCTTTTTAAAATACTGCTTATTCGAGTATGTTATTTGAGTGCCGTATTCGAGTTTTGACTCGAAATGAACACTCGATAAGCTACTCGAATAATGTTGCTTATTCGTTTAAATTTTCTGCACATTATTCGAGTCACCTTATCTCTTCGATTTATTATTAGAGTACGTCATTCGAGTTTTGCTTTTAACTCGAATAAATTCGAATAATTTTTCGCTATTAATAAGTCGGATAAGCATTTATTCGAGTCCTTTATTCGAGTGTTTTGTCACTCGAATAAAACTCGAATAACTTTTCGCTGTTAATGAGTCGGATTAGCCTCCTTAACCAGTTTTTTAGTAAGGGTATTTCAGTCATTTGAGAACCCGTTCCTCTTTTTTTTAAACGAAATAGAAACGTTCCTCTTTTTTAAAATTTTCCGAAAAAAAGATTGTGTTTTTTTGTTCCTTCCCTGACAGACTTACTCTGTTGGGGATCCGAGCCCTGTGCTGTATAAAAGAACTTGGCCAAAGATGTCGTCGTAGAGGAAGAAGAAGGAAAGGCGTGGGATACGAGGACGTTGCTATGATCATGATGTTCTTGGATTGGTAATTTTGTATTTAATTCTTTTATTTTCCTATTAGCTGGAGTTGTTTATATCTTCTTCCTGACATATCTTGATAGTTTTAGAAAGTGTGCAAGTTATGATCATATCGGAAGTCAAGAAATGAACTTTTTATTTGGAGGTGAGTGCGTATGTTGCTTTGAATAGGACATCGCCTGGGTAACCTGCAATATTTTCGTTTTTGTCAGGTTGTAATATGGATTTTTCTCTTGAAAAATGGGTTCCTTTTTTCATACGTTTTTCTTACCACCCAACAAGTGCTCGGTATATTTCAGTGGCTCTTAAGAATCACTTAAATAAAACCAATCTATTACAAAGCCTTTGCAAGCTTAAATTCATGGACTTTGCAGATCATCCATAGCTTCACAATGCAACGAATGCTCCAAACGTTCCTCTGGGCGAAACCGTTAGGGCGAGGCTGAAGCAGGTCTCAATGATGAACAAGCTGAAGAAGAAGGCCTTACGGGTAGGTCCTCCCACTTTCTGTTTCATCTGTATTAGTACACAACTCTGTATGGTGGATCGATGTCATAATTGCTGAACTGGGCTTTTTTATGAATGACGGTGCTTATTAACTGAGTCCACCCTGCTAGGAGGTAGATTGTTGTTTATAGAGTAGTTTTTCATTTTTCTTTCTTTCTCTCTTTTGAGAAAAGAATTTTACATTTGTGAATTAAAATTGTAACAGGCTTTTTGAGTACCTTCAAGAGAACTCCTTGAGCTTTCCAGTGATTCATCACATATATTTCGCCTAGGAAACACAAAGGTTCATTTTTTTTCCCTTCAAGACCGTATATCTTATGTTTCGTTTTGGGGATGTAGTAAACCAAAAATATTGTCTTGCGTATCATATTATTACAGGGATGGCTTGGTTATTGGCGCTGGAACGAATATGGGTGCTCTATTAGTAGATGGGCTCGGAGATGGTTTTTTGTTGGAGGCTAACGATCAAGATTTTGAATTCCTCAGAGATACTTCTTTCAATCTGCTTCAAGGGTGCAGAATGAGGAATACAAAGACCGTAAGCAGATCAAGCTAAAGCTAGCACAATAAGAACTACTTAATCAATTTGTAATAAATATGATAACAGTTGTAACAGAATATCTTAATGTGTCGTGCCCTTCGTGTGGAAGAACACTGCTCGACCTTCAAGAGATCAACGCTGAGATCATAAAGAAGACGTCGCACTTGCCCGGCGTTTCGACCTTCAAGAGATCAGCGGTGAGATCATATACAGATTGCAATTATTGGTTGCATAGTGAATGGCCCTGGAGAAATGGCCGACGCAGATTTTGGATACGTCGGCGGGGCACCTGGAATATTTATGTGGGAAAGGTAATTGTAATTCGGATTTTCTGTATTTTATTTCGTGGTCGCAATATACGTTATATATGTACTACCTTTTTTTTTTCTCAGACGGTGGTGAAACGAGGAACTACTATGGATGGGGCAACGGATGCTCTGATACAGTTTATCAAAGACCACGGTCGTTGGGTTGATCCTCCCTCCGTAGAAGCAGAATAAATTAACAATCGACTGTAATGCATCTGTGCTTTTTTCTGGATATTTTGGCAATAATAATCAAAGAGTAGCACTTATTTTTATAAATGTTTACGTTGATAAGGACTGCTACCTAAACATTGGCGAATTCATCGCAATCTCAGTGCGTTTAAGGGCTGGGCAGCGACGAACACCTTAGAAAGGCATTCGACTACTTCGACAGAGATGGAAATGGGTACATCGAGATTCAAGAGCTGAGGGACGCCTAGGCTTCTGATCAGTTGTACCGTTTTTGTCCAATTTTCTGTCGGGCGTTCCATTAACAGCGCGGCGACGGCGGCGGTCGTCGATTTTCTCACTGGGCTATGGTCAGAACAAGTCGATCTTCGATCAAACGAAAACGGTTTCTTCCTCTGAGGTACCTCTGACGTCACCGACCTGAAATCGACGAAATCGTGCGATCGACGAAAAGGGTTTCTGCTCCGCATTTATTACATTCATGAGATGAATTATACATTACAAATTTTTTTATTTGACATGCGCCATAACAATATCTCAGTCGTGTATTGTGAAGAATGCCAACATTCAGATGTTCGTATTCAGTAGTGCAAATTAAATGAAGTCTTCCATAGTAGTTTCAGTAGTGCAAATAAAATGTATGATGAGAAGAATCGCACGACTATGAGCCTTACAAGATGTCTCGACCTAAAGTTCTAGGACAAACACTTTAATTACACGACTGCTTCAGTAACAGTCGTGCAAAAATAAGACTCACAAAGATCATGATTAATCGATGCCGTTTACAAGTTGACATATAATGCAATATTATTTTATATTGTTACACGTAAAAAAATATATATTTGACATTCTTTACAATACACGACTGAAATATTATTATGGATCAGATCAAGTAAAAAATAATTTCAAGATATATGTTGGCATTCTTCACATAGCATCACTTTGACATTCTTTACAATACATGACTGAAATGATTATGACGCACGTATAAAAGAATTTGTAATGTATAATGCAATTTTTTTACATTGTTACACGTATAAAAAATATATTTGACATTTTATACAATACACGACTGAAATATTATTATGGCCCAGATCAAGTAAAAATAATTTCCATAGTATGTCGGCATTCTTCACAATACATGACTGAAATATTATTATGGCGCACGTTAAACAAAATGATTTCTAATGTATACTGCAATTTATATTGCGACACGTAAAAAAACTATATTTGACATTCATTACAATACACGACTACAAGATTATTATGATACATGTCAATTAAAAAAATTTCTCATGTATCACGCAAAATTATGATTATTTCTTTTATTTGACATGCTCCATAATAATATCTCAGTCGTGTACTGTGAAGAATGCCAACATTCAGATGTTCGTATTCAGTAGTGCAAATTAAATGAGATCTTCCATAGTAGTTGTCAGTAATGCAAATAAAAAGTATGATGAGAAATCGCACGATTATGAGCCTTACAAGATGTCTGGACCTAAAGTTCTAGGACAAACCCTTTAGTTACACAACTGCTTCAGTAACAGTCGTGCAAAAATAAGACTCACAAAGATCATGATTAAATGATGCCGTTCACAAGTTGACATATAATGCAATATTATTTTCTAATTATTACCCGTATAAAAAAATATATTTGACATTCTTTACAATACACGACTTAAATATTATTATGTCCCAGATCAAGTAGAAAATAATTTTAAGACATATGTTGGCATTTGTCACATAGCATGACTGAAATATTATTACGGCGGACATCAAATAAAAATGATTTGTAATGTATAAATGCAATATTTTTTATATTGTTATATTTAACATTCTTCACAATACCTGACTGAAATATGGTTATGGTGCACGTCAAGTAAACATAGTTTGTAATGTATAAAGCAATATTTTTTATATTGTTACACGTATAAAAAAAATATTTGACATTCTATACAATACACGACTGAAATATTATTATGATCCGGATCAAGTAAAATAATTTCTAGCGTATGTCGGCATTATTCACAATAAATGACTGAAAGATTATTATGGCGCACGTTAAATCAAAATGATTTCTAATGTATAGTGCAATTTATATTGGTACACGTATAAAAAATATATTTGACATTCTTTACAATACACGAATAGAATGTTATTATGATGCATGTCAATTAAAAATAATTTCCCATGTATCATGCACATTATGCTTATTTTTTTATTTGACATGCGCCATAATAATATCTCAGTCGTGTATTGTGAAGAATGCCAACATTAAGATGTTCGTATCAGTAGTGCAAATTAAATGATATCTTTCATAGTAGTTGTTAGTAGTGCAAATAAATTGTATGATGAAATCGCACGACTATGAGCCTTACAAGATGACTGGACCTAAAGTTCTAGGACAAGCCCTTTAATTACACGACTGTTTTAGGACAAACCCTTTAATTACACGACTGCTTCAATAACAGTCGTGCAAAAATAAGACTTACAAAGATCATGATTAAATGATGCGGTTCACAAGTTGCCATACGACTCAAATATTATTATGATCCGGATCAAGTAAAAAAATTTATAACGTATGTCGGCATTCTTCACAATACACGACTGGAATATTATTATGGCGCACGTTAAATCAAAATGATTTCTAATGTATAGTGCAATTTATATTGTTACGTATAAAATATATTTGACATTCCTTACAATACACGACTAGAATATTGTTATGAGCATGTCAGTTTAAAATAATTTCTCATGTATCATGCAAAATTATGATTGTTATTTTATTTGACATGCGCCATAATAATATCTCAGTCGTGTATTGGGAAGAATGCCAACATTCAGATGTTCGTATTCAGTACTGCAAATTAAATGAGGTCTTCCATAGTATTTGTCAGTAGTGCAAATAAAATGTATGATGAGAAATCGCACGAGTATGAGCCTTACAAGATGTCTGGACCTAAAGTTCTAGGACAAACCCTTTAATTACACGACTGCTTCAGTAAAAGTCGTGCAAAAATAGAAGATCATGATAAAATGATGTCGTTCACAAGTTGACATATAATGCAATATTATTTTATATTGCTACACGTATAAAAAATATATTTGACATTCTTTATAATACATGACTGAAATATTATTATGGCCCAGATCAAATAAAAAATAATATTTAATATAGTTGGCATTCTTCACATAGCACGACGAAAATATTATTATCGTGCACGTCAAATAAAAATGATTCTAATGTATGATGCAATATTATTTATTTGAGTTTGATTTTTTTGTTTGGCCAGTTCGGCTCCACTATAAAATAAATGGGCGGGTCTCGGGTACACTATAAATAAATGTCCCGATCACGGATGAAGTTTGTGGATCAAGATGAAGACGATAATCAGATTTGACCACTGATTTAATGGTTTATGTTTATTTTTTACAGGATGTTACCAACCCCGGCCCGAAACCCGCACCGAAACCCGCCCCTTATAATTTTTGATATAAATATTATATATATTTATATAACATAGAAACATATATTTAATAAACAATAATTATATAGAAAAATTTTATAAATGCGGGGCAGTTTTTTCCCGAGGCGGATCTCGGGTCCAATATAAAATAAGTGATGCATGTCAATTATTAATAATTTCTCATGTATCATGCAAAATAATGATTATTTATATTGTAATATTGCATTACACCTTACTATTCTTATAAATATATTTAGCGACTGACATTCATTAGAAACATGTAATTTGCACTACTGATACGAACATCTGAATGTTGGCATTTTTCACAATACACGACTGAAAAATTATTATGGCCAGAACAGATCAAGTAAAAATAATTTGTAATTTACAATGCAATATTTTTTATATTATTACACGTATAAAAAATATATTGGACTTTACAATATACGATAGAAATATTATTATGACGCATGTCAATTAAAAATAATTTCTCATGTATAATGCAAAATTATGATTATTTATATTGTATAATACATTACACCTTATGACTTATAAATTATTTACTGACTGACATTCATTAGAAGCATTTAATTGGCACTACTAATACATATGAATGTTGGCATTCTTCACAATACACGACTGAAATATAATTATGGTGAACGCCAAATAAACTTATTTCTAATGTATAATGCAATAGTTTTTATATTGTTACATGTATAGAAAATATATTGACATTCTTTACAATACATGACTGAAATATTATTATGGCTCAGAGCAAGTAAAATAATTTCTAATTAATGTTTTCATTCTTCACAATACACTGCTGGAATATTATTATGGCGCACGTCTAATAAAAATGATTTGTAATGTAATAATGCAATATTTTTTTAAAATTGTTACATGTATAAAAAATATATTCGACATTATTTACAATGCACGACTGAAATATTATTATGGCACAAATCAAATAAAAAAATTCTAATGTAGCATGCTATAATTATTTATATTGTAATAATTCACTACACCTTATTACTCTTATAAATTTATTTAGCCGGTGCCATTCATTAGAAACATTTAATTAGCACTACTGCATACGAACATCTGAATGTTGTCATTCTTCACAATACACGGCTGAAATATGCATGTCAAATAAAAATTATTTCTAATGTATAATGCAATATTTTTATATTTGTTACATGTATAACAACATTTATGTTTGACATTATTTACAGTACACGACTGAAATATTATTATGGCCCATATCAACTAAAAATGATTTCTAATGTATCATGCAATATATAATTGTTTCTATGATACACGTAAAAAAACTTATACTTGACATTTTTACAACCGACCTTCATTAGTAGTGTATACTCATATATTTTTTTACATGTTTAACAATAAAATAATTATAATATTGAATGATACATAGAAAATATTTAAGGCGCACAAGAAATTTGTAAGAGGCGTCTAAGTCTTTATAAGTAGTTGTCAGTAGTTCAAATTTAATGTGTCTAATGAATAGAAGTCGTTCAATAAGAACTCATTATTTGGCATTTCCACGACTTTCTGTGTGTTGTTCTCTCTCATTGATATCTTCAATTATCAATAAAGAAGACATATACGAGCATGTCATGATGAAAGAATAAATACATGATAAAAGAAGAAAAGAGTGTTGATTAGTGTACGAACCCATCGAATGCCATACAATATCGTCGGGATGAGAGATCTCTCAGCTTTTTCGTCCGCATCAAAACCCGTCATGTAGTATTCTCCGACAAGATAACCCCTTTGCCCTAACAGACAGGCTTACGGTTGTCTTCTAACCCTCCCTACGTATCCTCTTAAAGAAATAATAACGAATGTATGAACGAACTTAAAAGCAAACTGAGAAAAAATCAACAACAGCATCAAAAAATTACAATGTTAAAGACTCATCAAGTAATTAACAGATGCATGTACTTTAGACGATTGATTTAATAGATTGTTTTACATACCCAAAACCATCTCGAGCGAGATGAAGGGCGTTTGCCGCTAACTTGGTGACCATCGATTCTAAGAGGTTATTAAAACGCTTATGTTAGTATGGAACATGTAAACAATTGTCTGAAATTTGAACGACCAACACCTTATAAAGATGTGGATCATATGACATGAGTCAAGCAACAAACAACACTACATACATTATATGGAACTTCGTAACAATCTTTCGACATTTGGCAGCAGCCACATACCTATTCATGAAGCATTCGGCACAATCGTTTTTCCATTACATTAGGGTTTACACGTTATTTTTGCCTCCACATCATTGGTAAGCAATGTCAATTAATAAGAGATTAAGTTGTTGAACCTAAAGAGAGTTGACGTATACCTTCCGAAGTTGGTTGTCATGCATGGTCAGTTGTATGTTATCGTGTATTGAGATATGTGTCCAGTAGGTATCAAGATTTTAATCATCAAAGGAAATTATATGGGGATACCAAGTTCTTCAAACATTCAGACATTATAGACATATTATACCACAAAACCTTTAACACCATATAATATAATATATTACCGTACTTTTTATTGAATATTGTGTATGAATGTATTTGATGAGTATCAGTCTCACAGTACTTATATATCATGTTTTATATTACTCTGTTTTGCATCATCTCGACTTCTTTGATCTTCAACTGGTCGAAGTATTAGGAGAAGATCTCAAGTCCACTCTACCCACCTTCAAGCTAAGGAATCGGAGATTGTAAGAATTTTTTTTAACATCAATATTGCACGACTGCTCCATTGATCGACTATTATTCTATACAATAAAAAGTTTCTTGCGGTATGAAATAGTTTTCGTACGGCCGTGCAGTTTTTTGAGGGTGTAAAGAGTATGAAGTCTACAACAATTAGTTGAGAGATTGCTTAACTAACGGTGTGCAATAAGAACATAATGCACTACTGATGTATATTGTTATAATGCACTACTGCATCGTTCGCGGTCGTGCAGTTTCTACATAATTATGTTTCTAATTTCACAATCCATGATTAACATATATGTAGGGTTTATCATGTTTTGGCACAACTGTTATTCAAGCAGTCGCGTAATTTAAGGGTTTGTCCTATTTTTGCACGACTGTTATTGAAGCAGTCGCGTAATTTAACAAACAGAAGGTCGTGCATAATTTCAAATGGATCTGACCATGTAAGAACGTCGTAATAGTGCATTATAACATTATACAACAGTCATGCATTCATATGCAAAATTTTACGACCGTAAGTGAACATAATGCATGCTTATCTAATAATTTATTGGATGAAGATAGGGAAACTTTAGACGGAAAGGAAGTAAACAAAATGTTTGCCACTGACTTTAGGAGGTTTCATACATCCATTCAGATATGTTTTTACAGGTTTGACATGTAATTGTAACATCTCATCGAAAACATTATATTGAAACAAATTTAAGAACATATGATAGATTTATTTACTTCGCACGAAATAGATTGTCTTATGAATGCATAGGAAAACATTGGAATCTATAAGAATACACTACCGATGAAGACTTAAACAACTCTTACAAAATTGTTCCCCCACTGGAATACATTAGAACATTATATTCGTACCACTGACAAATATTCAAACATATCACACAAAAATGTAAATGATGACACGATTAATAAAAAATATATTATTACAAAAGTTGCATGAATTACTTAATCACACGAACTTTATTTCATATAACACATTAATTTGACCATATAATTTTCAACTGTGATTACAAATTTTAAGAATGAAAAATGAGAAGTAACAGTTATAAGAAAAACCCTCCCACAGTATATTATTTTTTGCCATTTAGTTGTATAAATGATTAGGTATTTTTTGCCCCGGCTGGGTTCGGCGCGGGTCCGGATGTTGCCAACACCGGCCCGAAACCTGCCCCGAGAACGCCCCTTATAATTTTTTATATAAATATTATATATATTTATATTACATAGAAATATATATTTAATAAATAATAATTTTATAGAAAACTTATGAATACGGGGCATTTTTTTGAGGCGGATCTCGGGTCCACTATAAAATAAATGGGCGGGTCTCGGGTCGACTATAAAATAGATGGCCCCGATCGCGGATCTCGGGTCTTTCCGATAGTAATATATCTAATAAACTAAAAAATCTCTTAAAAATAACCCGTGCATCGCACATTGCAGCAGAAGCTTCTGAATTTTCTAGGCAAAAATTGAGTGGTCTGTTAGATGCTATAAGTATGGTCATCATCTTTGCTTTAGTTATCGTCGTCTTTGTGTTTTATTTTTTGTACGTGAATGTGGAAATGTGCATTAGGCTTGATTACTGGTTTGCAATAATTAAATTGTTGTAAGGTCAGGATTATGACTGTTATCTATGTGTCTCAGTATAGTTGGAGATTGTGGATTTGTATGTGTTGTGATTTGTGTCTCAACATATGATTTGTCATATGCAAGTAATAGCGTGATTCACCAATTATATTTATCAAACTGCTAATTTTGTTAGGTATTGGAGGGACAAGTATTTCAAGTGCTTGGCGGTGTTGTCTGATTTTATTTGGTGGAGCGCACATGGATCACACATGGGACCGTGCGCATGTATCCGATTTACTGCACTCTTATAAGTCGGATCAGCGGTCCTCAAATTAATATCATCATGTGTTGTGTGTTCATATGTAAGTTCCAATATAAACGGCCTCCAACAATTATACTAGACTCTATAAATTAAAAATTTATATTGGAAATTTATTTATAGTTTGTTATATTTTTGCACGGTTACTGAAGCAGTAGTGTAATATGGCAACCAGGCTGTCGTATAAAATCATTAAGAATGACGGAGTAGTGCATTATGACATAACAAGCAGTCGTGCATTGATATGCAACATATTTTTGCACGACCGATGTTTTCGCATGACCGTTAATGAATCATTTAAGAATGACGCAGTAGTGCATTATGACAGATTGCAGCATTCATGCATTGATATGCAACATCTTAAGGTCGTAAGGGAACAAAATAAAGCAGTAGTGCATTAATTTGTAACCTGTTTTATATAACTATTAAGCATTCGCCTTGAAGTACTGCACGCCGTGGGGGCCAAGAAGATCAAAAGTTTGGTCGAGAACGTAGTGCATAATCATTTTCGCTTTGAAGTAGTGCACATTTTGGTGGGTGCAAGTAGTATGTATTTGAATATTTATTTATTTATTGTCGCTCACCTTTTGGCAGATGCAAGTAAAATGTATTTGTTAGCTTCATATGTGTTTACCTACGTTCATGAATGTGCTTTGCGTGGGACTATCGAGTTGAACGCATGTTTCAGTTGATGTTACTTTAACTAAATGGTTGATCTTTTCTATATAACTACGCATTCGCGTTGAAGTAGTGCAAGTGGTGAGGGCGACGAATATCAAATGTTTGGTCCAGCTTTCGTTCATAATCATTTTTGCTTTGTCTAAATTTCAGTTTTCATTTTGTTTAGAGTCGGTGAGCTTTTTGCTTACAGTCGCTCACCTTTTTGCTGGTGCAAAAAATATGCATTTGAACTCCTTTTGTTTTTTGGATGACTGTTATAATAGACGTTTATAAATTAAAAATTTATAATGAAAGTTTATTTAGGGTTTGTTATATTTTTGCACGACCATCATTGAAGCAGTAGTGCACGCCATGAGGGCGACGAAGATCAAACATTTGTTCCAGATTTCATGCGTAATCATTTCCGCTTTGAAATAGTGCACATTTTGGCGGGTGCATGTAATATGTATTTTGGCATTTATTTGTTTACATTCGCTCAAATTTCGACGGGTGCAAGTAGTATGTATTTGTTTATATTTCTACATTTATGAATGTGCTTCACGTTGGGCTATTGAGTTTGACGCATGTTTCGGTTGATGACGACGATGAAGATCAAACGTTTGGTCCAGCTTTTTTCATAATCATTTTCGCATTCCCGTCGCTCAGCTTTTTGTGGGTGCAACAAGTATGTATTCTGATTTATTTGTTTGGTTTATATGTATTTATCTATCCTATATAACTATTATGCGTTCGTCTTGCAGTAGTGCACGTGATGAGGGTGAAGAAGATAAAATATTTGGTCAAGAACGTCGCGCATAATCATTTTCGCTTTGAAGTAGTGCACATTTGAGCGGGTGCAAGTAGTAACTATAATCATCTTCGCTTTGAAGTAGTGCACATTTTAGGGGGTGCAAGTAGTAAGTATTTGAATATTTATTTGTTTACAGTCGCTCACCTTTTGTCAGGTGCAAGTAGTATGTATTTTTGTTATCTTTATATGTGTTTACATGTTCTACACTTATGAATGTGCTTTGTGTTGGGCTATCGAGTTGGACTATGTTTCAGTTGATGTCACTTTAGCTAAATGAGTTGATCATTTCTATATAACTATTACGCATTCGCTTTGAAGTAATACACGTGATGAGGTGACGAAGATCAAACGTTTGCTCCAACTTTCGTTCATTCTCATTTTCAAGTTCTAGCTTTGTTTATCGTAGGTCAACTTTTACGTATAGTCGCTCAACTTTTTGCGGGTACAAAGAGTATGTATCAGAACATTTATTCTGATTTATTTGTTTGGTTTATATTCATTTTCATGGTCTATATAACTATTACGCATTCGCCTTGAAGTAGTGCACGGCATGCGGGCGAAGAATATCAAATGTTTGGTCCATAATGTAGTGCATAGTCATTTTAGCTTTGAAGTAGTGCACATTTTGCCTGGTGCAAGTAGTACGTATTTGAACATTTATTGTATTGTCTCTCAACTTTTGGCGGGTGCAAGTAGTATGTATTTGTTAGCTTTATATGTGTTTACCTCTTCTACATTTATGAATGTGCTTCGCATTGGCCTATCGAGTTGAACGCATGATTCAGTTGATGTTACTTTAACTGAATGAGTTGATATTTTCTATATAACTATTAGGCGTTCTCCTTGAAGTAGTGCATGTGATGAGGGCGACGGAGATCAAAAGTTTGGTCCAACTTTCGGACATAATAATTTTCGCGTTAAGCTTCAAGTTTCAATTTTGTTTAGAGTCGGCCATGTTTTGCATACAGTTGCTCAACTTTTTGCCGGTGGAAAAATATGTCTTGGAACATTTATTCTGATTTATTTGTTCGGTTTATATGCATTTACATGTTCTTTATAACTATTAAGCATTCGCCAGAGCACGTCATGAGGGCGAAATCACACGATTGGTCCATATTTCGTGCGTTATCATTTTCGTTGTCTATATTTTCAGGTTTATATTTTCTTGCACGTCGCTCAGCTTTTTGTTGGGTGCAACAAGTATGTATTGGGACACTTATTTTAGCTTTCAGGTATAATCATTTTCGCTTTGTCTAAAATCTTCAGATTTTGGTTTTGTTAAGTCTTTCAATTTTTTGCATACAGTCGCTCAGCTTCTTGCGGGTGCAAAGAGATTTATTCTGATTTATTGGTTTGGTTTATGTGTTTATTTGTTCTACATAACTATTACATATTCGCCTTGCAGTAGTGCACGAGATGTGGGCGAAGATCAAATGGTTGGTCCCAAACGTTGCGCATAATCATTTTGCTTTGAAGTAGTGCACATTTTGGCGGTGCAATGCAAGTAATATGAATTCGAACATTTATTTGTTAATAGTCGCTCAACTTATGGCGGATGCAATGCAAGTAGTATGAATTTGAACATTTATTTGTTAACAGTCGCACATATTTTTAATGCATGTTTCAATTTATGTTACTTTAATAATGAGTTAATATTTTCTATATAACTATTACGCATTTGCTTTGAAGTAGTGCACGTTGTTAGGTCCTACGATTAACAACTCAATGATCCTAGACATGAATTCTAAGTAATTCGATGATCATGGTAAACATTGAAATTCGATCGAAAAACTCAAATGAAGAACAAGAGAGAGAATTAGAGTAGAGTGAGAAAGTTACTATTGTTTCTCTCTCTAGAAATTGAATTGCAAGCCTTTCGGATCAATTTCCAAAACTTTCTCTATTCAGCACAATTTGTACATGTATTTATACCAAACAAACTTGGTATAAATATCAAACTAGTCCTAATCTAAGGACTACTATACAAAACACCCCTAATTACAAGGACAACTAATGAAATCAAGCACAATTAAAATATATTCTCTACAATCTCCCCCTTTGTGCTTGATTGCGTTTTCGTGCCGTTTGTCCTTGTCGGGCGTAATACGATCTGCGCAAGCTAGGGGTGTTCGTAATTCGGTATACCGACCGAATTTACCGAATTACCGAAAATTCGGTACAAAACCGAACCGAACCGAAATTTTCGGTTCGGTATTCGGTTCTTCAAAAATGAAAATTCGGTAATTCGGTAAATTCGGTTCGGTATAGTTTCTGAATTTCGGTAAATTCGGTATACCGAATTACCAAAATTGTAATTAAATATATTATATTAGATTAATATTAAAAATAAAATTATAATTATATTAAACTTTGCGTATTATTTTTAATATTACTGAATTTTTATTATTTTTATTTAGATTTCGGTTATTTCGGTTTCGGTAAAAACCGAATACCGAACCATTCGGTTCGGTATTCGGTATGAATAATATTAGTACCGAAAATTCGGTAAACCGAATTTTTGGTTCGGTTCGGTACGGTTCGTACCGAATGAAAAGGCCTAGCGCAAGCCCAGCGCATGCTCATAGTTTCTAGCTGTTTCCCTCAGCTTCAGACTCTCCTCGACATCATCTAGCAATTCCATCAGGAGCGGCTGTTCTCTCACGAACCTGTGGATTCTCAGCATCGTCTCTCGGTTGATTTCTTCCAACCTCTGCTCGATATTCCTCCTGGTGACCTTGAGCGTTCCGTCGTAAAACTTATGAATCTCTGTCTTCAGCATCAACCTAGTCTTCTTGGTAATTGAATTGTTGTAGGTGATGCCGATGACTGAGCTGATGTGCACATGATTGCTTGGAAGCCCTTCGATCTCAGGTCCTTTGTTGAGCGGTTCGGCCATATTGACCTTCTTCATGTTGCTCTCCAGAGCCATCTGAAGGTCATGCGCTGCAAAGTATTTGACTTGGCGCATCATGAACCAGTAGAGCCCTTCGAGGCCTTCCTTTTTGATGAAGCCTTGAGGACCCTTGTACTTCTCCACGTACAGCTGATAGAGGTTGTATACCTCGTCGGCAGGGGGTACGGTAGGTCGCTCTCGCTCAGATCCTCTCGGGTTCTGTCTATTCGCTCGATGACATAGTGAGGTGTTGGAAGTCCTCCTTTTGCACAGTAGACGGTGAGAAGCTGGCAAATTGGGGAGAGACTCTTATAATGACTCTTGACTTGTCCTTTAGTCATCCCCAGCCTTACGTCAGGTCCTAGTTGAGTCAGCATCCAGAGGTATGTCATCCTCTTCTGCTGATCCCAGTGAGAGATCCCTCTCAGCTCAAATTCATTCGGCTTTATGATTCTGTCTGGTGACCTCCAAATATTCTCACGAACTTCTTCGAGGAAGGGTATCTCTATTCTGATATTCTCCCACGGCGTGTCGATCCGAACGGTCCCTGGCATTTGTCTCGTGGGGGAAACCGCTCGTTGCGTGATCAGTTCTGAAAGCCCTGTGGGATCTTGTTCGTGGTCTACACCTTCCTTAAGTTCGTCGTCTTCTATCAGCACGAGGTCCACCGAAGCTTGTTGCAAAATTTGTCGAACTTCCTTGAGCCATTGTACTCGATGCTCCTCGGGCATATAATGGGTCGCCCACTGTTCTTCAAATATAAATCTGTCGAGATATTCATGTGGGTTGACTCCGTGTCCTGAAAGGGCCGGTTGTTCTGGAGCTGTTGAGGGAGTAGCTTGGGTTTGTGCCGGAGCTACGAGCATCGCAACACTTGCTTCTTCTTCTGGAATCAAGGGGCTTGAGTAGATTGGTGGTGTGGCTGGAGGCGTCCATAGGTTAAAGGTTGGTGGGTCGATATGGGTTAGAGTGGTGGTGCGGTGCGTGGTGTGGGTCGTTTGTGTTTGGATTTGGGTTTGGGTTTCACCTGCTCCATCACTTGTTTGCCTCGTGCCCGAGCCTTGTCCTTGGCCACTTGTAGATGTCCGTGGCCTCTTCTCCCCCTCATGATGGTCCTGATCATCAGGATCGTCATGGCTGTGCCGTGAGTGGGAGCTTTGGCCTCGGAAAGTGTCAGTAGGTGGCTCAGGATGATTCACCAATCGCCTATAAAGGGATTCTTCTTGAGGCGCCGGATGGAAAGGCCGATCAGGCGGGCGAGTAGGATGTCGTGGAGCTCGGTTATAGTACGGTGTATGGGTTGATAAGGATGGATGAAGTGGCTAAAGGGTCGGTGGGTGTGGGTTGTGGAGGTGTGGGATTGGTTTGTGACGAAGGGCCTTCAGAGACAGGTGTTTTCCCGGTATCTCTTCGAGATGTCTCGATGGCTTGGAGTACTCTCTCCATGATTTTGTCTTCCATGGACTGTACAGTGGCAGAGAGAGCGGCCTGGAATTGCTCGTTCGTCACAAAAGGTGCGGACGCCTCCTTGGATGGTCCAGGAGGACTGATGTCGCCTATTATCAACCCTTGAGTAGGCACCGACTCTTCAGGTTGGCTCACAGTCACATGAGGTTGTGACTGTATGAGACTTCCACCCAATCCTCGAGTCGAATCTAGAAGATTCGCCTCTATGGGTGTTATGGCAGGCTCGGGTTGCGCCTGCGAACCAGATACTGGTAGATTTGGTTGCGGCTCAAGATTGAGCAAAGAAGTTGCCGGCAACACTCGTAGAAGTGGTCAGCATGGTGTCTGGTGTGGTGGTGACGGCCGGGAAGAGGGACTCCAACTGAATGCTGTCTCCTGGGAGTCCTTCTTATCAGGCTAATTTCCTCATCAGGCTCCATGTCTGACGGGGTGGCTGTATGAGGAGTAGGGTCATAATCGACGTCCTCCAGTGCCTGATCCGTCACCCGTGGAAGCGAGCTTTTCCCCATTTCAACCTCGGGCTGTGCTATTGGTTGAATAACCTCCTCAATGGATTCTTCGAGCACGCCAACATGGACGGGCACTTCCACTTGATATTCATGTTCAGGAGCCTCGAGCGCCATCTCAGTAGCCACGACGTCTATTAGAGTATCATCTACGTCGGACATTTGTTCTTCGACCAATGGAGACTCCTGTTGAAGCTCCTGAGCGACAACATCTATCATCGTGTCTCAGGGCTTGGTTGGTGTTCCGATTGGGGAGGGCTAACTCCAAAATTGGCGGGGGCCCTCGAATCATCTCCTTAGTAAGGTTATTCTCCCGACTGAATCTCTGATATTCAGCTCCCGCGGGGTCGGCGAGCCGAAGAAGGTTGAGTGGAATCGGCATCAATGGTTGGTCCAAGTCCGTGAGCCGTGGATTGTGGAAGAATTTGAGCTTGGGTGGTTGATAATTTCCTCTCGGAGGCAGGCGAGGAATGTTCTGCTCATGCATCTTCATATATTGGCGGATGATGACATTAAACCACCGAGCGTAGGGCACATTCTTCGATCTCCGATTCTCCTTTAGCCGTATTTGGTCTGCAAGAGCATTCCAGATCAGCTGCGTGAAATCGTAATTTTTGGAGAATGCGAGTCCATGAAAGATCCGCAGTATGTTGCCATTGCCCTTGTCGAAGCCAGCATGCTTGGGTGATAGACACTTGTTCACAATCCCGAATAGTGTCTTCCAGGGATGAGGGACACCGCTGCTCTAGACCTGAGCTAGCTTGGTGAGCTGCGGTTGATATTCCATCTGCATGAAGTCATGCACCATTTCTGCGTCTGATGGGAGCGGGTCGTAGTTTTCGCTGTATGGCAAGTCCAGAATCATCCCGAACTGGTTCTTGTCCATATGTATGTGCCGCGTCCCAATTATTGTTGAGAAGGAGAATGCCCCATTTGCCACTGTTCCTTGTATACATCCCAGAATTGCTGGAGATAGACCATTGGCACGGATTCAGTGACCGTCAATGTATGCCAGATGGGGTGCCTTTGTAGGATAGATACAATGATCTCGTCCGACACCGAAAGGTGCTCAGATCGAGCTGCAAGTTCGTATCCTGAACCTTTAGATAAAGGTTGTGGTCGTAGATGAGATTATAACGAGGGTAGCGATCCATCTGAGAAATAAGAGATATAATAGTTCATTAGTTCATAAATTTGATTTTAGTCGAAAATTGATTTAATTTCATCAAACTATAATATTGTATCAAGTCATGACATGTTTGATGAATTTTGAATTGAAGTGTAGCATGCATGTAGAATCCTTGATTTTAAAAAATGTAATGGCATGATTGTCATTTCGAATTAAATATGTAATGCGTGAAAGGAATTCGAAATTTTCTAAGTATTTGATCGAGAGAAATGTTACTGTTCATGCCAAGAAATTTTTCGCTCGAGAAATTGGTTTTGAAATTGATTTTCTATGCATTGATTTCAATTGAAATAACCCCGTTTAATTTTGCGATCGAGAAAATTTTATTCACTAATGTTCGCTACTGGGTAAAAGACTTAGAAAAAAAGTCTTCTAAGTGTTGAAGTTGAAATCGTGAGACTGTAGCCGATCAATTTTACGATCGAGAAAAATTCCGCGTAAATTTACGATCGAGAAATTATTTCTCAGGTAAATTTACTATCGAGAAATTTGCTTCGATTGAATAAAATTTTTTGATTTGAAATTTGTCGAGCGGTACGTGATTTTCGATCATAAGGAAATTTTTTCGCTGCGTTATTTTTTTATCGAGAAATTAGTCAACGAAAAACTAAGTCAATCGTCGAGAAATTTTTTTCGATCAATTAAATCCTAAGCAGCGAATTTTACGATCGAAAACCTAATTCGATACAAAACAGTATCTCAATTAAATCAGAATTCAATTAAGACTGTTTGCGATCGACAAAGTTCTTCGATGGCTTCAAACATTCAAATGCCCAGTTTCATCTAAACTCAAATTAGTGTCGAAGATGCAGATTTTCCGAAGATTCATACTACCAGATTCATAAAGAACATCGAAACTATCTTAAGTGCAGGCATTAATGTAGAATACCATTTCTAATTGTGCTTGATTTTATTAGTCGTTCTTGTAATTTGGGGCGTTTTGTATAGTAGTCCTTAGATTAGGACTAGTTTGATATTTATACCAAGCTTGTTTGGTATAAATACATGTAAAGCAATTGAGCTGAATAGAGAAAGTTTTGAAAATTGATCTGAAAGGCTTGCAATTCAATTTCTAGAGAGATAAACAATAGTAACTTTCTCACTCTACTCGAATTCTCTCTCTTGTTCTTCATTTGAGTTTTTCGATCGAATCTTATTGATCATCATTATCGTCGAATTATTTTGAATTCTCGCCTAGGATCTTAGAGTTGTTAATCGTAGGACCTAACAATTGGTATCAGAGCAGATTCGTTCTGTTTTGAGTAAAAAATTGTTAGAATTGGATCGAAAATCATATTCTGGACACTGTTCATCGAAGAACAGTTTGGCGCGAAACTTATTTTCGATCCAATAGCATAATTATGTGCTTAATTGACTTGAATTTGATGTTTCTGTGCTCGGTTAAGTGCTAAACGTTGATTTCGATCAAATTCGTAGCTGTTTGAACTTCGGATTTAGGATTAAATCGAATCTGTGAGTTACTATTTGCGAAGAACATGAAGAACACGTTCTGATTTTGCTCAAATTCGACATATTTTGCTTCATAACGTGTTTAATTGCTTGTTCGTGCGTAGTTAGCAATTGATTGCGAGCAATTACTTGAAATTTCACTGTCTAATTCCTTGTTTTTGCTCGAATCTGTGTTAATCGTATTATGTGATTTTTTCTCGATCGTTCTAATTTTTCTCGCTAGGTTTACGATCGCATTAGTTTCTCGATCGAAAAACTTGGCGCGAGAATTTTTCTCGGTCAGAATACGAAGTCAGCGCTAGAATCGTCATCACCAGAAACGATTTTAGTTAGAGTATTTCTCGAGCATTATTCAGCGAAAAACTTTTTCGAGAGCGACCAATTTTGACTTTGCACGCGTAAAAACTTTCTCTCGAAAATTTTTTTCGGTCAAACCTTTAATGTTTGACCAGGCGAAAATCATTTACACGCGAGAAACTTTTCTAGTCAACAGATTTATTTTGACTTGTTGAGAAACTTACTAACGTACTGTTTCTTTACGATGGAAATAAATTCACGATCAAGAAATTTTTCTCGACGGAACGATTTTGGGCAATTTATTTCGCTCGTAAAATATTTCGCTGACAAACTTTCTCGCACGAGAACAGTACACAGTATATTCTATTCGACGAAATTATTTTCAATCAAACTTTAAAGATTGAATCGAAAATAATTCTCGAACTAATTTTCCGAATCAAACGCTACTAACGAATTTTGTCACTTGTGAAGCACATTACATCATCTTCAAACCTTCAAAACAATTAACGAAGATCCTTCAACAACTCGACTACAATACAAAATGGATGCTTACTCGCTCGGAAATGACAACCGTCCGCCGATTTTGCAACGAGGCGAATATACCGTGTGGAGAAGTCGCTTCCTAAATTTCATCGCTCTAACAGATCAAGCTGAAAATCTACTACAGTCTCTTGAAGAGGGACGGCACAATTCTGGGTCCATGTACCCGGTGACGAAACAGCTACTCCTCCAATTCCACCATCTAGGCGACTAAAGGAGCATAGGGAATACTCTCTAGAGGAAAGAGCTCGGGCTAAGGCTGATCTAGTAGCCATGAATACCCTCATGCAGGGCATCCCCAACGACATATACAGACAAATTGATAGCCTTTCATCGGCTAACGGAATGTGGGATGAACTGCATAGGATGATGCTGAGGACGGAAGTTGGCATAAAGGCCAAAAAGGCGAGCATTCTCACTGCTTACGACTCCTTCAAAGCAAAGCCGGAGGAGAGTCTATACGAGATCTACCAAAGGTACCTCACTTTTCTCAATGAGATGAGGAAGATAGAAATAACGAAGACAAATATGGAGACGAACATCAAATTTCTATCTTCACTGCCCGCGGAATGGAAGAAAATATCCACTCAGATTCGACAAAATAAAGATCTAGAGGAGTTGGATGTCCATGCCATGTTTGACAATCTCGCACAGCATGAGGATGATATCAGCGAGATTCTCAAAGAGCAGAAAGGCAAACAGACCGAAGACATTGTTGCCTTAGTCTCGGAGAAGAGGAGCTCAAGATCAAGAAAGGAAAAGATCGTTAGGCCCCCTTCACCTTCAGAGTCGGAAGAAGAGTCAGATTCCGACGTTGAGCCAAATTTGAAAGCTCTAGGAAAGCAGTTAGCTCTCATAGGACAAATGATGAGCAAGAAGTACTTCAAGAAGAAGTCTTCAACCTCAGCCCACAGACTTCGGACTACAATCTCTAAAAACAAGAACGTGCACCAGAGAGCTCCGAAGTCAAGAATCCTAATGAGGCTAACAAATGCTTCAATTGTGGCAAGCCATGTCACTTCGCTAGAGAGTGCACTCTTCCGAAGAAGAGAGATGCCAACTACTACCCAGGAAGCTCCAACTGACGAAACAGAAGGAAGCTGGAGTAGCTCTCATGGCCGAAAAGGACCAGTGGATTGAGGACACGTCGAGCTCCGAAGAAGAGAATTTAGCTCTCATGGCCCGTCTCGACAATGAATCACACGCCGAAACATCAAATCATACGGACGACGACAACGCATCCACTTCGTCAAAAGAGGCAGTCTCTTCTTCTTCATTATTGAGCATGTTAGAATCATATCAAACACAATATGCTAACATGAAACGTGAGCAGAAAAGTGTAAAGGAAGTAGAGAATAAACTTGAGAGATCTCAGGAGAAGATAGATAGTCTCGAATCAGAACTTAGGAGCTCTAGTGCGAAAATAGTAGAACTTACTAAGAGCCTACATTCTAGAGAGACTAGTCAACCTCAATTAGGACAGCATAGTATAGAGATTAAGGAGTTAGAAGATAGGCTAGCAAATAACTACAATTGTTTGGTAAGGAATCTCAACAAGAAAGCCACCTTAAATTGTAGGATGACCGAAGCTACCTCTACGATCACTAACTTAGAAGCTCAATTAGAAATATCAAATGCTAAGGTTAGCGAGCTTAGTAAGGAACTAGATGCCTGTCAAGCCGCTAAATTAACGGTAGAAAATAATTATGCTCTCCTAACTGAGGAACGCAAGAAGCTATATGCAAAAATTAAAAATTAGATGATCTTCTTACGCGTATGGGACATTCACAACAGATGATATTCTTAAACAAGCCCAAGGATATAGAGTTCTATAATCCAATAGAAGGCATAGGTTACACTAACCCACAAGTTTTACGGAAGAAAGAAATATATGATATTAAGCACATGGGTTTAGCTGCAACCTCACTTAGAAACATTACGGAATCGACATATGAAAATGCTTTCGATTCATCTATTAGACAAGCCTCACATGGGCCTGATATCCCCTTTGACTACAATGAACTAAATGAAATAGACAAAAATAGGACCATCTTTAGTTCAAGTTCTACCTCCTTACTCTGAACTACGAGGAAGTCAAAAAGGTTAATTATCAAAATTCTCACATGCAAAATTAGATAAGAACGAGAGAATTTCGAAGCTGAAAAGAAAAAACTCTTTAAGGAGATGGAAAATCTCAAGGCTTCCTCATCCTCCCAAACTACCTCTCACGCTATTATAAAAAGCGTGAAAATCGAAAAATCGCCTTCGAAAGATCAAAAGAGCATTAATACTTCTATTAAAAGTGCTAAGACTAATTCTGTTTCACCTACGTCCACAGAAAGCGTAGGGCCAGCACTGAAAACGAAGGCGAGAGTGTCTAGTTCTAAGATAAAGAAGGAGCCAGTAGATTTGAATGGTTCTAAAAATGTTACTCCTCTCTTCTTTACATTAAAAACACTCGTAGTAGTAAAAGAGCCATTTCTACGTTCAAAATAATTGCTTCTACTTGTTCACTTCAGCCTATCACCTTCAGAAGCGACAATTTCGAAATAGGCTCTACCTAAAAATTACCAATAATCATTCTGAAACAAATGCTACAAGGAAGACCCGTAGGAAACAAGCATGTACATGCATGTACTCACCTAAGGTATCCCGTAAAGATTGAGTCCCCCAAGCACCTTAGGAGATTATTGAAAGAAAAGATCTTTTCCTCGATCAAACCTTCCAAAGCATTTGTACGTGCTGAAATTAACCTTTCCTTCAAGGTTCAACCCAAATGGGTTCCTAAATCTCCGCCTAGGACGACAAAAGCCAAAAAGGCCAAGTCTCCCAACCCACTTCTCCGAAAGTGGAATGGGTTATTAAAACTCCTCCGAATAAAAATTTAGGAATCATATCTGAACCCAACACTAAATCTGCTAATCTGAGAGGACCCATGCTTAAGTGGGTACCTAAAGCTCTCTAATTTGTTTTTGCAGATCCATCATGTGTGGTACCTCGACTCTGGTTGCTCCACACACATGACTGGTAAACAAGAGCTGCTGAGCAACTACAAAGACCGACCAAACGACAAAGTCAGATTCGGAAACAATGACTCAGCTCCAATTCTTGGATTTGGACATATCATTCTGGAGAATCTGACAATAAAAGATGTCTCGTATGTCGAAGGCCTCCGCCATAACTTGTTCAGCATAGGCCAGTTCTGTGACAAAGGGTTCCAGATGGTCTTTCATGCTGACCGATGCAGAATTTTGGATAGTCAGGACACAGAATTCCTTCAAGGACTTCGGAAATCCAATCTTTACATGATCAACCTGATGTCCGTGCGGCCCTGGACAGCTGTATGCCTCATCTCTCAGATTGACTTACAGAGGAACAGCCTATGGCATCAACGACTGTCTCATCTGAATATGAAAGCTCTCCAACGTCTTTCTACGAGAAAGTTGGTTCACGGTCTTCCAACTATACTAATACAAAGAGAGCATCAGTGTTCGGCATGTCAATTAGGAAAAATGAAGCGAGCATCTCATCACGTCAAGCAAATTGCGTCTACTTCTCGACCATTGGAACTAATGCACATGGATCTCTGTGGGCCGATGCAGACTCAGAGTATCAATGGAAGAAAGTATGTGCTAGTGATCGTTGATGACTACTCTCGCTACACGAGGACAAAGTTCCTCCGAACCAAATATGAGACCGGTGACTTGATTATCAAATTTGTGAACACAACTCAAAATCTGATGCAACAGACTATTCAAGTTATTCGAACAGACAACGGCACTGAGTTCAAGAACAACCACCTCAGTGCATTTTATCAGAAACTTCGAATAAGTCAACAATTTTCAGCCGCCAAAACACCTCAACAAAATGGGGTTGTTGAAAGAAAAACCGAACACTAGTGGAAGCAGCTCGTACAATGCTGATCCATTCAGGACTTCCACATTTTCTATGGGCTAAAGCAGTCAATACCGCTTGTTTTACCCAAAACAGGACGGTGGTTCACAAACGGTTCAACAAGACTCCGTACGAGATTGTGAATAATAGAGTGCCCAACATCTCATTCCTTAAAGTCTTCGGGTGCAAGTGCTTTGTGGCGAACGAAAGAGAGCATCGTGCTAAGTTCGACCCTAAAGCATTCGAAGCAACTTTCGTCGGGTATTTTTCAACATCAAAAGCGTATCGAGTATACATCAAGTCCAACCGAACAATTAAGGAAAGCTATAATGTCACTTTCCACGAAGTGGCACATATGGCTTCTGGTCAACTCAGTCCAGGACCCGTGCTTAACCCATTGGTTTCTGAAGACAACATCTCAGAACCCGTAATCACTGGTGTGTTGGCACAAAACCAACAGAAGATGGAAACAACCCCGAATTCAACGTCAGCAGAAGAAACGAGACTTGTACTAGACGATTTGGATTCTCTCCTTAAACAAATATATTGGTCATGCACTGCTACACCTACAGTGGAGTCTCCACCCGACGAGACCGACGTACCAAGTTCTTCTTGTATCTCTACCCCACCCGATCGATCCAAGTGCAGTATTGGAACTTCCTCAAACAAATGATCAACCGGAGACTACAGGAAATCTAGACCCACAGATGGCTGACTCAATGACTTCAGCCTTGCCTCATGAGCGCAAGTGGACTAGAGGTCACCCGGTTTATCAGATAATCGGCGATCCTTTGGATGGAGTGAGGACACATCGTCAACACATTCTAATTAGCTGCTTCCTGAGCCAAAACGAGCCTACTAAGGTAGCAGACGCACTACGAGACCCGGATTGGATAATTGCGATGCAAGAGAAAATCAACCAATTCGAACGTCTTCAAGTGTGGACCTTGGTACCCCGTCCACATGGGAAAACAATAGTCGGAACTAAATGGGTATTCAAAAACAAGAAAAATGAAGAAGGTGAAGTGATCCGGAACAAAGCAAGGCTAGTTGCGAAGGGATACAATCAACAGGAAGGCATCGACTACGACGAGACATATGCTCCTGTTGCCCGAATCGAAGCTATCCGCCTTTTCCTGGCTAATGCGGCTCACAAAGACTTCAAAGTTTATCAGATGGATGTTAAGACCGCCTTTCTCAACGGCGTGTTAAAAGAAGAAGTCTACGACGCTCAGCCAGAAGGCTTCGTTGATCAAGAACATCCTGATCACGTATATCGCCTGAATAAAGCTCTCTATGGACTAAAACAAGCCCCACGTGCTTGGTACGATGTCCTGAGTGAATTCCTCGTGAATTCCGAATTCATACGAAGAATGATAGACACAACCCTCTTCATCAAATGGCAACACAAAGATCTGATGGTCGTTCAAGTATACGTCGACGACATCATCTTTGGATCAACTAATCGACGGCTTTGCACGAAGTTCGGAGATCTATGAAAAGCAAGTTCGAGATGAGTCACATGGGAGAGATGCAGTTCTTTTTAGGACTACAAATCAGGCAAGTCGGTCGACATCACACTATCTCGCAGCATCATTGGATCTCTTCTCTACCTCACTTCGAGCCGGCCGGACATCATGTTTGCCACCTGCTTATGTGCCCGTTTTCAAGCCGATCCCAAAGAATCCCATATGCTCGCGGTCAAAAGGATCTGCGTTACCTTAAGGGCACTTCTACCCTTGGACTATGGTATCCAAAGGATACGAACTTCAAACTTATTGCCTACACTGACGCTGATTATACAGGTTGCCGAATGGACAGGAAAAGCACGTCTGGTGGCGCTCAATTTCTAGGAGAAAAGCTAGTCTGCTGGTCATCCAAAAAGCGGAATTGTGTGTCAACTTTGACAACCGAAGCAAGAATACGAGACTGCTGCCAGTTGTTGCTCCCAGATGCTGTGGATGCGGACACAGCTTCGCGACTATGGGTACAATTTAAATAATATACCCATACATAGTGATAGTCAAAGTGCCATCGCTATTACTTGCAATCCTGTTCATCACTCACGCACAAAACACATAGATATAAATATATCACTTTATCAAAGATCACGTAGAAAAAGGCACCATAGATATGTATTTTGTGAACACGGAATTCCAACTAGCCGACATTTTCACCAAGGCTTTGGATGAGAAAACGATTCCAATTCCTTGTCGGAAAATTAGGCATGTTGAATCTCCCGTAATATGTGCATTACCTGATCTTCTATGCTATCACATGCTCTATTCTATGTGTTTTCCATGCTTATTTGTCGTTATCTTGCGTGATATCAAAAAATAATAATATATATAATATAAAAAATGTAATATAACGGGGTATGACGAAATCCTTTTAGGATGCTTTGATCTAAAGTCACTTAGAATTTTACCCCGACATGCGATCGATTTAATTGCTTAATTTTGTCAGTCTAAATCACATTCTTGTGTCTAAAAGGTCATTAGGTTGCTCCACTAGACACAAAGTCACTTTACATGTGTGAGGATTCAAACCTTGTTTTCTTTCTTTGGATCTAATCTCGAGTGAGTCACACATCATAACTTGTCTTACCTAGTTATACTTGGTTTCATACTCACCTTGCTTTAGATCGTTAGGAAAATGATAAGGGCGCTTAGGATATTCCTCACTCGGCCTTATATAATTTTCCCTCACATTAGCCCTTAGTCATCCACTTTGAGCCTTCTCCGATGTCCTTTTCTTCCTTTGAAACCCATTCCAAGCCTTCAACCGATTTCTATACTCTTCGGATGGTTGTTAAAACGAGAAAAGGAGGGGAGAAAACAAAAGAAAAGGGGGATGTTGACAAAGAAGGCATTGCTCAACGCGCAAAAATCAGACCAAAGGAACCTCCCTTCCGACTATCTTGCAGAAAGTGGCATGGTTTCTGCTGTGAACTTCTCCAACGATAATCTCGTACGCTCGTCAGAACGGCTGGAAGAGGAGCACCACGAAGTGAACTTCTCCAACGATAATCCGGTCTTATATCGAGAAACGAAAGAGGAGCGCAGCCTCGGGTACGAATTCCATAACCGTGAACTTTTCCAAATAGATAATCTCTGAAACCTCTATAAGGATTAAGAGAAGAGGAGCACGATATCGGCCCGAGAACCAACAAGAAGTACTTCGCCTACGATAATCTCCTATAGCCACTTGGAGAACAGGAGCTTCAGCTTGAGCATAACTTAAAAAGGGATAGTTCTTAAAAGAAAAAGAGGGAGAAAAGATTGAAAGCAGAAAGACGCCGAAGAAAAAGGGAGACGGACGTAGAAATGGAAGATGACGAAGAGATAAGCTCACTTTCCCTAAATTCCTTCCCTTCTAAGTCCTAGCCAAACTAAACTCTTACACCCCTTTATTCCAATCGACGGTCTCTCGCTTGGGTGAAATGATTAAAAAAATGCCTCGATCACAGTTAAATTGACTTAAAATTGCTTGTGTTGACTTGAGTGATATAAATATAAAAATCCCAAGTAAGAAATAATTGAGTGCAAGAGCGAACCTTGTGAGAGTTGTCGAAATGGACCAGTCTATGAACTTAGGACTTTAGTTTTGATGACATGACTTGAAGACATTTTCTTCTATGTTTCGTAAAATTTTAGGTGTGACGATTGATCGAAGCAAAATAATCTGACCCCATACTATAATAATAGTAAAAATACGAAAAAAAATTAACAAAAAAATAATAAATAAATATTAACTTAAAAATATATATAGGTAAATAAAAAATATATATATATATATAATTCGCACATTCTAAATGTAATTTTAAAATTGCATTGGTACTGAATTGTTTAAATGCGATAAATTTTTCATTGCTCTTATCCTCACACAATATTATAAGTACATGTTTTCGGGACCATGTATATGTGCTTAATGAGTAAATTTGTGTGTTATATGCTCGCGACTTGAATTGATTTCATATGCTTGCACAAGTTAGTCAATTCTTGCGCATTATTTGAGGGGGAGCATGTAAAATCTAAGCGTTTCAGATTCCTTCAAACAAAATTACGGAGCAAGACGTCGACACTACAAGGAAAGAAGCTAGTCACAGACCAAATATTTCATGCCTAAAATAATTGTTGATTAACTCCATTATTTCTAACATCTTCCTTCTAAGTGGTACAGATTTTTAATTTTTGCCAGGGAATCAAGATGTTACTACACGGAAAATACAGGAAGTTAATTGCATTAATTTTAATTCTAAGGGGGAGCCTTACAATGTGATTTTAATTGAAATAGGGGTCAATCTGAAAATCTGATTTAGTCGCTAAGATAGAAGATTTTGACCGAAAAATTATTTACCATCGAGAAATCTAATTAGGATTTTTGTGAGTGAAAACTTAAGCACTGAATAGACAATTTAGATGCAAATTTTATCGAGCGTAAAACTTACAATCGCAAAATAGAATTTTTGATTTAATCTCAACTTGATCGCAAAAATTTAGCAGCGAAAAATTAATTTCTCAACGCTTAATTTTTCGATCGTAAAATTCGCCGCATAGGATTTATTGATCGAAAAATTTCTCGACGATTGACTTAGTCTGTCGTTAACTAATTTCTCTATAGAAATTTATCGCAACGAAAATTTTTACTTACAATCGAAAATCACACACCGCTCGACAAATTTCAAATCGAAAAATTTTATTCAATCAAAGAAAATTTCTCGACAGTAAATTTACCGGAGAAATAATTTCTCGATCGTAAATTTACACGGAATTTTTCTCGATCGTAAAATTGATCGACTACAGTCTCAATTTCGACTTCAACACTTAGAAAATTTTTCTCCAAGTCTTTTACACTGTAGCGAACATTAGCGAATAAAATTTTCTCGATCGAAAAATTACACGGAGACATTACAATTGAAATCAATGCATAGGAAATCAATTTGAAAACCAATTTTATCGAGCGAAAAATTTCTCGGCATGAACAGTGACCTTACCCGTGATTAAACACTTAGAAAATTTTCGAACTATTTTTATACGCGTTAAGTGTTCAATATAAAATTTGCCATTACATTTTTTCAAAATCAAGTATCCTATATGCATATCATATGATTTCAATTCAAAACTCATCAAACATGTCATGACTTGATACAATATTATAGTTTGATGAAATTAAATGCATTTTCGACTATAATAAAAAATTATGAACTAATGAACTTTTATATCTCTCTATTTCTTTTTAGATGGATCGCTACCCTCGATACAATCATTATATACTGATGCTGGATTCGGTGAGACGCTCAAAAAGCGAATTTATCAAGAATTTGGAAGAGAACACGAGGTGCTCAATACAATCGTAGAAAGATCGATTGGAGGTTTCAGCTCGCATGATCAAGGAGATAGCTCAAAGAACAATCACAAAAAGTAGGTAGAATCTCTAATCTATCCATATATTTTTTAGTAGAACAAATCATATTTGCTCTAACTGCTTCCGAATCGATACTTCTATTATGAGCATTCTTACTTGATAGTCTACTCTGCTAGATGATGCCCATAGTTAAGTCTCTATCCAATAGCATGTAAGGTGTTTTGAAGAAGTGATACAATGAGCACAACGTAATTTGGTCTTCTGAGCCGACATGTATCATCCGATTCAAGCTACGTATATTTGATGGAATAGATATACCCTCATGGGACAACTGTTCTCTGTTCCTATGCCTCGCTGTGTAATAAATTTTATTTAAAAATTGCTGCTAGAATTTAGGATTGTTTTTCCCTTTCTCTCTATAGTCGCTATCTTTATTATCATCATGATTATAATAATTCATATGAATTTCTTTCACTGATGATCCAGTTGGACACCTGAAGGTCATTGGTGATGGCTATTGCACACTCTTCATTGATCATCCCTCTCATTTCACGACCAAGGAAACTTTACATAAGGTATTCCAATGCGTGCATGTTTTATGTTTAAGAGCTGGCTATTTTGCCCTTTCTTTGTTCCTCCCCTTTTCTTTTGTTTTCAGGCTATGTACAAATATTCGTAGAGTTTATGACTTGCCCTATGCCATGTACGTAAGTAAGCCAACGTTGAACGTTGTCATTTATTTCATGTTCACATAATTAGGTTCTAAAGATGTTTTTATGTGGAAAAGGTTTGGTTTTTTCTTAAGCTAAATAAATTTACCAGTTAACGCCCTCTCAATCGATGCATTTTCCAATGGATGTTGTCCAATACTATGTCTCTGCTTCAGGTTCGTGAAGTGACTTGAATGAAATATGCGTGTCTGTATTTGTCTTCTTTGTATTTGGACGATGCACTTTCGGTTTCATGGAAGCTTTCTGGGTCAAGCTTTGGGGATGTTTGTCTGAGTCGCACTACGTTTTATTTTTCAACGTAGTTGGATTTTTCATTTGTTAATGATGTTCGTGTAATGATGCTATTCTGATCCTATTTATTAGTTTGGTTCAGCTTTGCTACATTAATTTTGGGTGAGCTTCCGCAATTTTTAGTATTCATTTACATGTCGGGTGCACTGTGATGATATTGTTTCACTGAAATGGATAAAATCTCGAGTTTAGAGTTTGTAGCGAAGCACTGAATTAAGTGGTTTATTTATGTTGCTGAATCGATATCTATTTTCTTTTTATGCATAGAAATCTCGTGATTCTTATAATAGTTTATTTCTCTGTTATTCTTTGAGAAGATGCAATATGTTTGCATGATGATATTCGAGAGACCTGGATGCTTATATATTTAGAATATTTTGTAGAAGAAATTCTTTCTGAACGCCTTAGCTATGTAGTGTAAGTGGAAAATGATGTTTTATCTAATATATATTTTTGTTCCTGCAACTCCACTGCAGGAGAAGTGTGCTGATGAGATAACCTTAAAAGCGATGGGCATCAACATATAGTATAGTAGCAATGTTGAACTGTTCATTTTTTTTTTCGTTCTGCGTCTTTTACATGAAATTTTCATTTTTAATGAATGCCACTTCCACTTATTTCTTTCTGTTTTTTATGTTTTAATTTATGCTACTGAATGTAGTCGATTGTCAGAATCTCTAATGGGAGTTACTTTCACATTTGATTTTTCACTTTATTTTTTAAGTTACAATAACGTTAGCTCGATGGAAGATATCTAATTGTTTCATGCTTCTGAGAATATTAACTTTTGCTATGTTTAATATTTTCCTACTAACAATATTAGCTTGATATATGTTCACTGCCACTAGCAAGGTTCTGAAATCGGGTTTTCGATTCGGATCGAAAATTTTAGTGGTTTAAGGTTTAGTTATTTAATCGGTGTAACACCATAATCAAATCAGAGTGATATCGGTATCTTTAGATGCAATAATATTTTTTTTTGGTGAATCAATCAAATATGTTAGATATCTACATGAGTGAAATTTTGATTTTACTAAACATTCCAACTCTAAGCTCGATGAGTGGTTAGCTCTATGAAAAAGCTCTAAAGACCTTAGAGAGCTGTGAAATAAAGCAAGGGGAAACTAACATATTACAAGCAAAATAACATATCAACAAGAATAAGGCAAGAGGAAACTAACATATTAACAAGAATAAAATGAAAAACCAAAATACATTTAACTCAACGTAATGATAGGAGACACCAATTTCTGAAGTTTTTGGAGAGATTAATAGAGACTCAAAAGTCTTAATTTATAGTTAGCAATACATAGTTAATACCCGTGCATTGCACAGGCAAAAAACTAGTTTAAATAATATCGCAATGTCAGTGATTATATTACAATTTTTTAATTAGTAAGCATTCCACCAATATTATTTCGACAGGCCAATGGTGGTTTATAATGAGCGCAAGCCACAATCCTGGAGGTCCCGACTACGATTGGGGTATCAAGGTGCATTTCTAGCTCTTTGAAAAAAAATTAAAATCATAGCCATATTCTTATTCTCAATTTATTATAAGGAGTTTCCTTTTCTTTGAATATACCGCTAAACATTGCTTTACTTGGTGTTTTCGTGTCCAATGTGCAGTTCAATTACAGCAGCGGTCAACCCGCAGTCGAGTCAATAATAGACAAATCTATGGAAATATGCTCTCTGTATGTGTCTGAACATTCATTGACTTATTGTCTTAAATTTTCCCAATAATGCCACTATCACGTCGGCCTCAGATGAAAGATCACGTTTGATAGATTACTTGGTAGTTTGCTGTATGTTGTGGGGACCATGTTTGGTGATGTGGGCTGTCGTTGGTTTTGGGATGGGATTTCTGATCCTAGCCATTTTTTTGGCCCTAAAGTCTCGATCTGTATTCGATTATGGTGGCGGGTGTTGGGCCTTTCGGTAAAATTTGTTGGCTCTCACCGAGTATGTCTTTTGGCCACGAAAGGTCGGATTTTGTTGCGCTTTTGGTGCCTTTTTTGCCTGATACTCGAGTCTTCTTGCAGCTTGAGAATACGGATTGTAGCTGAAATTGTATTTAAATATAAACCATTCTCATACCGGGAAAAAAGGGGGTATTTTAAAAATAAGATTACTTTTGATTTCTTTTTACAAAAAGGGAACTTGACCGAGTCAATTAAAAGGGAACATGTTTCCTTAATTAACTAAACCCCTAATAATACCTAAATAAATAAAAAAGAAATAATATATATAAAAAAAAAAAAAAACGCACCAACCTCATTCATTAATGCACCCACGAAGCACCAAAATGAGATCTTGAAGGAAAAACGAGCTGAAGCATCCGCCGAAATCGAAACACCCAAGCTCCAAGAATCCCAATTTCGTTCTCGAATGCATATACAGTAAGTTCCGTTCATGTTAACGCCGATTACAAGTATATATTATCGGGCATTGTAATTTCCGTTCATGTTAATGACATTTACATTTCGAGCATCGGGTATTATTTTCGAATGTTTGGGTAGTTATGGGTAGCATTTTAAACTTAGATCTGTGCGAATTTGCAGAAAATTTTCGTTTTCCGCTTATTCGAGTTCATTATTCGAGTTTATTTAGACTCGTAAACGTCACTCGGATAAGTTGTTTTGGCAACATACAATTCGGACATCATACTCGAATAAACTCGGAAAGTTACTCGAATAATACTATTGTTTATGAAATTTTACACTTACATATTATTCGATATTATAATACTCGAACATATTATTCGAGTTAAGCGTAAACTCGAATGCCTTACTCGAATAATTTTTGTTTCCGAATATTTTATTTATTCGAATAACTCGTTTGCAATAAAGTTGATTTATTCCATTTATTTCTTCGATAACAACTTATCGAGTGTCTTCAAAATCTTAATACTCGAAGATTTTATTCGAGTTGTTTTACTACTCGAATTATTTACTCGATTAATTTTTATTTTTCGAATATTGTAATTATTCGAATGTTATTGCAATTAAATTTTATTAACAATGATTGTTTCATATGCAGGTTATGCCGACCAGCATCATGATTGATTACGATGGAGAATGGATAATTGGGAATGATAATAAATGGACTTGGGTTCCCAGGATGGGAACAAATATGAAGCCCATTGGGTTCGATGTCGATTGTTGTTTGCTGGACGATCTGCGGAACGAAATATACGAGACTATTGGCGTAAGCGGGAGGCCGGAGTTAAAGCTAAGTTATCAGCCATCTATGAGAGGTATGGAAGGGTCTGCTCCGTTTTTATATAAAGAATGATCGAGAGTTGAAGGGTTATATATAGTTAGGGGGTCCAATGGATAGACCGATTCTCCGTGTGGAGATTGGACTCCCTACGACCCTCCACCGTCAAACTCTCGCGGATGATGAAGTTGGTCCCGTTCCAATTGAGGTTCGTAGCGATAGAGGTGGTTACATCGATGATTATTTTGACCCTATCATCGACTTTGGCGGATGCGAAGATGTGAATTATGGGGGTGAAGGTCACAATGAGGCGAACGACCGTGATGAGAATGTTGCATCACGACAGAACCTGCACGTCAATTTTGATGGCGTAAACGGAGAAAATGCGGACGGGAATGATGAGGAGGAGGAGGAAGAGGAAAATGCAACTATTCCTAGCGATCGGTATTCTTTTACCGACGGTTCCACCATGAAGGTCGGTGATGAATTCGAGGATAAGAAGGCCGTCCAGAATAGGATCCAAAGAGTTGCTATAGAGGCATGCTTCGAGATCAAGATTATAAAATCTTCCCGATCGTACTATGGCGTGAGATGCAAAGAGGATGGATGTACTTGGAGGATATGGATGGCGAAGATTAAGGATACATCCGTATTCTCGATTCGTACGTATTGCAACACACATACGTGCGACCTTGCAAATCGGAACGCAAGACTCACTCAAGCATCGTCAACCTCCGTGAGTGATATGCTGCTTGAATCTTCTAAGGGTTCAACAAGTACACCGGCCCCTAAACTCATTCAAACAATGATGAGAAATCGTGGGATCGAAGTTTCGTACTTCAAAGCTTGGAAAGGAGGCATTTTAGCACAAAATTAAATGAAGGTGACCCCGATGAGAGTTACAAGCTGTTGTCGTCGTACCTGTCGACGCTGAGAAGAGTGAATCCGGGAACCATAGCAAGTGTATATCTGGACGACGAGCGGAGATTTAAGCACGCATTCCTATCCCTTGGTGCTTGTATTGCGGGATACCGTCACATGAGGAAGGTTGTTTGCATAGACGGTACTTGGTTGAAAGGAAAGTATGGGTACGTTGCTCATTGCATCAGCAGAGGATGGCGACCGCCATCAGTTTCCTTTAGCTTGGGGCATAATCGACAATAACGAGTGCATAGAAGCTTGGTCGTGGTTCTTGAACGAGCTCTTGCAAGTCGTGCCCAACGAGGACGATCTTGTCATCGTATCCGACATATCTGCTTCTATCAAAGCCGTCGTTGCAGCCGTCTACAGTCGTGCGCACCACGGTCATTGTATTTGGCACCTGTCACAAAATATGAAAGGCAAGTGTAAGAAGCAGGGTGCGACCGAGACGTTCATACACATTGCTAAAATATACAAGCAATGCGACTTTGATTCACAATATAGTGATTTTGAGAATAGGTTTCCCACCGCATACGCGTATTTGCAACAGACTGATACTAAGGAACGATGGAGTCGAGCCTATTCTCTGACGTCTCGCTATAACATCATGACTACGAACGGGGTGGAATCGATTAATGCAAGACTCCGCGAAGAAAGAAAGCTACCGATCATTGCGCTTCTGGAATCGATACAGAGGCTGACGGCGGATTGGTTTGCTAGATACAGACAGCAATCTGGACAAGCAACCACGCGGTTTACCCCGACGGTGGAAATGAAGCTCCGTGAGAGGTATGAGCTAAGTCAAGGGTATGAAGTACATGAAATCGCTCCGCCGATGTCCGATCTCCGGGGGGTCGTGCCATTGTTAACTTGCGGTCGAAGACTTGTACGTGGCGCCAATTCGACATCGACAGGATTCCTTGTCCACATGCAATCGCGGCGAGTCTACGAGCGAACATGAGTTTCTACCCGTTGTGTTCGAAATATTATTCTGTCCTAACGTGGCAGTCTGCTTATCACAGACGAGTTTCGCCGGTTTCGGATCAAGCCGAGTGGGATACCTCGGATCAATTGGTGTTGTCGCCTCCGTTCGTAGCAAGGCGTGGTCGGAGAAAAGAAAAGAGGTTTCCGCTCGTCGGTGAGTTTGTCGTAGACATTAAGTAAATCTTGATGTATGAGTTTGTATGAGTTTGATGTATGAGGTTGTATGAGGTTGTATGAGATTGATGGATATTGTGAGTTTGGCTTGATTGTAGTTTTTTTCACTGTTATTCGAGTAAACTGCACAACTCGAATATTATTAGAATACGTCACTCGAATAACATAACGATAAAAAGTCGAAAATGAAACCTGATTCTTATTCGAGTACCCGAATAACTCGAATAATTTACAAAAAAATCGAATACCGAACTCGAATAATATCTTGCAATTCGAGTGTTCTTTTCAGAATTTTTGAATTTTAATTATCTCGATACATAGATGTATAAATATCAATATTTCGATGTTTTAGGGCCTTCATGATGTTAATAAGTCGCTTTATGAAGATTAACAATGTTTAATAGAAGTCGTTGCATGACATACAATGAAATACATTGGTAGATAGGACTTTAGTATATACATTCCCATCAACAATATTTAACATGTATAGAAATATCAACTTGATTTTCTTTTTTTTTTTCAAGAATCTCTATAATATATTATTACTTAGACAGGAAATGTTATTTAACATTTCATGCTCATGAGAAAAACAATACTTTCGTCTTTTAAATTATTCGATTTTTATACGGAACTCGAATAAACTCGAATAGAATACTAGAATTTACATCGTTTTGCCTGTTTCAGTTATTCGAGTGACTGGATAATCTCAAAAAGGTAACTCGATAAAAAGACATTATTCGAACGAACTCCTTGACTCGAATAACAGTGAATCCGAAAAAAACAACTGACCCTTGAACATTATTCGAGTGCAATGTAGTACTCGAAAAATGATCGAATCTGTTAACCGAATAGATATCCTTATTCGAACATGTTCCTTGACTCGAATAACAGTGAAGATTGAAAAAAACAACTGAACCTTGAACAATCTGAACAACCTGAACAACAACACTCAACCAACCAAAACTGAACAATTCCAAATGAAAACATATATACAAATATATCTAAAATGGTTCATACAATATCCCAATTGTTAAAATAAATACATATTGTCAAAAACTTTCTAACGAATAAACTTTACAATCGTCCAAGCGTAGAGAATCTCTCTGTTACCGACTCAGACAGAACACACGCCGCCCTAAGCATGTACATACCGCACTCTCCGCTGTTCGAGAAATAGAACAATTTCAGGTTTAAGAAAATAAGAAATAAGAAAGTGAGAAAATAAGAAAATTACCTGAGGACTTGTTGAGGAAACTGGGGCACCACACCCAAGCAAACTTCTCCACGGATTCTTGCTCCACACCTACGTGTTGAAGCATCAGCGGTATCACTTCGGCCAAAGGATCAAGGAACGGCTTCATGAACCTCAAGTCCGAATCCCTTTTGCGGTCGGAATCCAAAACGAGGATGTTCCTCTCTTTGAACCGAGCGACGAGGAGCACCCAATGCGAGTTAAATGCCAATGGGATGACGGCCACATCCGCTTGGCTCCAGTGAAGTGACGGCTTGCCGCCGTATATCGCATTGAACTCTCCCGTGGCGAATAGCTCGAACGAGGACATGTTCCACGGTCGCGGTTTGGCGAACTCCATCTTGACTGCATGTGCGAAGTTGGTGTTCACGTACGCGATTCGCTCCGCATGCACGCAGTTTTCTTGCATCGCCGTGAACCCGCTGAATGCCTCGTTGACGTGCTGCAATAATAGCATATAATGTTATTAAACGAAATAATTAGAACATATTTAACAAAAAACACGCATACCTCATCCGAAAGCCACACTTTCGGAGTGGACAGGTCGGCAAAGAATTTCTTGTCGTATGCTTGGAGCATTCCTTGCCGTTCCTCCTTTGCGCCCATTCTTGCCACCTCCGCCGCGACGGCATCCCAATTCTTCACCCTCTCGTCGATGATCTGATCTATGTCCGCGCGGCGTTGTATTGCAATGCGAGGGGTGGAATCGGGCCTCGGCGTATACGGACTCGAAAGCAACCTCGACTTCTACTTCGCACGTTCCGTCTTGGCCGCCTCTCCGCCGCGGCCTTCAGCGCCTCCGCCCACGCCGCCTTCTTTGCCTTCGACGCCGCGGCGGCCCTCTGCACCTCCGCCCACGCCGCCTTCTTTTCTTCGACGCCGCGGCGGCCCTCTCTGCCGCCGCTTCCTTCGCCGCGGCCCTCTCCACCATCGCCGCTTCCGCCGTCGCCGTCGCCGCCGCGGCCCTCTCCGCCGCCGGCCGCCGCCGCCCTCTCGCCCTCTCTGCCGCCGCCTCTCGCCGCCGCCGCTTCCGCCGTCGCCGCCGCCGCGGCCCTATCCGCAGCCGCCCTCTCCGCCACCGCCCACGGCCCTCTCCGCCGCCGCCTTCTCCGCCGCGGTCCTCTCCGTCGCCTCTTCCGCCGTGGCCCTCTCCGCCGCCGCCTTCTCCGCCGCGGTCCTCTCCGTCGCCTCTTCCGCCGTGGCCCTCTCCGCCGCCGCCTTCTCCGCCGCCGCCTGCTGCCGCCGCGTCCTCTCCGCCGCCGCCTTCTCCGCCGCCGCCGCTGCCGCCGCTTCTGCCGCGGCCCTCTCCGCCGCACGGCCGCGGCCTCCATCATATCTATATCCATCTCGTCCTCCATCTCCACATTCTCGCCCCCTGCTCCCGACTCCCTGTCATGTTCTGCGAATGAGGAGGCGAAGGAGGAGGCGAAGGCGGCGGCATGTCCCGACTCCACATCGGCGGCGAATGAGGAGGCGAAGGAGGCGGCATGTCCTGATCGTAGCTTCTCGTAATATCCCGCACCATTCTCGGCGTCAGGCTCTCAAGGGCTACAAAATTAGAGTATTACGTTAGATTTACGTAATATCAATATAATCTTATAAAATAAACATTAAGTAAGACATACCTTGGAGCACGATCGAGCGCAGCTCCCTAATCTCCGCCCGCATATCCCGTACATCGCCTTCCAGCCTGTCCATTCTTCTATCGAAATGGGCGATTATTGAGCCGGAAGGAGGAGGAGACGGCCTCGGAGGAGAAGACCTCGGAGGAGACGGCCTCGGAGGAGGAGACGGCCTCGGAGGAGACGGAGCAAGCCGATGCTCGGTGTAGTAGACCGGCAACCCATTTAGAAGATGCTCCACTATCCTCTGGGTTACGGCATCATCCCGGCTGCCACAAAAGCCGGCGATCGTGCGGAAGTGCCTTGAATCGGCTTCAGCATCGGTCGGTGTAAGGCAACACCGCACGTCCTGCCACAATTTAGAAAACGCAATCTAAATAAATCCATATTATAAATAAGTAAATATACTTACATCCATCGCCACGGAACCGAATGCACGCTCGACCGCTTGCCATCCCAGAGCAGAGCTCTTGCCGTAAAATGTGGTCTTCCAATGGCACATACGGGGTATCGGGAGCCCTTCGCCGGCTCTTCTCACGGCGAATTCTTGCCCGACGGCCGGCCAGCACTCGTACGCCAAAACCTGACAAAAGACAGTAAAAGTAAGTTAAAATAAATATAATGTCTTAAATAATAATACAAAACTAATTACCTGAAGCGGCATTACGAAGCCGCTGATATCGAAGGTTGTTTGGATTTTTCCCTTCGATGTCATCTCCATGTGCTTCGCCAAGAGGTCTTTGTTCAGACCATAAATGACCTCCTCGAATGATATCCTTCCCCAAGGATATTCGTTGAAGCGGTCGAAGTCCTCCACCAGACGGAGCCACTCCTCCTTGACCTTCAAGTCCTTCTTTACCCTCCGCTCCCCTAGCACCCGACGGCAAAATAAGGGCCGCGATCTTCAATTTCTCGGGGTTCACGCCCGAGGCTCCACCGGCGTCACGGATCATTTTCGTGACTTTCTTATCCAAATTGATATAATATATAACGGGCTTGCCTGCGAGCCATCAAACAAACGTTAGTTTTTGAAATCGAAGTAAAAAAACGAATCAAAAAGATAAAAAAATAGAATTAATACCAGGCCAATGCCTCGTCGCAAACTCGTTCGATGACGGTATCTCCGGCTCGTTTGCACCGCAGTCGAGGCCCGTGAGTAGGCAATACTCGACCAATGAAAATCTTAATGGTCGCCCACGAACGACATCCAGAACTCCTTCGAATCCGGCATGTACTCCACCTGCCGGCTCATCAAAAACCATAGGATCATGTTTAGTTGTAGTGGTTTCGGGCCACCTTTATCAAGTTCCCGAACAGAGTCCATCTGACCATCTCCTCCATTTCCTCCTCGTAAGCGTACGGATGCGTTCGCATACCGGCATGTACTGCGAGTTCAGAGTGAGGGTGGCATGGTAGAAATTGTCCGCCGGCAACTTCGTCGGAAGATAGATCTGAAAACGCAAAAACAATCAAAATTCACTGTTATTCGAGTTACTTATTCGAGTAAACCATCACTCGAATAATTCAAGCAGTTATCCAAACCCTAATTACTCGAATTATTACTCGAAAAGGCGTGAAAATGATTTTTACAAAAAATCCGACCGATTACGACGTTTACGCAACGATTTAACATCAAAATCGATCGATTTAACGCTAGAAACGAAAGATCGATCAACCAGATATTCGTGCGGCCCTCAACCAATTCGATTTAACAAAAACCCAAAATGCGACCAAAAACTCACCGTGGCTCTACCGGCGTCGATTTGCTCATCCACCCGGTTACGCACAGGCGCGGAAGGCTCCGATGATCTCGTTTTTCATTTCGCCATTGATGGTTATGCGTGGGTTTGTGTACGATTTTTCGAGTAAGAGATTTGGTTTCGAAGAGAGCGCGAGAGATTTAGGTTTTCGAGTGATTCGTGTCTAATTTTCTTTCCGAGCTTTTTAAAATACTTCTTATTCGAGTATGTTATTTGAGTGCCGTATTCGAGTTTTGACTCGAAATGAACACTCGATAAGCTACTCGAATAATGTTGCTTATTCGTTTAAATTTTCTGCACATTATTCGAGTCACCTTATCTCTTCGATTTATTATTAGAGTACGTCATTCGAGTTTTGCTTTTAACTCGAATAAATTCGAATAATTTTTCGCTATTAATAAGTCGGGTAAGCATTTATTCGAGTCCTTTATTCGAGTGTTTTGTCACTCGAATAAAACTCGAATAACTTTTCGCTGTTAATGAGTCGGATTAGCCTCCTTAACCAGTTTTTTAGTAAGGGTATTTCAGTCATTTGAGAACCCGTTCCTCTTTTTTTAAAACGAAATAGAAAATTCCTCTTTTTTAAAATTTTCCGAAAAAAAGATTGTGTTTTTTTGTTCCTTCCCTGACAGACTTACTCTGTTGGGGATCCGAGCCCTGTGCTGTATAAAAGAACTTGGCCAAAGATGTCGTCATAGAGGAAGAAGAAGGAAAGGCGTGGGATACGAGGACGTTGCTATGATCATGATGTTCTTGGATTGGTAATTTTGTATTTAATTCTTTTATTTTCCTATTAGCTGGAGTTGTTTATATCTTCTTCCTGACATATCTTGATAGTTTTAGAAAGTGTGCAAGTTATGATCATATCGGAAGTCAAGAAATGAACTTTTTATTTGGAGGTGAGTGCGTATGTTGCTTTGAATAGGACATCGCCTGGGTAACCTGCAATATTTTCGTTTTTGTCAGGTTGTAATATGGATTTTTCTCTTGAAAAATGGGTTCCTTTTTTCATACTTTTTTCTTACCACCCAACAAGTGCTCGGTATATTTCAGTGGCTCTTAAGAATCACTTAAATAAAACCAATCTATTACAAAGCCTTTGCAAGCTTAAATTCATGGACTTTGCAGATCATCCATAGCTTCACAATGCAACGAATGCTCCAAACGTTCCTCTGGGCGAAACCGTTAGGGCGAGGCTGAAGCAGGTCTCAATGATGAACAAGCTGAAGAAGAAGGCCTTACGGGTAGGTCCTCCCACTTTCTGTTTCATCTGTATTAGTACACAACTCTGTTTATGGTGGATCGATGTAATAATTGCTGAACTGGGCTTTTTTATGAATGACGGTGCTTATTAACTGAGTCCACCCTGCTAGGAGGTAGATTGTTGTTTATAGAGTAGTTTTTCATTTTTCTTTCTTTCTCTCTTTTGAGAAAAGAATTTTAAATTTGTGAATTAAAATTGTAACAGGCTTTTTGAGTACCTTCAAGAGAACTCCTTGAGCTTTCCAGTGATTCATCACATATATTTCGCCTAGGAAACACAAAGGTTCATTTTTTTTCCCTTCAAGACCGTATATCTTATGTTTCGTTTTGGGGATGTAGTAAACCAAAAATATTGTTTTGCGTATCATATTATTACAGAGATGGCTTGGTTATTGGCGCTGGAACGAATATGGGTGCTCTATTAGTAGATGGGCTCGGAGATGGTTTTTTGTTGGAGGCTAACGATCAAGATTTTGAATTCCTCAGAGATACTTCTTTCAATCTGCTTCAAGGGTGCAGAATGAGGAATACAAAGACCGTAAGCAGATCAAGCTAAAGCTAGCACAATAATAACTACTTAATCAATTTGTAATAAATATGATAACAGTTGTAACAGAATATCTTACATCAGGAATATGTGTCGTGCCCTTCGTGTGGAAGAACACTGCTCGACTTCAAGAGATCAACACTGAGATCATAAAGAAGACGTCGCACTTGCCCGGCGTTTCGACCTTCAAGAGATCAGCGGTGAGATCATATACAGATTGCAATTATTGGTTGCATAGTGAATGGCCCTGGAGAAATGGCCGACGCAGATTTTGGATACGTCGGCGGGGCACCTGGAATATTTATGTGGGAAAGGTAATTGTGATTCGAATTTTCTGTATTTTATTTCGTGGTCGCAATATACGTTATATATGTACTACCTTTTTTTTTCTCAGACGGTGGTGAAACGAGGAACTACTATGGATGGGGCGACGGATGCTCTGATACAGTTTATCAAAGACCACGGTCGTTGGGTTGATCCTCCCTCCGTAGAAGCAGAATAAATTAACAATCGACTGTAATGCATCTGTGCTTTTTTCTGGATATTTTAGCAATAATAATCAAAGAGTAGCACTTATTTTTATAAATGTTTACGTTGATAAGGACTGCTACCTAAACATTGGCGAATTCATCGCAATCTCAGTGCGTTTAAGGGCTGGGCAGCGACGAACACCTTAGAAAGGCATTCGACTACTTCGACGGAGATGGAAATGGGTACATCGAGATTCAAGAGCTGAGGGACGCCTAGGCTTCTGATCAGTTGTACCGTTTTTGTCCAATTTTCTGTCGGGCGTTCCATTAACAGCGCGGCGACGGCGGCGGTCGTCAATTTTCTTACTGGGCTATGGTCTGAACAAGTCGATCTTCGATCAAACAAAAACGGTTTCTTCCTCTGAGGTACCTCTGACGTCACCGACCTGAAATCGACGAAATCGTGCGATCGACGAAAAGGGTTTCTGCTGCGCATTTATTACATTCATGAGATGAATTATACATTACAAATTTTTTTATTTGACATGCGCCATAATAATATCTCAGTCGTGTATTGTGAAGAATGCCAACATTCAGATGTTCGTATTCAGTAGTGCAAATTAAATGAAGTCTTCCATAGTAGTTTCAGTAGTGCATCGCACGACTATGAGCCTTACAAGATGTCTCGACCTAAAGTTCTAGGACAAACACTTTAATTACACGACTGCTTCAGTAACAGTCGTGCAAAAATAAGACTCACAAAGATCATGATTAATTGATGCCGTTTACAAGTTGACATATAATGCAATATTATTTTATATTGTTACACGTAAAAAAATATATATATGACATTCTTTACAATACACGACTGAAATATTATTATGGATCAGATCAAGTAAAAAATAATTTCAAGATATATGTTGGCATTCTTCACATAGCATCACTTTGACATTCTTTACAATACATGACTGAAATGATTATGACGCACGTATAAAAGAATTTGTAATGTATAATGCAATTTTTTTACATTGTTACACGTATAAAAAATATATTTGACATTATACAATACACGACTGAAATATTATTATGGCCCAGATCAAGTAAAAATAATTTCCATAGTATGTCGGCATTCTTCACAATACATGACTGAAATATTATTATGGCGCACGTTAAGCAAAATGATTTCTAATGTATACTGCAATTTATATTGCGACACGTAAAAAAACTATATTTGACATTCATTACAATACACGACTACAAGATTATTATGATACATGTCAATTAAAAAAATTTCTCATGTATCACGCAAAATTATGATTATTTCTTTTATTTGACATGCTCCATAATAATATCTCAGTCGTGTACTGTGAAGAATGCCAACATTCAGATGTTCGTATTCAGTAGTGCAAATTAAATGAGATCTTCCATAGTAGTTGTCAGTAATGCAAATAAAAAGTATGATGAGAAATCGCACGATTATGAGCCTTACAAGATGTCTGGACCTAAAGTTCTAGGACAAACCCTTTAGTTACACAACTGCTTCAGTAACAGTCGTGCAAAAATAAGACTCACAAAGATCATGATTAAATGATGCCGTTCACAAGTTGACATATAATGCAATATTATTTTCTAATTATTACCCGTATAAAAAAATATATTTGACATTCTTTACAATACACGACTTAAATATTATTATGTCCCAGATCAAGTAGAAAATAATTTTAAGACATATGTTGGCATTTGTCACATAGCATGACTGAAATATTATTAAGGTGGACATCAAATAAAAATGATTTGTAATGTATAATGCAATATTTTTGATATTGTTACACGTAAATATATTTAACATTCTTTACAATACCTGACTGAAATATGGTTATGGTGCACGTCAAGTAAACATAGTTTGTAATGTATAAAGCAATATTTTTTATATTGTTACACGTATAAAAAAATATTTGACATTCTATACAATACACGACTGAAATATTATTATGATCCGGATCAAGTAAAATAATTTCTAGCGTATGTCGGCATTATTCACAATAAATGACTGAAAGATTATTATGGCGCACGTTAAATCAAAATGATTTCTAATGTATAGTGCAATTTATATTGGTACACGTATAAAAAATATATTTGACATTCTTTACAATACACGAATAGAATGTTATTATGATGCATGTCAATTAAAAATAATTTCCCATGTATCATGCACATTATGCTTATTTTTTTATTTGACATGCGCCATAATAATATCTCAGTCGTGTATTGTGAAGAATGCCAACATTAAGATGCTCGTATCAGTAGTGCAAATTAAATGATATCTTTCATAGTAGTTGTTAGTAGTGCAAATAAATTGTATGATGAAATCGCACGACTATGAGCCTTACAAGATGACTGGACCTAAAGTTCTAGGACAAGCCCTTTAATTACACGACTGCTTCAATAACAGTCGTGCAAAAATAAGACTTACAAAGATCATGATTAAATGATGCGGTTCACAAGTTGCCATACGAGTCAAATATTATTATGATCCGGATCAAGTAAAAAAATTTATAACGTATGTCGGCATTCTTCACAATACACGACTGGAATATTATTATGGCGCACGTTAAATCAAAATGATTTCTAATGTATAGTGCAATTTATATTGTTACACGTATAAAATATATATTTGACATTCCTTACAATACACGACTAGAATATTGTTATGAGCATGTCAGTTTAAAATAATTTCTCATGTATCATGCAAAATTATGATTGTTATTTTATTTGACATGCGCCATAATAATATCTCAGTCGTGTATTGGGAAGAATGCCAACATTCAGATGTTCGTATTCAGTACTGCAAATTAAATGAGGTCTTCCATAGTATTTGTCAGTAGTGCAAATAAAATGTATGATGAGAAATCGCACGACTATGAGCCTTACAAGATGTCTGGACCTAAAGTTCTAGGACAAACCCTTTAATTACACGACTGCTTCAGTAAAAGTCGTGCAAAAATAGAAGATCATGATAAAATGCTGTCGTTCACAAGTTGACATATAATGCAATATTATTTTATATTGCTACACGTATAAAAAATATATTTGACATTCTTTATAATACATGACTGAAATATTATTATGGCCCAGATCAAATAAAAAATAATATTTAATATAGTTGGCATTCTTCACATAGCACGACGAAAATATTATTATCGTGCACGTCAAATAAAAATGATTCTAATGTATGATGCAATATTATTTATTTGAGTTTGATTTTTTTGTTTGGCCAGTTCGGCTCCACTATAAAATAAATGGGCGGGTCTCGGGTACACTATAAATAAATGTCCCGATCACGGATGAAGTTTGTGGATCAAGATGAAGACGATAATCAGATTTGACCACTGATTTAATGGTTTATGTTTATTTTTTACAGGATGTTACCAACCCCGGCCCGAAACCCGCACCGAAACCCGCCCCTTATAATTTTTTATATAAATATTATATATATTTATATAACATAGAAACATATATTTAATAAACAATAATTGTAGGTCCACTTGTTACCAAACAAGGATCAAAAGATTATTAGAAAGTTTAAGATTGTATGAAGCACCTTTAAGTGTGTGTTTGTGTGTGTGTTAATCGAGAACTGCTTCAAGGGATTTTTCTTTTGATAAACCCTAACAAGGGTATAAACGGGCTTTATATACCACAAACTCTTTGGTATATTAAAGCCCAAGTCCAAAACTTTTACAAAGTACTAATTGTCTCCCCAACCTACTCCAATACATAAATATCACAATTTTAACACAAACCACAAATAACTAGAGGACACTATAAATAATTCCTAACAATCTCCCCCTTAGCGTCCTCGTCCTTTAGTTGATGTCTTCTGCGTCTTCCTTTTCTTGGGGCTCGCTAGCTCGTATGGTGATTTCCGAAGTCCTAAGATGTGTTCATATGACCTTAAAACACTTCGAAATGATACTCTTTCCGAAATGATCTCGATCAGCTTCTTGTACTTTTCTTGGACTTCGTGTTCTTCATCTTTCAGCTGCTTGAGAATACTTCTAAGCTTGTTGCGAATGATTCGAAGTGTACCGTCGCTGAACTTGTTGATCTCTGATGTCTTCATCAGCCTTTTATCTCCTTTGTAGTTGACGTAAACGACTGATGGATCATCAACTTCATTGATTATGTGTCCTTCACCAAGACCTGTGTCAGGAACTTCAAAGGACGGTTTTGTCAGGTTCACCCTCTTCATATTGCTTTCCACTGCCATTTGGAGGTCATGCGTCGCGTTGAACTTGACTTGGCGCATCAAGAATCGCTTAAGAGCGACATATCCAACGTTGAGGTCTGGATTCTGAAGCGTTCCAAGAAACCTGTAGCTTCCAACCATCCGAATAATGTCCTCACCTCTTAAGTAGGAAAGATCGCCTTCAGTCATTTCTTCGACTGTTCCATCTTCTCGCCCTATCTTGTAGATGGGAAATTCGTAGAAGTCGAGTCGAGCTCGTCGTACTCCGATGATTGCCCTAATTCTGGCTCGTTCCTTCTCTTCACTTCGAAGAGTCTCAACATCAGCTCCTTTCCCTTTCATCCTAAGTCCTCGACGGAGAGAAAGCAGGTACCGAATGGCAGTTGGTCTTGAAAGATGGGTTAACCCTCTGAGTTCCAGTTCATCCAGCTGCTTAATCCTATCTTCTTTTCTCCAGATTCTCCGTCGTATCTCTTCTTGATAGGGAGCAACTACTTTGGCATTCTCCCATGGTAGATTAAGCTCTTCTCTTATCTTTGTCTTCGGGGGAGGGCATTCTTCATCAACGACGTGGTGTTTGAGAAGCTCGGGAAGTTCTGGAATTGCAGTTTCGTAGTCTTCACCTTCCTCAAGCTCGTCATCGTCGATAAGGGCAAGGCTTATGTTGGCTTTCATCAGAAAATATCTGGCATTCTCCATTAAGCCCTTAGCTATGGCTGGGTCCATTGGTTTTGTTATCCAATCCTCGTTGAAAATGTATTTTTCAACAGTGGTGTGAGGATTGTATAACTCTTCGAGGGATAGGATAGGTTCATTGGTTGGAGATGAGGAAGGTATTGGAGGGCTTCTTAGATAGTGTGTGTCTGGTGATGTGGCTTGTTGGGTTGTTTTGGTAGTAGGTCGGGTAGATTTTTTGGTTTGTGAGGGAGTGGGTGTTTTGGTAGTTCGAGTCACTTGCTGTTGTTGAGGTTGTGGCTCTGGCTGCTTCTCCCCCTCGGGACGACCCTCACCCTCAGGGTCGTCACGCGGCTGATTGGAAGTCTGAGCCTCACCTCGGCACGTGAACGGAAGCTCAAGGCGTCGAAGAACCTCCGTTTCATATTCGCTGCGTTGCGTTGCAGTGCGAAGTCTGGCGATGACGACGTCAATCAGCTCTGTCACAGGGACATTCCACGGACCATCGTCAGGGGCAATAAGGGGATCGGTGTGAGGTGGTGCGTGTTCGGGGACGGAGGCTTTGCCCTTGTCTCGAGAAGAACTCCCAATCGCGTCGTACACTTGGGTCATTATGGAGTCTTGAAGGTCTTTTGCGAAGGCAGTTAGGCGAGCATTTAGTGTGGCCTCCGTCACGAACGGGGAAAATAACGGGACGGAGTCACGAAGACGTTCCGTCGTCACAACATCAGTAGAAGGTACTGATGTGCCGCCTGTTTGCACAGGACTAAATGAACCGAAGCCACTAAGGCAAATCGTTGACATCGATGCTGAGACGAGCTCAGATCGATGGCCCAAAACAGCAGCTGGAGTGGTGTTGACCACTGTGGGACTTCCGCTCTGTCCCAGACTAGAAGCTAGTACAGAGACATCGAAGAGCGTTCCGGACAGGTCACCAAGACCTGTCAGTGCAAAAGGAGGTGTATGTGTCCTAGTAAAAGAAGAGAATATAGGTGGTGAGGTTACTAGACTCGTGGACAATGAAAGTGCAGTGTGAGGCGGAGAACTGCGTATTTCAACATCGACCCCCTCAGAGCGAGGAGGAGATGGCTGACGTGGTTCCTCGTGAGAAAGTGAAACAATCGTCTGTTGAGAGACGATTGAGTGGGCAGGTGGGGTACTTTGCGCGATTGGACCAGATGTCGCGACTTCTACTCGGGGGAGGACTAAGTCATCCCCTGAACCTATGGGATCGGTCCGGATTATTTGCTGACTAGAGGATGAAGGAGGATGATCGTGCTTTTGTTTAGTACGGCGTTCCTTCTTGCTGCTGGTGGCATCCCCTTTCGATTTTCTCTTTCGTTTTTGTTGTGGAGATGCGGAATGTCCTAGACCTATAACTGGTTGTTGAGGTTGGCTAGTCCCGGGGTTAGATCCAACTGGGTTCTGTTGAATCGTGGGGATATCTTCGAGATTGTTGGCTCGCAGGTAGGCTTGTAGCATGGGATCTGCTTTGTCGAGAAGTTGAAGAAGATGTTCCCCCAATAGCATGGCTTCTTCATCGAATTTCGACTTTGTCTTGGTGGATTGTATTTTGTTGAACTTGGGTATATCATAGCCTTCGAGTTGGGGACGACGTTCGATTTCTGGGTGAAGATCGATGAAGTGTTGAACCAGGATAGGAAACCATCGCATGTATGGGAGGACTCTTGTGGAGGTGTATTTTCGTCTTCGTAGTTGATCAACAAGGTCAGACCAAATGAGTTGGGCGATGTCGTAGTTTTTGTTGAAGACAATGCCGTGGAAGATCAACATGATATGGCGGTTGCAGCGGTCTGAGCCTGTGTGCTTAGGTGATAGGCACTTGTTGACGATTAAGAATAGCGTCCGCCAGGGTCGAGGGATGTCTTTGGCGCAAAAATCTGGGAGATGAATGGATTTCTGGCCATTGGGCTTGTATCCCATGAAAAGAAAGTCGGCAATCAAATGTTCAGAAGTCGGATGTTTATCATAAATGAGTGAGGTTGGAGGTTTAGTTGGGTGCGTATTATAGCGGGGGTCAAGACGACAATGGTGTTATCAATTTGGGCAGAGAGACGGGTTGGTTGTGGGTTGTCGGTTGGATTTTGGAGCGAGGACCAAAATTGTTGTACGTAGACTTCGGGGACGCGCTCGATTTTACAAAAAGCATTGTTGAGGGGATGGTTTTGAAGAATTTTGAGGATGATAGGATCGGGGCATTGGGTATTTTCAAAATCCAATTGGACGTTATTTGGAAGCCTCTGAGCCCAGTCTTTAGATGGGAAAACTTCGTCAATTGCGCGCACCATAGTAATCAATCTGTAGAGATAGAATTCAAACATTAGGAGGAAATCGCACGAATACTCAGAAGATTTCTACCTATATCGCTTTAGTGTGAAACATCGCATAATATGTGTACGGGACTTAGAAAATTTTAAGATTTTGTCTTTGTATGATAATCGGACGATTTAATGTTAATCGCACAATATGAGTTAATGATAATCGCACAGTATGATAATCGGATGATACGTTAGTCATAATTTCAATCTTTGTACGTTTACGGGACTTAGACAATTTAATTTCAATAATATATTGGTAGAATCGGGCGATGGAATGAAATCGGGCGATTGAGAGTAGTATAGAAAGATTTAAGATGCAATCGGACGATTTAAGATTGAAGTTTGAAATCGGGCACTTGAGAGTTGATTGAGGGATTTAGTGAAATCGGGCGATTGAGTGATATCAGGCGATTGAGTGAAATCGGGCAATTGAGTGAAATCGGGCGATTGAGGGAAATCGGGCGATTGAGGGAAATCGGGCGATTGAGTGAAATCGGGCAGAGTGAAATCGGGCGATTGCAAGTAGACATAGGCAATTGAAATTAAAATTGAAATTGAACTTGAAAGTAGGAAATCAATTTTCGGGCGATTTTGGGACAGTTGGGAGAAAAATACATACGAAATCGGGCGATTAAGACAAATCGGGCGATTAAAACAAATCGGGCGATTTAGGAAGGAATTAGGTTTTGAATTTGGGCGTAAAATCGAGCGATTAAAGACATTTATCCGAAACAGCTAAGAACCTAAAATCAGGCGAAGCAAGCAGAAATCACAACAGCAGGCCAAGCATAACAGATAATTGATATTAAGTTTATCTCAGTAACTACATAGAATCGAAATTTGCATATTCAAAGCAATGTAATGGTTACATATGGACGAACGCGTAAACGCTAAACTGACAGTTCTGAGAAATAAGTAAAAATCAAACCTAAATTGGCAGAGACAGGGATTCGCTTACGAAGATAGGTCGGAAACTTCAGAAAGATGCAAAGAGATGGATTTTGTGAGCTTGAGCGATGTAGGTATGTGGAGATTTTGAGATCTGTAAGCGTAAATCGCGTAAATTTGGGAAAAGAAATGAGAAATCGGGCGATTTTAAATTTATACGAAGGACGGTTACTGTAGCGGAATGGGAGATAGAGAAATCGGGCGAAAAACAAATCGCCGAAATCAGTCCTTAGCTGAATTTGAATGACACAGTGAGAATAATCGGGCGATTTTGAGAAATCGGCCGAATTTAAATTTAGACTTACTGTAGCGGAATTTACCATTTAGAAATCGGGCGAAATGGCCAATTTTAGAAGGGCGAACGATTCTTGTGTTTGGTATAAATTAGTTTTGAAGAATATCAAGGATATCAAACTGGTCAATTAATCTATGATACTAGGCACCAAAAATTTAATATCAAATCACCGAGTTTTCCAAGATCGATTTCTGTGAGACAGAATCCGGTAAACGACAAAGAAAGCTTCGCTTTCGTTCGCGGCGCTAAACCCTCAAGTCAAAAGTGCATCTGTATCATTGATTAGGTCCTCTGGACGAACGATTTTGTTGTTGGGTTTTTGCCTATAAATAGACCCGAGTGAAAAAAAAACATGGGAAGATCATAAATCATTCAATCGAACGAATCGAGTTCCTAAAGATGAACTGGAATCAGCAGCGAGACCAAGAAGAGAGCAGGGAGCACGCAGAGTTAGTGCGTCGCTTCAATCACAATTTGGATATGTTAGTACTGGAGATTGCACTTCTTATGTGCTTGTTCATCGTTTTTATGGCGATTCTGTTTTGGGTTTTAACAGCTCGTACTGGCTTTTGAGACCTTGTTACGCATGTCAAGTGATTTTCATAGTCTTCCTTACTGGAGTGATTTGATATTTTGGAGGTGTTTTGCGTATTTGAGTTGTAATAGCAATTTGGTATTTTAGAGATGTTTTGCGTATTTGAGTTGTAATAGCGATTTTCGCTTATTGAAGGGTGTATGAATCATTAAAGAATAGTTTGTGAAATCAACTACTCCCCCTCAATCTGTGTATATCATTAAAGACGCTCCCCCTGGATTCGAGTAATTCCTGCAAAAACTCCCCCTCAAACAAAGCATATATGCGTATAATTAAGTGCCTCCTCAAAGTAAGCATATATTATTAAGTCGTCCATAAACCAAATACAATTCTTTTTTATTATTATTATTATTTATTTATTTATTTATTTATTTATTATTATTATTATTTTATTTTTTTTTTTTTTTTTTATTTTTTTATTTTTTTTTATTTTTTTATTTTTTATTTTTTTTTTGGTAAGAGGAACAAGTATGTGCACTCTTACAAAGGACGTCGTGAAGTTATATCACCTAAGGTTCGCGATTCAGCATTCCTAACTCAGATACAAGGAAATGGAATCGTGTTTCATCCAAAGCCTTGGTAAATAAGTCAGCCAACTGAACCTCCGTATTCACGAATTACATGGCAATTGTGCCCTTCTCCACATGGTCTTTTATAAAGTGATACCTAAGATCTATGTGTTTAGTGCGAGAATGGTGAACAGGGTTACAAGTAATGGCTATGGCGCTCTTTGAGTCGCTATATATAGGAATATTATTGAAATCAAACCCGTAATCCTGTAGTTGCGTTCGCAACCACAGGATTTGAGAGCAGCAACTCGCCGCAGCTACATACTCCGCCTCGGCAGTGGATGTGGATACACAGTTTTGCTTCTTAGATGACCAACTTACTAGTTTGTCACCTAAGAATTGTAGTCCTCCTGATGTACTTTTCCTGTCCATCTTACATCCTGCAAAATCCGCGTCAGTATAACCAAGTAATTGAAAATTTGAGTTCTTAGGATACCATAGTCCAAGTGTTGAGGTTCCTTTGAGATACTTCATTATTCTCTTCACAGGTAGCATGTGTGACTCCTTTGGATTGGCTTGGAACCGAGCGCATAGACATGTAGCGAAAATAATGTCAGGTCTGCTGGCTGTGAGATACATGAGTGATCCGATAATTCCTCGATATGTGGTTGGATTGACTGGCTTTCCATCCGGGTCTGAGTCAAGCTTACAGGAAGGAGACATTGGGGTGTTCTTCGTAGTTGAATTCTCCAAGTTGTATTTCTTGAGTATGTCGAGGATGTACTTTGATTGGTTAATAAAGATGCCTTCTGAAAGTTGTTTAACTTGAAGTCCAAGAAAAAAGTTGAGTTCGCCCATCATGCTCATTTCGAATTTCGTCTTCATTAAATCGCCAAATTCTTTGCACAATTTTGGATTTGGGGACCCAAAGATAATATCATCAACATATATTTGAACGAGGAGAATCCCTGATTTATGTCTTTTAATGAAGAGTGTCGTGTCAATCTTTCCTTTCGTGAACCCTGATTTAATCAAAAAGTCTGAGAGTGCCTCGTACCAAGCACGTGGGGCTTGTTTTAGTCCATATAGAGCTTTCTCTAGAGAGTACACATGGTCAGGATGAGTTTCACTCACAAAGCCTGCAGGTTGAGCTACGTAAACTTCTTCTTTCAGTACCCCGTTGAGGAATGCTGTCTTGACGTCCATCTGGTAAACAGTAAAGTTTCTGTGAGCAGCATAAGCAAGAAATAGTCGGATGACCTCAATTCGAGCAACTGGTGCAAATGTTTCGTCGTAGTCAATTCCTTCTTGTTGATTGTAGCCTTTTGCCACTAATCGGGCCTTGTTCCGAATGACGATTCCATCTTCATCTCTTTTATTTTTGAAGACCCACTTGGTTCCTATAATTGTCTTGCCTTTTGGTCTTGGGACTAATTTCCACACTTGGAGTCGCTCAAATTGATTGATTTCTTCCTGCATGGCTTGTATCCAGTCTGGATCAGCTAACGCATCTTCGATCTTACTTGGTTCGCTTTGACTTAGAAAGCATGCATATAAATTCTCGTTTATTGTTGAGGAACGTGTGCTTATTCCTTGATTTGGATCTCCGATAATTTGAGACGTTGGGTGAGCTCTAGTCCATTTCCTTGTGTGAGGAAGTGGTTGACTCAATTCCTCATGGTCAAGTTCCTCACTAGGTTCAGCTTCGATGGTACTAGAGATTTCAATGGGAATTTGATCTTCGTTACCTGAATTATCCGATGGGTCATTTCCTCCATCTACATTGTGGATTTGCTGAGGTGGAGTGCTTGAAGTCATTTCATCAGCCTCTGTTGAAGTGTGTATAGACGGAACTGGTGTATCTGTTCGTTGTGAGCGAGGGCATATATATAGCTGATCAAATAAGAGATTCAGTTCGTCTTCATCAAATGTTTGTGAAGTAGATGATCCTTCTTCGATTGAAGGATTATGTTGATCTTCAGTCAATATCCTTAAGACTCCAGGTTGTGGATTTATCTGTTCAGCAGCAATAGATGGCGTTTCATCGAACGTAACATTCGCACTTTCCATGACGGTTCGTTTTTGTGGCAAGTAGACTCTGTACGCCTTGGACTCAGCAGAGTATCCAATGAATATCCCTTCGACTGCTTTAGGATCGAATTTTCCTCGGTCTTCTCTATCATTTAGAACGAAGCATTTGCAGCCAAATACTCGAAGAAACTTGATGCTTGGTATTCTTTTGTTGATGAGCTCGTAAGGAGTTTTTCCGAATCTTTTATGAATGCTAGTTCTGTTCTGAGTGAAACAGGCTGTGTTCACCGCTTCGGCCCAGAGAAAATGAGGGAGTTTCGATTGTATTAGCATTGTACGAGCTGCTTCAACTAGACTACGATTTCTTCTTTCCACAACTCCATTCTGTTGGGGTGTCTTCACTGCTGCGAATTGCTGAGTGATTCCCAGTGATGAATAGAAATTGTCTAGCAATTGATTCTTGAATTCAGTGCCATTGTCAGTTCGAATCACTAGAACATTGCAATCTAGTGAGTTCTGAGTCTTCCTCACAAAATCTATGATCAAGTCGAGAGTCTCATCTTTCGTCCTAAGGTATCTGGTCCACGTATATCGAGAGAAATCATCCACTATTACCAGAACGTATTTCGTCCGTTGATGCTTTGTATTCTCATAGGTCCACACAGATCCATGTGCAGTAGTTCTAGTGGTCGGGACGTTGAAGCTACGAGCTTTGCCTTGTGTGATGCTCTTCTCATTTTCCCCATTTCGCACGCACTGCAGAGATGTTCCTTGTGATATTTCAAGGCTGGTAATCCACTCACTAGTTTGTCGGTGTGTAGTCTATTCAACGTTTTGATGTTGATGTGGGATAGTCTTTGATGCCAAAGGTCACTTTGTTGAATTGAGTTCTTCGTCATGAGACACAGTTTGGACGAGGGTCGAGTAGTTTGCAAATCGATGGTATAAAGATTTGTCTTCCTCGTTCCAGTTAGAAGATCTCGACCACTCTTATCAGTAATACTACAACCTTCAGCATGAAATTGAACCTTTAGTTGTCTGTCACAGAATTGACCAATGCTGAAGAGATTATGACTGAGACCCTCAACATATGAAACCCCTTTGATCGTCAGGTTATCATGAATTAGATCGCCATGTCCTAAGATAGGAGCCGCGTGGTTGTTTCCAAAGCGCACATTTCCACCGAATTGTTCGGTGTAGTTGCTCAGAAGCTCTTTTCTTCCAGTCATGTGTGTAGAGCAACCAGAATCAAGTATCCACACATGACGGATCTGCAAAAAATAATCAATAAGATTTAGGTACCCATTTAAGGACGGGTCCTCCCTTATTAGTTTTATAGTCTGTGTATGTCTTTCTTATGGGTCGGTTTCTAATGTCAGAGTTAAATTTTTCTACAACTCCCGTTGATTGCTTAGGGACCCATATCTTTCTAATTCCAAGAGGACGACAGTGATTTGTCCATGCTCTGAGTTGTTGTTTTGTAACCCATATGCTACGCATTCCTATAGCTTTAACTTTGTTTGCTTGTCTTTGTCTTTTGTCAGGTTTGTACTTTGATTTAAGAGAGGATGGTGGTGTTTCCTTGGAAGTACTGACATTGGTAGATTGGTATTTGGCGTTTAAGATAAAAGCATCATCATAGCTAGAATAGTAGGTACGATTCTTAGTAGTCGTTACAGGCTTAAGAAGAATAGACGAAGGTTCTGCAGGATAATTATTAGCACACAATTGACGCCTAATACAAAAATTAGAACTAGACGCTTCAAAATCGACGGGTTGCTTCCTTTTAAAGGTATAAGCGACATCGCTCTTTGGTAGACTGTCTCCTGTGGCTTTCTTCTTCCCTTTCTTATTTAGAGGATTGCCTGTGAGTACATGCAAGGATGGGTTAGTAAGCTTAAATTTGTCAGATGCAATCTGCTTTCTTTTCTTCCTAGTGTCGATGGGGATGGATATTTGACATTTGGTTAGAGGAGTTTGTAGAGATCCTGAAGCTATGCCGATGTCGACTTGAGTCTCTAGAGAGGAAATTATACTTAGTAGAATTTTATTCTCTACTTGGAGAGTCATCCTTTCTGACTCTAGAGTTGAGACTGTAGTTCTGCTCTGGAACTTTATCCTTTCAGATTCCAGGTTTGATTGCAAGTCAGAGATTACTTTGATTTTAGTTGGTATATATGCATTAAAGATATTTGGTTCTTCGATACTTACTTCATTAGACGAGGGCGGATAAATAAGTAAGTAGTCATCAGGATTGGATAATGGTATTTCCCTCGTCTTGTAACTATCAAACAGTTCATCATAGTTAATAGTGATTTCTGCCCAATCAACTCTATTTCTCTTTTTCTCTTCTAGTGCATCATGTGCAGATGAGATTGTGAAAGGCATTAGATAAGGTAGATTTAATCCAGAGAAACTAACATCATAAAGAGGGAGTGGTCTCTTTACAATAGAGTTTGGGTTGAACCCTAATCCTTCATGTGGGTCATAGAATTCTCTGTCTCTAGGCTTATTCATGAAGATCGTTCTATCTGATTGTCCTCTCCTAATGAGTAAGTCTTCGAGCTTCTTAATCTTAGCATACAATTTTGCACATTCATTATTTAGGGTATCGAACTCGCATGTTTTGTTGATTCGCTCATCGTTGCAAGTTGTCAATTTATCTTTTAGCTCACTAACCTGTGTTGTCAAATCTTCTATTTCTAAGTCACGACTATCAACTTTAGACTGTGCTACTTCTAGCAGACATTCTAGGTTGCTATTTTCTCGTAATTGCTTAAGTAGGCATGCATAATTATTGTCAAATCGAGCCTGTAAGTCATTGACCTTTGATTCAGATTCAGATAGGCAAGATCTCAGGTCAACTAAGCAAGTTTCTAATCTACATACTTCATCACGGGTCGTATCTAGGATTTCTAATGTGTTAGATAGCTTCACTTCTGTTGACCTGAGGTATTTAAGTTCATTTTGAAGGATAATGTTTTTTTCTTGAAGTTCAGAATAGAGTCTTAGGTCAAGAGTTTCTACCTCCTTTCCGGAAGACAGCTCCTTGTTTTCAGTATCAGCATTGGCTTCCATGTTCTTTTGCTCAGAGTCATCTTCTTCCACCAGAGCCATCAAGGCTATCTTCTCCGTCTCACTTTCAGATGTATCTTCTAGCCAGTGATCCTGTTCAGCCATCAATGCGGTTCCAGATTTCTTCTGCTTGAGCAGTTGAAGTTTTCTGGTGTAGTACTCTTCATCCTTTTTCTTGGGAAGGTAACAATCTCTAGCGAAGTGCCCAGGCTTTTCCACAATTGAAGCATTTGCTAGGCTCAGAATCATTCCTAGTATCAGATTGTTGAAAAGGCTTTGGCGGCTGTTTGGAGCTTGATGACACTCTCTGACGATTGGCAGATGATGATGATTTTTTGAAATATTGTTTTGCCATTCTTTTCGTTATAAAAGCCACGTGCTTCTCGAAATCTTTGAATTCAGGTTCTGATTCTGACTCAGAGTCTTCACTTTCTAATGGACTGGAGGCCTTAACAGTTTTACTCTTTGCAGCTTTTGCACTTTTCTTAAGATTGGTGTCTGTCACAAGGGCAACTGTGTCCATGATTGCTTTACCTTTCTTCTCTCCGATCGCTTCATAAACATCGTCATTGTGCTGCTCCAGACTTTCGTAAACACTGTGAATATCAATTTGATCTAGGTCCTTGTTAAGCCTGAAGTGTGTGGTGACTCTCTTCCATTCTGGAGGCAGGGAGGTAAGAAATTTGACATTGAGTTCCATGTTAGTTTTTATGATGTTTATCTTCCTTAATTCGTTCACGAGGACCATGAACCTGTTGTAGGTCTCGCTGATTTGCTCATCAGGCTTAGCCTTGAATGAATCGTATGCTGCAAGAGTGTTGGCTTTCTTTGCTCTTAGTCCACTCTCTGTTCCTTGCATTAATTTTGCAGTCTCATCCCACATGGCTTTAGCGGTTGGAAAGCTATCCACTTGAATCAGTATGTCATTAGGTAAGCCTTGCATCAAATAATTTCTTGCCAGAAGATCTGCTTTAGCTCGTTTCTTTTCCGCGTCATTGTATTGTGCTGGAGTTTTGAGTATTGTGCTTTCTTGAACTGCTGGGGTGACGGTGTTGTCACCACGAACTGTGACCCAGAATTGTTTTGGTCCATTCTCAAGAGAATCGATAATGTCTTCGCCATTTTCATTTATTTCAAGAAAGTTCAGGAATCTGCTTCTCCAGACTCCGAAGTCTCCGCGCCTCAGAACTGGAACACGGATGTCGCTTCCCATGGCTAATGAATCCATTTGTTGTTTGGTAGTGATCGTTACGTGGAGGTGATCTGCGGAATGAAACGTTAGTCTCGAACAATTTTAGTCAAGTTTGAAACAAATAAGAATGATATTTAGTGTTCTTATTTTAATTTATTTAATATATGGTGGTTGTAGCAAGAGAAATACTCAAGGCTAGTCGAGTTTACTTCAAAACTTTTGATTCAAGCGACTCTTGTAAAAAAAAATCGGACGATTTGTGGTAAAATAAGAATGTGTCAATCGGACAATTTGAGCGAAATCGTGAGGGGTAAATATTGATCGGATGATTTATCAAATCGGGCGATTTGACTCAAACTACCAATTAGTGTTTTGAAGAGAATTCATGTTCGTTACAATGAATCGGGCGATTCTATGGAAACATACGATTTCCTCTTCAGGAAGGAAAGAAATCGGGCGATTTAGTCTTAGAGACTGGAAATCGCCGAGGCTTAAATCGGACGATTTTGGTGCAATCGATCGATTTTCTCTTATGTGATAGAAATCGGGCGATTCCTAGACACACACTGTGTGAAAGAAATCGGGCGATTTAGTCTTAGAGACTGGAAATCGCCGAGACTTAAATCGGACGATTGTGGTGCAATTGATCGATTTCCCTTATGTGAAAAGAATCTGGCGATTCCTACGAAATTAAACCATCTCCATCGAATCCTTCAAAAATTCAAAGACTATGTGAAAAATCTACCCGAAAGTGAAGAACAGACCCAAAAAAAAATTTCAGACTCGATTTTCTGGTTCCAAAACAACTCAAACTTGACTGTAATCTATGTGAAAGAACAGAGATGCACTCATTAACAATTTTCCTCTCCAAAAGATGGTAAACAGAACGATTTAACAAGCACATCCATAAAAAATCGAAAATGGATTTTGAGCAGAGGTTTTTTCAAATCTTTTCAGAATTTAACAAAACTGGATTCAAATTGATGAGATCGATCTACGTTTTGCTCTGATACCACTTGTAGGTCCACTTGTTACCAAACAAGGATCAAAAGATTATTAGAAAGTTTAAGATTGTATGAAGCACCTTTAAGTGTGTGTTTGTGTGTGTGTTAATCGAGAACTGCTTCAAGGGATTTTTCTTTTGATAAACCTAACAATGGTATAAACGGGCTTTATATACCACAAACTCTTTGGTATATTAAAGCCCAGTCCAAAACTTTTACAAAGTACTAATTGTCTCCCCAACCTACTCCAATACATAAATATCACAATTTTAACCCAAACCACAAATAACTAGAGGACACTATAAATAATTCCTAACAATAATTATATAGAAGAATTTTATAAATGCGGGGCAGTTTTTTCCCGAGGCGGATCTCGGGTCCAATATAAAATAAGTGATGCATGTCAATTATTAATAATTTCTCATGTATCATGCAAAATAATGATTATTTATATTGTAATATTGCATTACACCTTACTATTCTTATAAATATATTTAGCGACTGACATTCATTAGAAACATGTAATTTGCACTACTGATACGAACATCTGAATGTTGGCATTTTTCACAATATACGACTGAAAAATTATTATGGCCAGAACAGATCAAGTAAAAATAATTTGTAATTTACAATGCAATATTTTTTATATTATTACACGTATAAAAAATATATTGGACTTTACAATATACGATAGAAATATTATTATGACGCATGTCAATTAAAAATAATTTCTCATGTATAATGCAAAATTATGATTATTTATATTGTATAATACATTACACCTTATGACTTATAAATTATTTACTGACTGACATTCATTAGAAGCATTTAATTGGCACTACTAATACATATGAATGTTGGCATTCTTCACAATACACGACTGAAATATAATTATGGTGAACGCCAAATAAACTTATTTATAATGTATAATGCAATAGTTTTTATATTGTTACATGTATAGAAAATATATTGACATTCTTTACAATACATGACTGAAATATTATTATGGCCCAGAGCAAGTAAAATAATTTTTAATTAATGTTTGCATTCTTCACAATACACTGCTGGAATATTATTATGGCGCACGTCTAATAAAAATGATTTGTAATGTAATAATGCAATATTTTTTTAAAATTGTTACATGTATAAAAAATATATTCGACATTATTTACAATGCACGACTGAAATATTATTATGGCACAAATCAAATAAAAAAATTCTAATGTAGCATGCTATAATTATTTATATTGTAATAATTCACTACACCTTATTACTCTTATAAATTTATTTAGCCGGTGCCATTCATTAGAAACATTTAATTAGCACTACTGCATACGAACATCTGAATGTTGTCATTCTTCACAATACACGGCTGAAATATGCATGTCAAATAAAAATTATTTCTAATGTATAATGCAATATTTTTATATTTGTTACATGTATAACAACGTTTGACATTATTTACAGTACACGACTGAAATATTATTATGGCCCATATCAACTAAAAAATGATTTCTAATGTATCATGCAATATATAATTGTTTCTATGTACACGTAAAAAAACTTATATTTGACATTTTTACAACCGACCTTCATTAGTAGTGTATACTCATATATTTTTTTACATGTTTAACAATAAAATAATTATAATATTGAATGATACATAGAAAATATTTAAGGCGCACAAGAAATTTGTAAGAGGCGTCTATGTCTTTATAAGTAGTTGTCAGTAGTTCAAATTTAATGTGTCTAATGAATAGAAGTCGTTCAATAAGAACTCATTATTTGGCATTTCCACGACTTTCTGTGTGTTGTTCTCTCTCGTTGATATCTTCAATTATCAATAAAGAAGACATATACGAGCATGTCATGATGAAAGAATAAATACATGATAAAAGAAGAAAAGAGTGTTGATTAGTGTACGAACCCATCGAATGCCATACAATATCGTCGGGATGAGAGATCTCTCAGCTTTTACGTCCGCATCAAAACCCGTCATGTAGTATTCTCCGACAAGATAACCCCTTTGCCCTAACAGACAGGCTTACGGTTGTCTTCTAACCCTCCCTACGTATCCTCTTAAAGAAATAGTAATGAATGTATGAACGAACTTAAAAGCAAACTGAGAAAAAATCAACAACAGCATCAAAAAATTACAATGTTAAAAGACTCATCAAGTAATTAACAGATGCATGTACTTTAGACGATTGATTTAATAGATTGTTTTACATACCCAAAACCATCTCGAGCGAGATGAAGGGCGTTTGCCGCTAACTTGGTGACCATCGATTCTAAGAGGTTATTAAAACGCTTATGTTAGTATGGAACATGTAAACAATTGTCTGAAATTTGAACGACCAACACCTTATAAAGATGTGGATCATATGACATGAGTCAAGCAACAAACAACACTACATACATTATATGGAACTTCGTAACAATCTTTCGACATTTGGCAGCAGCCACATACCTATTCATGAAGCATTCGGCACAATCGTTTTTCCATTACATTAGGGTTTACACGTTATTTTGGCCTCCACATCATTGGTAAGCAATGTCAATTAATAAGAGATTAAGTTGTTGAACCTAAAGAGAGTTGACGTATACCTTCCGAAGTTGGTTGTCATGCATGGTCAGTTGTATGTTATCGTGTATTGAGATATGTGTCCAGTAGGTATCAAGATTTTAATCATCAAAGGAAATTATATGGGGATACCAAGTTCTTCAAACATTCAGACATTATAGACATATTATACCACAAACCTTTAACACCATATAATATAATATATTACCGTACTTTTTATTGAATATTGTGTATGAATGTATTTGATGAGTATCAGTCTCACAGTACTTATATATCATGTTTTATATTACTCTGTTTTGCATCATCTCGACTTCTTTGATCTTCAACTGGTCGAAGTATTAGGAGAAGATCTCAAGTCCACTCTACCCACCTTCAAGCTAAGGAATCGGAGATTGTAAGAATTTTTTTTAACATCAATATTGCACGACTGCTCCATTGATCGACTATTATTCTATACAATAAAAAGTTTCTTGCGGTATGAAATAGTTTTCGTACGGCCGTGCAGTTTTTTGAGGGTGTAAAGAGTATGAAGTCTACAACAATTAGTTGAGAGATTGCTTAACTAACGGTGTGCAATAAGAACATAATGCACTACTGATGTATATTGTTATAATGCACTACTGCATCGTTCGCGGTCGTGCAGTTTCTACATAATTATGTTTCTAATTTCACAATCCATGATTAACATATATGTAGGGTTTATCATGTTTTGGCACAACTGTTATTCAAGCAGTCGCGTAATTTAAGGGTTTGTCCTATTTTTGCACGACTGTTATTGAAGCAGTCGCGTAATTTAACAAACAGAAGGTCGTGCATAATTTCAAATGGATCTGACCATGTAAGAACGTCGTAATAGTGCATTATAACATTATACAACAGTCATGCATTCATATGCAAAATTTTACGACCGTAAGTGAACATAATGCATGCTTATCTAATAATTTATTGGATGAAGATAGGGAAACTTTAGACGGAAAGGAAGTAAACAAAATGTTTGCCACTGACTTTAGGAGGTTTCATACATCCATTCAGATATGTTTTTACAGGTTTGACATGTAATTGTAACATCTCATCGAAAACATTATATTGAAACAAATTTAAGAACATATGATAGATTTATTTACTTCGCGCGAAATAGATTGTCTTATGAATGCATAGGAAAACATTGGAATCTATAAGAATACACTACCGATGAAGACTTAAACAACTCTTACAAAATTGTTCCCCCACTGGAATACATTAGAACATTATATTCGTACCACTGACAAATATTCAAACATATCACACAAAAATGTAAATGATGACGCGATTAATAAAAAATATATTATTACAAAAGTTGCATGAATTACTTAATCACACGAACTTTATTTCATATAACACATTAATATTGACCATATAATTTTCAACTGTGATTACAAATTTTAAGAATGAAAAATGAGAAGTAACAGTTATAAGAAAAACCCTCCCACAGTATATTATTTTTTGCCATTTAGTTGTATAAATGATTAGGTATTTTTTGCCCCGGCTGGGTTCGGCGCGGGTCCGGATGTTGCCAACACCGGCCCGAAACCTGCCCCGAGAACGCCCCTTATAATTTTTTATATAAATATTATATATATTTATATTACATAGAAATATATATTTAATAAATAATAATTTTATAGAAAACTTATGAATACGGGGCATTTTTTTGAGGCGGATCTCGGGTCCACTATAAATAAATGGGCGGGTCTCGGGTCGACTATAAAATAGATGGCCCCGATCGCGGATCTCGGGTCTTTCCGATAGTAATATATCTAATAAACTAAAAAATCTCTTAAAAATAACCCGTGCATCGCACATTGCAGCAGAAGCTTCTGAATTTTCTGGGCAAAAATTGAGTGGTCTGTTAGATGCTATAAGTATGGTCATCATCTTTGCTTTAGTTATCGTCGTCTTTGTGTTTTATTTTTTGTACGTGAATGTGGAAATGTGCATTAGGCTTGATTACTGGTTTGCAATAATTAAATTGTTGTAAGGTCAGGATTATGACTGTTATCTATGTGTCTCAGTATAGTTGGAGATTGTGGATTTGTATGTGTTGTGATTTGTGTCTCAACATATGATTTGTCATATGCAAGTAATAGCGTGATTCACCAATTATATTTATCAAACTGCTATTTCTGTTAGGTATTGGAGGGACAAGTATTTCAAGTGCTTGGCGGTGTTGTCTGATTTGATTTGGTGGAGCGCACATGGATCACACATGGGACCGTGCGCATGTATCCGATTTACTGCACTCTTATAAGTCGGATCAGCGGTCCTCAAATTAATATCATCATGTGTTGTGTGTTCATATGTAAGTTCCAATATAAACGGCCTCCAACAATTATACTAGACTCTATAAATTAAAAATTTATATTGGAAATTTATTTATAGTTTGTTATATTTTTGCACGGTTACTGAAGCAGTAGTGTAATATGGCAACCAGGCTGTCGTATAAAATCATTTAAGAATGACGGAGTAGTGCATTATGACATAACAAGCAGTCGTGCATTGATATGCAACATATTTTTGCACGACCGATGTTTTCGCATGACCGTTAATGAATCATTTAAGAATGACGCAGTAGTGCATTATGACAGATTGCAGCATTCATGCATTGATATGCAACATCTTAAGGTCGTAAGGGAACAAAATAAAGCAGTAGTGCATTAATTTGTAACCTGTTTTATATAACTATTAAGCATTCGCCTTGAAGTACTGCACGCCGTGGGGGCCAAGAAAATCAAAAGTTTGGTCGAGAACGTAGTGCATAATCATTTTCGCTTTGAAGTAGTGCACATTTTGGTGGGTGCAAGTAGTATGTATTTGAATATTTATTTATTTATTGTCGCTCACCTTTTGGCAGATGCAAGTAATATGTATTTGTTAGCTTCATATGTGTTTACCTACGTTCATGAATGTGCTTTGCGTGCGACTATCGAGTTGAACGCATGTTTCAGTTGATGTTACTTTAACTAAATGGTTGATCTTTTCTATATAACTACGCATTCGCGTTGAAGTAGTGCAAGTGGTGAGGGCGACGAATATCAAATGTTTGGTCCAGCTTCCGTTCATAATCATTTTTGCTTTGTCTAAATTTTCAGTTTTCATTTTGTTTAGAGTCGGTGAGCTTTTTGCTTACAGTCGCTCACCTTTTTGCTGGTGCAAAAAATATGCATTTGAACTCCTTTTGTTTTTTGGATGACTGTTATAATAGACGTTTATAAATTAAAAATTTATAATGAAAGTTTATTTAGGGTTTGTTATATTTTTGCACGACCATTATTGAAGCAGTAGTGCACGCCATGAGGGCGAGGAAGATCAAACATTTGTTCCAGATTTCATGCGTAATCATTTCCGCTTTGAAATAGTGCACATTTTGGCGGGTGCATGTAGTATGTATTTTGGCATTTATTTGTTTACATTCGCTCAAATTTCGACGGGTGCAAGTAGTATGTATTTGTTTATATTTCTACATTTATGAATGTGCTTCACGTTGGGCTATTGAGTTTGACGCATGTTTCGGTTGATGACGACGATGAAGATCAAACGTTTGGTCCAGCTTTTTTCATAATCATTTTTGCATTCCCGTCGCTCAGCTTTTTGTGGGTGCAACAAGTATGTATTCTGATTTATTTGTTTGGTTTATATGTATTTATCTATCCTATATAACTATTATGCGTTCGTCTTGCAGTAGTGCACGTGATGAGGGTGAAGAAGATAAAATATTTGGTCAAGAACGTCGCGCATAATCATTTTCGCTTTGAAGTAGTGCACATTTGAGCGGGTGCAAGTAGTAACTATAATCATCTTCGCTTTGAAGTAGTGCACATTTTAGGGGGTGCAAGTAGTAAGTATTTGAATATTTATTTGTTTACAGTCGCTCACCTTTTGTCAGGTGCAAGTAGTATGTCTTTTTGTTATCTTTATATGTGTTTACATGTTCTACACTTATGAATGTGCTTTGTGTTGGGCTATCGAGTTGGACTATGTTTCAGTTGATGTCACTTTAGCTAAATGAGTTGATCATTTCTATATAACTATTACGCATTCGCTTTGAAGTAATACACGTGATGAGGTGACGAAGATCAAACGTTTGCTCCAACTTTCGTTCATTCTCATTTTCAAGTTCTAGTTTTGTTTATCGTAGGTCAACTTTTACGTATAGTCGCTCAACTTTTTGCGGGTACAAAGAGTATGTATCAGAACATTTATTCTGATTTATTTGTTTGGTTTATATTCATTTTCATGGTCTATATAACTATTACGCATTCGCCTTGAAGTAGTGCACGGCATGCGGGCGAAGAATATCAAATGTTTGGTCCAGAATGTAGTGCATAGTCATTTTAGCTTTGAAGTAGTGCACATTTTGCCTGGTGCAAGTAGTACGTATTTGAACATTTATTGTATTGTCTCTCAACTTTTGGCGGGTGCAAGTAGTATGTATTTGTTAGCTTTATATATGTTTACCTCTTCTACATTTATGAATGTGCTTCGCATTGGCCTATCGAGTTGAACGCATGATTCAGTTGATGTTACTTTAACTGAATGAGTTGATATTTTCTATATAACTATTAGGCGTTCTCCTTGAAGTAGTGCATGTGATGAGGGCGACGGAGATCAAAAGTTTGGTCCAACTTTCGGACATAATAATTTTCGCGTTAAGCTTCAAGTTTCAATTTTGTTTAGAGTCGGCCATGTTTTGCATACAGTTGCTCAACTTTTTGCCGGTGGAAAAATATGTCTTGGAACATTTATTCTGATTTATTTGTTCGGTTTATATGCATTTACATGTTCTTTATAACTATTAAGCATTCGCCAGAGCACGTCATGAGGGCGAAATCACACGATTGGTCCACATTTCGTGCGTTATCATTTTCGTTGTCTATATCTTCAGGTTTATATTTTCTTGCACGTCGCTCAGCTTTTTGTTGGGTGCAACAAGTATGTATTGGGACACTTATTCTAGCTTTCAGGTATAATCATTTTCGCTTTGTCTAAAATCTTCAGATTTTGGTTTTGTTAAGTCTTTCAATTTTTTGCATACAGTCGCTCAGCTTCTTGCGGGTGCAAAGAGATTTATTCTGATTTATTGGTTTGGTTTATGTGTTTATTTGTTCTACATAACTATTACATATTCGCCTTGCAGTAGTGCACGAGATGTGGGCGAAGATCAAATGGTTGGTCCCAAACGTTGCGCACAATCATTTTGCTTTGAAGTAGTGCACATTTTGGCGGTGCAATGCAAGTAATATGAATTCGAACATTTATTTGTTAATAGTCGCTCAACTTATGGCGGATGCAATGCAAGTAGTATGAATTTGAACATTTATTTGTTAACACTCGCACATATTTTTAATGCATGTTTCAATTTATGTTACTTTAATAATGAGTTAATATTTTCTATATAACTATTACGCATTTGCTTTGAAGTAGTGCACGTTGTTAGGTCCTACGATTAACAACTCAATGATCCTAGGCATGAATTCTAAGTAATTCGATGATCCTGGTAAACATTGAAATTCGATCGAAAAACTCAAATGAAGAACAAGAGAGAGAATTAGAGTAGAGTGAGAAAGTTACTATTGTTTCTCTCTCTAGAAATTGAATTGCAAGCCTTTCGGATCAATTTCCAAAACTTTCTCTATTCAGCACAATTTGTACATGTATTTATACCAAACAAACTTGGTTTAAATATCAAACTAGTCCTAATCTAAGGACTACTATACAAAACGCCCCTAATTACAAGGACAACTAATGAAATCAAGCACAATTAAAATATATTCTCTACAATCTCCCCCTTTGTGCTTGATTGCGTTTCCGTGCCGTTTGTCCTTGTCGGGCGTAATACGATCTGCGCAAGCTAGGGGTGGTCGTAATTCGGTATACCGACCGAATTTACCGAATTACCGAAAATTCGGTACAAAACCGAACCGAACCGAAATTTTCAGTTTGGTATTCGGTTCTTCAAAAATGAAAATTCGGTAATTCGGTAAATTCGGTTCGGTATAGTTTCTGAATTTCGGTAAATTCGGTATACCGAATTACCAAAATTGTAATTAAATATATTATATTAGATTAATATTAAAAATAAAATTATAATTATATTAAACTTTGCGTATTATTTTTAATATTACTGAATTTTTATTATTTTTATTTAGATTTCGGTTATTTCGGTTTTTACCGAATTTACCGAAATAAATTCGGTAAAAACCGAATACCGAAGCATTCGGTTCGGTATTCGGTATGAATAATATTAGTACCGAAAATTCGGTAAACCGAATTTTTGGTTCGGTTCGGTACGGTTCGTACCGAATGAAAAGGCCTAGCGCAAGCCCAGCGCATGCTCATAGTTTCTAGCTGTTTCCCTCAGCTTCAGACTCTCCTCGACATCATCTAGCAATTCCATCAGGAGCGGCTGTTCTCTCACGAACCTGTGGATTCTCAGCATCGTCTCTCGGTTGATTTCTTCCAACCTCTGCTCGATATTCCTCCTGGTGACCTTGAGCGTTCCGTCGTAAAACTTATGAATCTCTGTCTTCAGCATCAACCTAGTCTTCTTGGTAATTGAATTGTTGTAGGTGATGCCGATGACTGAGCTGATGTGCACATGATTGCTTGGAAGCCCTTCGATCTCAGGTCCTTTGTTGAGCGGTTCGGCCATATTGACCTTCTTCATGTTGCTCTCCAGAGCCATCTGAAGGTCATGCGCTGCAAAGTATTTGACTTGGCGCATCATGAACCGGTAGAGCCCTTCGAGGCCTTCCTTTTTGATGAAGCCTTGAGGACCCTTGTACTTCTCCACGTACAGCTGATAGTGGTTGTATACCTCGTCGGCAGGGGGTACGGTAGGTCGCTCTCGCTCAGATACTCTCGGGTTCTGTCTATTCGCTCGATGACATAGTGAGGTGTTAGAAGTCCTCCTTTTGCACAGTAGACGGTGAGAAGCTGGCAAATTGGGGAGAGACTCTTATAATGACTCTTGACTTGTCCTTTAGTCATCCCCAGCCTTACGTCAGGTCCTAGTTGAGTCAGCATCCAGAGGTATGTCATCCTCTTCTGCTGATCCCAGTGAGAGATACCTCTCAGCTCAAATTCATTCGGCTTTATGATTCTGTCTGGTGACCTCCAAATATTCTCACGAACTTCTTCGAGGAAGGGTATCTCTATTCTGATATTCTCCCACGGCGTGTCGATCCGAACGGTCCCTGGCATTTGTCTCGTGGGGGAAACCGCTCGTTGCGTGATCAATTCTGAAAGCCCTGTGGGATCTTGTTCGTGGTCTACACCTTCCTTGAGTTCGTCGTCTTCTATCAGCACGAGGTCCACCGAAGCTTGTTGCCAAATTTGTCGAACTTCCTTGAGCCATTGTACTCGATGCTCCTCAGGCATATAATGGGTCGCCCACTGTTCTTCAAATATAAATCTGTCGAGATATTCATGTGGGTTGACTCCGTGTCCTGAAAGGGCCGGTTGTTCTGGAGCTGTTGAGGGAGTAGCTTGGGTTTGTGCCGGAGCTACGAGCATCGCAACACTTGCTTCTTCTTCTGGAATCAAGGGGCTTGAGTAGATTGGTGGTGTGGCTGGAGGCGTCCGTAGGTTAAAGGTTGGTGGGTCGATATGGGTTAGAGTGGTGGTGCGGTGCGTGGTGTGGGTGGTTTGTGTTTGGATTTGGGTTTGGGTTTCACCTGCTCCATCACTTATTTGCCTCGTGCCCGAGCCTTGTCCTTGGCCACTTGTAGATGTCCGTGGCCTCTTCTCCCCCTCATGATGGTCCTGATCATCAGGATCGTCATGGCTGTGCCGTGAGTGGGAGCTTTGGCCTCGGAAAGTGTCAGTAGGTGGCTCAGGATGATTCACCAATCGCCTATAAAGGGATTCTTCTTGAGGCGCCGGATGGAAAGGCCGATCAGGCGGGCGAGTAGGATGTCGTGGAGCTCGGTTATGGTACGGTGTATGGGTTGATAAGGATGGATGAAGTGGCTAAAGGGTCGGTGGGTGTGGGTTGTGGAGGTGTGGGATTGGTTTGTGACGAAGGGCCTTCAGAGACAGGTGTTTTCCCGGTATCTCTTCGAGATGTCTCGATGGCTTGGAGTACTCTCTCCATGATTTTGTCTTCCATGGACTGTACAGTGGCAGATAGAGCGGCCTGGAATTGCTCGTTCGTCACAAAAGGTGCGGACGCCTCCTTGGATGGTCCAGGAGGACTGATGTCGCCTATTATCAACCCTTGAGTAGGCACCGACTCTTCAGGTTGGCTCACAGTCACTTGAGGTTGTGACTGTATGAGACTTCCACCCAATCCTCGAGTCGAATCTAGAAGATTCGCCTCTATGGGTGTTATGGCAGGCTCGGGTTGCGCCTGCGAACCAGATACTGGTAGATTTGGTTGCGGCTCAAGATTGAGCAAAGAAGTTGCCGGTAACACTCGTAGAAGTGGTCAGCATGGTGTCTGGTGTGGTGGTGACGGCCGGGATGAGGGACTCCAACTGAATGCTGTCTCCTGGGAGTCTTTCTTATCAGGCTAATTTCCTCATCAGGCTCCATGTCCGACGGGGTGGCTGTATGAGGAGTAGGGTCATAATCGACGTCCTCCAGTGCCTGATCTGTCACCCGTGGAAGCGAGCTTTTCCCCATTTCAACCTCGGGCTGTGCTATTGGTTGAATAACCTCCTCAATGGATTCTTCGAGCACGCCAACATGGACGGGCACTTCCACTTGATATTCATGTTCAGGAGCCTCGAGCGCCATCTCAGTAGCCACGACGTCTATTAGAGTATCATCTACGTCGGACATTTGTTCTTCGACCAATGGAGACTCCTGTTGAAGCTCCTGAGCGACAACATCTATCATCGTGTCTCAGGGCTTGGTTGGTGTTCCGATTGGGGAGGGCTAACTCCAAAAATTGGCGGGGGCCCTCGAATCATCTCCTTAGTAAGGTTATTCTCCCGACTGAATCTCTGATATTCAGCTCCCGCGGGGTCGACGAGCCGAAGAAGGTTGAGTGGAATCGGCATCAATGGTTGGTCCAAGTCCGTGAGCCGTGGATTGTGGAAGAATTTGAGCTTGGGTGGTTGATAATTTCCTCCCGGAGGCAGGCGAGGAATGTTCTGCTCATGCATCTTCATATATTGGCGGATGATGACATTAAACCACCGAGCGTAGGGCACATTCTTCGATCTCCGATTCTCCTTTAGCCGTATTTGGTCTGCAAGAGCATTCCAGATCAGCTGCGTGAAATCGTAATTTTTGGAGAATGCGAGTCCATGAAAGATCCGCAGTATGTTGCCATTGCCCTTGTCGAAGCCAGCATGCTTGGGTGATAGACACTTGTTCACAATCCCGAATAGTTTCTTCCAGGGATGAGGGACACCGCTGCTCTAGACCTGAGCTAGCTTGGTGAGCTGCGGTTGATATTCCATCTGCATGAAGTCATGCACCATTTCTGCGTCTGATGGGAGCGGGTCGTAGTTTTCGCTGTATGGCAAGTCCAGAATCATCCCGAACTGGTTCTTGTCCATATGTATGTGCCGCGTCCCAATTATTGTTGAGAAGGAGAATTCCCCATTTGCCACTATTCCTTGTATACATCCCAGAATTGCTGGAGATAGACCATTGGCATGGATTCAGTGACCGTCAATGCATGCCAGATGGGGTGCCTTTGTAGGATAGATACAATGATCTCGTCCGACACCGAAAGGTGCTCAGATCGAGCTGCAAGTTCGTATCCTGAACCTTTAGATAAAGGTTGTGGTCGTAGATGAGATTATAACGAGGGTAGCGATCCATCTGAGAAATAAGAGATATAATAGTTCATTAGTTCATAAATTTGATTTTAGTCGAAAATTGATTTAATTTCATCAAACTATAATATTGTATCAAGTCATGACATGTTTGATGAATTTTGAATTGAAGTGTAGCATGCATGTAGAATCCTTGATTTTAAAAAAATGTAATGGCATGATTGTCATTTCGAATTAAATATGTAATGCGTGAAAGGAATTCGAAATTTTCTAAGTATTTGATCGAGAGAAATGTTACTGTTCATGCCAAGAAATTTTTCGCTCGAGAAATTGGTTTTGAAATTGATTTTCTATGCATTGATTTCAATTGAAATAACCCCGTTTAATTTTGCGATCGAGAAAATTTTATTCACTAATGTTCGCTACTGGGTAAAAGACTTAGAAAAAAATCTTCTAAGTGTTGAAGTTGAAATCGTGAGACTGTAGCCGATCAATTTTACGATCGAGAAAAATTCCGCGTAAATTTACGATCGAAAAATTATTTCTTAGGTAAATTTACTATCGAGAAATTTGCTTCGATTGAATAAAATTTTTTGATTTGAAATTTGTCGAGCGGTACGTGATTTTCGATCATAAGGAAAATTTTTCGCTGCGTTATTTTTTTATCGAGAAATGAGTCAACGAAAAACTAAGTCAATCGTCGAGAAATTTTTTTCGATCAATTAAATCCTAAGCAGCGAATTTTACGATCGAAAACCTAATTCGATACAAAACGGTATCTCAATTAAATCGGAATTCAATTAAGACTGTTTGAGATCGACAAAGTTCTTCGATGGCTTCAAACATTCAAATGCCCAGTTTCATCTAAACTCAAATTAGTGTCGAAGATGCAGATTTTCCGAAGATTCATACTACCAGATTCATAAAGAACATCGAAACTATCTTAAGTGCAGGCATTAATGTAGAATACCATTTCTAATTGTGCTTGATTTTATTAGTCGTTCTTGTAATTTGGGGCGTTTTGTATAGTAGTCCTTAGATTAGGACTAGTTTGATATTTATACCAAGCTTGTTTGGTATAAATACATGTAAAGCAATTGAGCTGAATAGAGAAAGTTTTGGAAATTGATCTGAAAGGCTTGCAATTCAATTTTTAGAGAGAGAAACAATAGTAACTTTCTCGCTCTACTCTAATTCTCTCTCTTGTTCTTCATTTGAGTTTTTCGATCGAATCTTATTGATCATCATTATCGTCGAATTATTTTGAATTCTCGCCTAGGATCTTAGAGTTGTTAATCGTAGGACCTAACAATTGGTATCAGAGCAGATTCGTTCTGTTTTGAATCAAAAATTGTTAGAATTGGATCGAAAATCATATTCTGGACACTGTTCATCGAAGAACAGTTTGGCGCGAAACTTATTTTCGATCCAATAGCATAATTATGTGCTTAATTGACTTGAATTTGATGTTTCTGTGCTCGGTTAAGTGCTAAACGTTGATTTCGATCTTCGGATTTAGGATTAAATCGAATCTGTGAGTTACTATTTGCGAAGAACATGAAGAACACGTTCTGATTTTGCTCAAATTCGACATATTTTGCTTCATAACGTGTTTAATTGCTTGTTCGTGCGTAGTTAGCAATTGATTGCGAGCAATTACCTGAAATTTCACTGTCTAATTCCTTGTTTTTGCTCGAATCTGTGTTAATCGTATTATGTGATTTTTTCTCGATCGTTCTAATTTTTCTCGCTAGGTTTACGATCGCATTAGTTTCTCGATCGAAAAACTTGGCGCGAGAATTTTTCTCGGTCAGAATACGAAGTCAGCGCTAGAATCGTCATCACCAGAAACGATTTTAGTTAGAGTATTTCTCGAGCATTATTCAGCGAAAAACTTTTTCGAGAGCGACCAATTTTGACTTTGCACGCGTAAAAACTTTCTCTCGAAAATTTTTTTCGGTCAAACCTTTAATGTTTGACCAGGCGAAAATCATTTACACGCGGGAAACGTTTCTAGTCAACAGATTTATTTTGACTTGTTGAGAAACTTACTAACGTACTGTTTCTTTACGATGGAAATAAATTCACGATCAAGAAATTTTTCTCGACGGAACGATTTTGGGCAATTTATTTCGCTCGTAAAATATTTCGCTGACAAACTTTCTCGCAAGAGAACAGTACACAGTATATTCTATTTCGACGAAATTATTTTCAATCAAACTTTAAAGATTGAATCGAAAATAATTCTCGAACTAATTTTCCGAATCAAACGCTACTAACGAATTTTGTCACTTGTGAAGCACATTACATCATCTTCAAATCTTCAAAACAATTAACGAAGATCCTTCAACAACTCGACTACAATACAAAATGGATGCTTACTCGCTCGGAAATGACAACCGTCCGCCGATTTTGCAACGAGGCGAATATACCGTGTGGAGAAGTCGCTTCCTAAATTTCATCGCTCTAACAGATCAAGCTGAAAATCTACTACAGTCTCTTGAAGAGGGACCGGCACAATTCTGGGTCCATGTACCCGGTGACGAAACAGCTACTCCTCCAATTCCACCATCTAGGCGACTAAAGGAGCATAGGGAATACTCTCTAGAGGAAAGAGCTCGGGCTAAGGCTGATCTAGTAGCCATGAATACCCTCATGCAGGGCATCCCCAACGACATATACAGACAAATTGTAGCCTTTCATCGGCTAACGGAATGTGGGTGAACTGCATAGGATGATGCTGAGGACGGAAGTTGGCATAAAGGCCAAAAAGGCGAGCATTCTCACTGCTTACGACTCCTTCAAAGCAAAGCCGGAGGAGAGTCTATACGAGATCTACCAAAGGTACCTCACTTTTCTCAATGAGATGAGGAAGATAGAAATAACGAAGACAAATATGGAGACGAACATCAAATTTCTATCTTCACTGCCCGCGGAATGGAAGAAAATATCCACTCAGATTCGACAAAATAAAGATCTAGAGGAGTTGGATGTCCATGCCATGTTTGACAATCTCGCACAGCATGAGGATGATATCAGCGAGATTCTCAAAGAGCAGAAAGGCAAACAGACCGAAGACATTGTTGCCTTAGTCTCGGAGAAGAGGAGCTCAAGATCAAGAAAGGAAAAGATCGTTAGGCTTTCTGCTCTTTGAGAATCTCGCTGATATCATCCTCATGCTGTGCGAGATTGTCAAACATGGCATGGACATCCAACTCCTCTAGATCTTTATTTTGTCGAATCTGAGTGGATATTTTCTTCCATTCCGCGGGCAGTGAGCCAAATTTGAAAGCTCTAGGAAAGCAGTTAGCTCTCATAGGACAAATGATGAGCAAGAAGTACTTCAAGAAGAAGTCTTCAACCTCAGCCCACAGACTTCGGACTACAATCTCTAAAAACAAAGAACGTGCACCAGAGAGCTCCGAAGTCAAGAATCCTAATGAGGCTAACAAATGCTTCAATTGTGGCAAGCCATGTCACTTCGCTAGAGAGTGCACTCTTCCGAAGAAGAGAGATGCCAACTACTACTCCAGGAAGCTCCAACTGACGAAACAGAAGGAAGCTGGAGTAGCTCTCATGGCCGAAAAGGACCAGTGGATTGAGGACACGTCGAGCTCCGAAGAAGAGAATTTAGCTCTCATGGCCCGTCTCGACAATGAATCAGACGCCGAAACATCAAATCATACGGACGACGACAACGCATCCACATCGTCAAAAGAGGCAGTCTCTTCTTCTTCATTATTGAGCATGTTAGAATCATATCAAACACAACATGCTAACATGAAACGTAAGCAGAAAAGTGTAAAGGAAGTAGAGAATAAACTTGAGAGATCTCAGGAGAAGATAGATAGTCTCGAATCAGAACATAGGAGCTCTAGTGCGAAAATAGTAGAACTTACTAAGAGCCTACATTCTAGAGAGACTAGTCAACCTCAATTAGGACAGCATAGTATAGAGATTAAGGAGTTAGAAGATAGGCTAGCAAATCACTACAATTGTTTGGTAAGGAATCTCAACAAGAAAGCCACCTTAAATTGTAGGATAACCGAAGCTACCTCTACGATCACTAACTTAGAAGCTCAATTAGAAATATCAAATGCTAAGGTTAGCGAGCTTAGTAAGGAACTAGATGCCTGTCAAGCCGCTAAATTAACGGTAGAAAATAATTATGCTATCCTAACTGAGGAACGCGAGAAGCTATATGCAAAAATTAAAAAATTAGATGATCTTCTTACGCGTATGGGACATTCACAACAGACGATATTCTTAAACAAGCCCAAGGATATAGAGTTCTATAATCCAATAGAAGGCATAGGTTACACTAACCCACAAGTTTTACGGAAGAAAGAAATATATGATATTAAGCACATGGGTTTAGCTGCAACCTCACTTAGAAACATTACGGAATCGACATATGAAAATGCTTTCGATTCATCTATTAGACAAGCCTCACATGGGCCTGATATCCCCTTTGACTACAATGAACTAAATGAAATAGACAAAAATAGGAAACCATCTTTAGTTCAAGTTCTACCTCCTGACTCTGAACTACGAGGAAGTCAAAAAGGTTAATTATCAAAATTCTCACATGCAAAATTAGATAAAGAACGAGAGAATTTCGAAGCTGAAAAGAAAAAACTCTTTAAGGAGATGGAAAATCTCAAGGCTTCCTCATCCTCCCAAACTACCTCTCACGCTATTATAAAAAGCGTGAAAATCGAAAAATCGCCTTCGAAAGATCAAAAGAGCATTAATACTTCTATTAAAAGTGCTAAGACTAATTCTATTTCACCTACGTCCACAGAAAGCGTAGGGCCAGCACTGAAAACGAAGGCGAGAGTGTCTAGTTCTAAGATAAAGAAGGAGCCAGTAGATTTGAATGGTTCTAAAAATGTTACTCCTTCTGTTCCATTAAAAGACACTCGTAGTAGTAAAAGAGCCATTTCTACGTTCAAAATAATTGCTTCTACTTGTTCACTTCAGCCTATCACCTTCAGAAGCGACAATTTCGAAATAGGCTCTACCTAAAAAATTACCAATAATCATTCTGAAACAAATGCTACAAGGAAGACCCGTAGGAAACAAGCATGTACATGCATGTACTCACCTAAGGTATCCCGTAAAGATTGAGTCCCCCAAGCACCTTAGGAGATTATTGAAAGAAAAGATCTTTTCCTCGATCAAACCTTCCAAAGCATTTGTACGTGCTGAAATTAACCTTTCCTTCAAGGTTCAACCCAAATGGGTTCCTAAATCTCCGCCTAGGACGACAAAAGCCAAAAAGGCCAAGTCTCCTATAGAGGCAAAACCCAAACCCACTTCTCCGAAAGTGGAATGGGTTATTAAAACTCCTCCTAATAAAAATTTAGGAATCATATCTGAACCCAACACTAAATCTGCTAATCTGAGAGGACCCATGCTTAAGTGGGTACCTAAAGCTCTCTAATTTGTTTTTGCAGATCCATCATGTGTGGTACCTCGACTCTGGTTGCTCCACACACATGACTGGTAAACAAGAGCTGCTGAGCAACTACAAAGACCGACCAAACGACAAAGTCAGATTCGGAAACAATGACTCAGCTCCAGTTCTTGGATTTGGACATATCATTCTGGAGAATCTGACAATAAAAGATGTCTCGTATGTCGAAGGCCTCCGCCATAACTTGTTCAGCATAGGCCAGTTCTGTGACAAAGGGTTCCAGATGGTCTTTCATGCTGACCGATGCAGAATTTTGGATAGTCAGGACACAGAACTCCTTCAAGGACTTCGGAAATCCAATCTTTACATGATCAACCTGATGTCCGTGCGGCCCTGGACAGCTGTATGCCTCATCTCTCAGATTGACTTACAGAGGAACAGCCTATGGCATCAACGACTGTCTCATCTGAATATGAAAGCTCTCCAACGTCTTTCTACGAGAAAGTTGGTTCACGGTCTTCCAACTATACTAATACAAAGAGAGCATCAGTGTTCGGCATGTCAATTAGGAAAAATGAAGCGAGCATCTCATCACGTCAAGCAAATTGCGTCTACTTCTCGACCATTGGAACTAATGCACATGGATCTCTGTGGGCCGATGCAGACTCATAGTATCAATGGAAGAAAGTATGTGCTAGTGATCGTTGATGACTACTCTCGCTACACGAGGACAAAGTTCCTCCGAACCAAATATGAGACCGGTGACTTGATTATCAAATTTGTGAACACAACTCAAAATCTGATGCAACAGACTATTCAAGTTATTCGAACAGACAACGGCACTGAGTTCAAGAACAACCACCTCAGTGCATTTTATCAGAAACTTCGAATAAGTCAACAATTTTCAGCCGCCAAAACACCTCAACAAAATGGGGTTGTTGAAAGGAAAAACCGAACACTAGTGGAAGCAGCTCGTACAATGCTGATCCATTCAGGACTTCCACATTTTCTATGGGCTAAAGCAGTCAATACCGCTTGTTTTACCCAAAACAGGACGGTGGTTCACAAACGGTTCAACAAGACTCCGTACGAGATTGTGAATAATAGAGTGCCCAACATCTCATTCCTTAAAGTCTTCGGGTGCAAGTGCTTTGTGGCGAACGAAAGAGAGCATCGTGCTAAGTTCGACCCTAAAGCATTCGAAGCAACTTTCGTCGGGTATTCTTCAACATCAAAAGCGTATCGAGTATACATCAAGTCCAACCGAACAATTAAGGAAAGCTATAATGTCACTTTCCACGAAGTGGCACATATGGCTTCTGGTCAACTCAGTCCAGGACCCGTGCCTAACTAGCTAGCTCCTGCACAACTCAGTTCAGGACCCGTGCTTAACCCATTGGTTTCTGAAGACAACATCTCAGAACCCGTAATCACTGGTGTGTTGGCACAAAACCAACAGAAGATGGCAACAACCCCGAATTCAACGTCAGCAGAAGAAACGAGACTTGTACTAGACGATTTGGATTCTCTCCTTAAACAAATATATTGGTCATGCACTGCTACACCTACAGTGGAGTCTCCACCCGACGAGACCGACGTACCAAGTTCTTCTTGTATCTCTACCCCACCCGATCGATCCAAGTGCAGTATTGGAACTTCCTCAAACAAATGATCAACCGGAGACTAAAGGAAATCTAGACCCACAGATGGCTGACTCAACGACTTCAGCCTTGCCTCATGAGCGCAAGTGGACTAGAGGTCACCCGGTTTATCAGATAATCGGCGATCCTTTGGATGGAGTGAGGACACATCGTCAACAAATTCTAATTAGCTGCTTCCTGAGCCAAAACGAGCCTACTAAGGTAGCAGACGCACTACGAGACCCGGATTGGATAATTGCGATGCAAGAGAAAATCAACCAATTCGAACGTCTTCAAGTGTGGACCTTGGTACCCCGTCGACATGGGAAAACAATAGTCGGAACTAAATGGGTATTCAAAAACAAGAAAAATGAAGAAGGTGAAGTGATCCGGAACAAAGCAAGGATAGTTGCGAAGGGATACAATCAACAGGAAGGCATCGACTACGACGAGACATATGCTCCTGTTGCCCGAATCGAAGCTATCCGCCTTTTCCTGGCTAATGCGGCTCACAAAGACTTCAAAGTTTATCAGATGGATGTTAAGACCGCCTTTCTCAACGGCGTGTTAAAAGAAGAAGTCTACGACGCTCAGCCAGAAGGCTTCGTTGATCAAGAACATCCTGATCACTTCAGAGTCGAAAGAAGAGTCAGACTCCGACGTTTAGCCAAATTTTAAAGCTCTAGGAAAGCAGTTAGCTCTCATAGGACAAATGATGAGCAAGAAGTACTTCAAGAAGAAGTCTTCAACCTCAGCCCACAGACTTCGGACTACAATCTCTAAAAACAAAGAACGTGCACCAGAGAGCTCCGAAGTCAAGAATCCTAATGAGGCTAACAAATGCTTCAATTGTGGCAAGCCATGTCACTTCGCTAGAGAGTGCACTCTTCCGAAGAAGAGAGATGTCAACTACTACTCCAGGAAGCTCCAACTGACGAAACAGAAGGAAGCTGGAGTAGCTCTCATGGCCGAAAAGGACCAGTGGATTGAGGACACGTCGAGCTCCGAAGAAGAGAATTTAGCTCTCATGGCCCGTCTCGACAATGAATCAGACGCCGAAACATCAAATCATACGGACGACGACAACGCATCCACTTCGTCAAAAGAGGCAGTCTCTTCTTCTTCATTATTGAGCATGTTAGAATCATATCAAACACAATATGCTAACATGAAACGTGAGCAGAAAAGTGTAAAGGAAGTAGAGAATAAACTTGAGAGATCTCAGGAGAAGATAGAAAGTCTCGAATCAGAACTTAGGAGCTCTAGTGCGAAAATAGTAGAACTTACTAAGAGCCTACATTCTAGAGAGACTAGTCAACCTCAATTAGGACAGCATAGTATAGAGATTAAGGAGTTAGAAGATAGGCTAGCAAATAACTACAATTGTTTGGTAAGGAATCTCAACAAGAAAGCCACCTTAAATTGTAGGATAACCGAAGCTACCTCTACGATCACTAACTTAGAAGCTCAATTAGAAATATCAAATGCTAAGGTTAGCGAGCTTAGTAAGGAACTAGATGCCTGTCAAGCCGCTAAATTAACGGTAGAAAATAATTATGCTCTCCTAACTGAGGAACGCGAGAAGCTATATGCAAAAATTAAAAAATTAGATGATCTTCTTACGCGTATGGGACATTCACAACAGACGATATTCTTAAACAAGCCCAAGGATATAGAGTTCTATAATCCAATAGAAGGCATAGGTTACACTAACCCACAAGTTTTACGGAAGAAAGAAATATATGATATTAAGCACATGGGTTTAGCTGCAACCTCACTTAGAAACATTACGGAATCGACATATGAAAATGCTTTCGATTCATCTATTAGACAAGCTCACATAGGCCTGATATCCCCTTTGACTACAATGAACTAAATGAAATAGACAAAAATAGGAAACCATCTTTAGTTCAAGTTCTACCTCCTGACTCTGAACTACGAGGAAGTCAAAAAGGTTAATTATCAAAATTCTCACATGCAAAATTAGATAAAGAACGAGAGAATTTCGAAGCTGAAAAGAAAAAACTCTTTAAGGAGATGGAAAATCTCAAGGCTTCCTCATCCTCCCAAACTACCTCTCACGCTATTACAAAAAGCATGAAAATCGAAAAATCGCCTTCGAAAGATCAAAAGAGCATTAATACTTCTATTAAAAGTGCTAAGACTAATTCTATTTCACCTACGTCCACAGAAAGCGTAGGGCCAGCACTGAAAACGAAGGCGAGAGTGTCTAGTTCTAAGATAAAGAAGGAGCCAGTAGATTTGAATGGTTCTAAAAATGTTACTCCTTCTGTTCCATTAAAAGACACTCGTAGTAGTAAAAGAGCCATTTCTACGTTCAAAATAATTGCTTCTACTTGTTCACTTCAGCCTATCACCTTCAGAAGCGACAATTTCGAAATAGGCTCTACCTAAAAATTACCAATAATCATTCTGAAACAAATGCTACAAGGAAGACCCGTAGGAAACAAGCATGTACATGCATGTACTCACCTAAGGTATCCCGTAAAGATTGAGTCCCCCAAGCACCTTAGGAGATTATTGAAAGAAAAGATCTTTTCCTCGATCAAACCTTCCAAAGCATTTGTACGTGCTGAAATTAACCTTTCCTTCAAGGTTCAACCCAAATGGGTTCCTAAATCTCCGCCTAGGACGACAAAAGCCAAAAAGGCCAAGTCTCCTATAGAGGCAAAACCCAAACCCACTTCTCCGAAAGTGGAATGGGTTATTAAAACTCCACCTAATAAAAATTTAGGAATCATATCTGAACCCAACACTAAATCTGCTAATCTGAGAGGACCCATGCTTAAGTGGGTACCTAAAGCTCTCTAATTTGTTTTTGCAGATCCATCATGTGTGGTACCTCGACTCTGGTTGCTCCACACACATGACTGGTAAACAAGAGCTGCTGAGCAACTACAAAGACCGACCAAACGACAAAGTCAGATTCAGAAACAATGACTCAGCTCCAATTCTTGGATTTGGACATATCATTCTGGAGAATCTGACAATAAAAGATGTCTCGTATGTCGAAGGCCTCCGCCATAACTTGTTCAGCATAGGCCAGTTCTGTGACAAAGGGTTCCAGATGGTCTTTCATGCTGACCGATGCAGAATTTTGGATAGTCAGGACACAGAACTCCTTCAAGGACTTCGGAATCCAATCTTTACATGATCAACCTGATGTCCGTGCGGCCCTGGACAGCTGTATGCCTCATCTCTCAGATTGACTTACAGAGGAACAGCCTATGGCATCAACGACTGTCTCATCTGAATATGAAAGCTCTCCAACGTCTTTCTACGAGAAAGTTGGTTCACGGTCTTCCAACTATACTATACAAAGAGAGCATCAGTGTTCGGCATGTCAATTAGGAAAAATGAAGCGAGCATCTCATAACGTCAAGCAAATTGCGTCTACTTCTCGACCATTGGAACTAATGCACATGGATCTCTGTGGGCCGATGCAGACTCAGAGTATCAATGGAAGAAAGTATGTGCTAGTGATCGTTGATGACTACTCTCGCTACACGAGGACAAAGTTCCTCCGAACCAAATATGAGACCGGTGACTTGATTATCAAATTTCTGAACACAACTCAAAATCTGATGCAACAGACTATTCAAGTTATTCGAACAGACAACGGCACTGAGTTCAAGAACAACCACCTCAGTGTATTTTATCAGAAACTTCGAATAAGTCAACAATTTTCAGCCGCCAAAACACCTCAACAAAATGGGGTTGTTGAAAGGAAAAACCGAACACTAGTTGAAGCAGCTCGTACAATGCTGATCCATTCAGGACTTCCACATTTTCTATGGGCTAAAGCAGTCAATACCGCTTGTTTTACCCAAAACAGGACGGTGGTTCACAAACGGTTCAACAAGACTCCGTACGAGATTGTGAATAATAGAGTGCCCAACATCTCATTCCTTAAAGTCTTCGGGTGCAAGTGCTTGGCGAACGAAAGAGAGCATCGTGCTAAGTTCGACCCTAATGCATTCGAAGCAACTTTCGTCGGGTATTCTTCAACATCAAAAGCGTATCGAGTATACATTAAGTCCAACCGAACAATTAAGGAAAGCTATAATGTCACTTTCCACGAAGTGGCACATATGGCTTCTGGTCAACTCAGTCCAGGACCCGTGCCTAACCAGCTAGCTCCTGCACAACTCAGTTCAGGACCCGTGCTTAACCCATTGGTTTCTGAAGACAACATCTCAGAACCCGTAATCACTGGTGTGTTGGCACAAAACCAACAGAAGATGGCAACAACCCCGAATTCAACGTCAGCAGAAGAAACGAGACTTGTACTAGACGATTTGGATTCTCTCCTTAAACAAATATATTGGTCATGCACTGCTACACCTACAGTGGAGTCTCCACCCGACGAGACGACGTACCAAGTTCTTCTTGTATCTCTACCCCACCCGATCGATCCAAGTGCAGTATTGGAACTTCCTCAAACAAATGATCAACCGGAGACTACAGGAAATCTAGACCCACAGATGGCTGACTCAACGACTTCAGCCTTGCCTCATGAGCGCAAGTGGACTAGAGGTCACCCGGTTTATCAGATAATCGGCGATCCTTTGGATGGAGTGAGGACACATCGTCAACACATTCTAATTAGCTGCTTCCTGAGCCAAAACGAGCCTACTAAGGTAGCAGACGCACTACGAGACCCGGATTGGATAATTGCGATGCAAGAGAAAATCAACCAATTCGAACGTCTTCAAGTGTGGACCTTGGTACCCGCCACCCCGTCCACATGGGAAACAATAGTCGGAACTAAATGGGTATTCAAAACAAGAAAAATGAAGAAGGTGAAGTGATCCGGAACAAAGCAAGGCTAGTTGCGAAGGGATACAATCAACAGGAAGGCATCGACTACGACGAGACATATGCTCCTGTTGCCCGAATCGAAGCTATCCGCCTTTTTCCTGGCTAATGCGGCTCACAAAGACTTCAAAGTTTATCAGATGGATGTTAAGACCGCCTTTCTCAACAGCGTGTTAAAAGAACAAGTCTACGACGCTCAGCCAGAAGGCTTCGTTGATCAAGAACATCCTGATCACGTCTATCGCCTGGATAAAGCTCTCTATGGACTAAAACAAGCCCCACGTGCTTGGTACGATGTCCTGAGTGAATTCCTCGTGAATTCCGAATTCATACGAAGAATGATAGACACAACCCTCTTCATCAAATGGCAACACAAGATCTGATGGTCGTTCAAGTATACGTCGACGACATCATCTTTGGATCAACTAATCGACGGCTTTGCACGAAGTTCGGAGATCTATGAAAAGCAAGTTCGAGATGAGTCACATGGGAGAGATGCAGTTCTTTTTAGGACTACAAATCAGGCAAGTCGGTCGACATCACACTATCTCGCAGCATCATTGGATCTCTTCTCTACCTCACTTCGAGCCGGCCGGACATCATGTTTGCCACCTGCGTTTCCTTAAGGGCACTTCTACCCTTGGACTATGGTATCCAAAGGATACGAACTTCAAACTCATTGCCTACACTGACGCTGATTATACAGGTTGCCGAATGGACAGGAAAAGCACGTCTGGTGGCGCTCAATTTCTAGGAGAAAAGCTAGTCTGCTGGTCATCCAAAAAGCGGAATTGTGTGTCAACTTTGACAACCGAAGCAAGAATACGAGACTGCTGCCAGTTGTTGCTCCCAGATGCTGTGGATGCGGACACAGCTTCGCGACTATGGGTACAATTTAAATAATATACCCATATATAGTGATAGTCAAAGTGCCATCGCTATTACTTGCAATCCTGTTCATCACTCACGCACAAAACACATAGATATAAGATATCACTTTATCAAAGATCACGTAGAAAAAGGCACCATCGATATGTATTTTGTGAACACGGAATTCCAACTAGCCGACATTTTCACCAAGGCTTTGGATGAGAAACGATTCCAATTCCTTGTCGGAAAATTAGGCATGTTGAATCTCCCGTAATATGTGCATTACCTGATCTTCTATGCTATCACATGCTCTATTCTATGTGTTTTCCATGCTTATTTGTCGTTATCTTGTGTGATATCAAAAAATAATAATATATATATATAAAAAATGTAATATAACGGGGTATGACGAAATCCTTTTAGGATGCTTTGATCTAAAGTCACTTAGAATTTTCCCCGACATGCGATCGATTTAATTGCTTAATTTTGTCAGTCTAAATCACATTCTTGTGTCTAAAAGGTCATTAGGTTGCTCCACTAGACACAAAAGTCACTTTACATGTGTGAGAATTCAAACCTTGTTTTTCTTTCTTTGGATCTAATTCTCGAGTGAGTCACACATCAATAACTTGTCTTACCTAGTGATTGGTTTCATACTCACCTTGCTTTAGATCGTTAGGAAAATGATAAGGGCGCTTAGGAATATCCTCACTCGGCCTTATATAATTTTTCCCTCACATTAGCCCTTAGTCATCCACTTTGAGCCTTCTCCGATGTCCTTTTCTTCCTTTTTGAAACCCATTCCAAGCCTTCAACCGATTTCTATACTCTTCGGATGGTTTTTAAAATGAGAAAGGAGGGGGAGAAAACAAAAGAAAAGGGGGATGTTGACAAAAGAAGGCATTGCTCAACGCGCAAAATCAGACCAAAGGAACCTCCCTTCCGACTATCTTGCAGAAAGTGGCATGGTTTCTGCTGTGAACTTCTCCAACGATATCTCGTACGCTCGTCAGAACGGCTGGAAGAGGAGCACCACGAAGTGAACTTCTCCAACGATAATCCGGTCTTATATCGGGAAACGAGAAGAGGAGCGCAGCCTCGGGTACGAATTCCATAACCGTGAACTTTTCCAAATAGATAATCTCTGAAACCTCTATAAGGATTAAGAGAAAGGAGCACGATATCGGCCCGAGAACCAACAAGAAGTACTTCGCCTACGATAATCTCCTATAGCCCACTTGGAGAACAGGAGCTTCACTTGAGCATAACTTAAAAAGGGATAGTTCTTAAAAGAAAAAGAGGGAGAAAAGATTGAAAAGCAGAAAGACGCCGAAGAAAAAGGGAGACGGACGTAGAAATGGAAGATGACGAAGAGATAAGCTCACTTTCCCCTAAATTCCTTCCCTTCTAAGTCCTAGCCAAACTAAAACTCTTACACCCCCTTTATTCCAATCGACGGTCTCTCTCGCTTGGGTGAAATGATTAAAAAAATGCCTCGATCACAGTTAAATTGACTTAAAATTGCTTGTGTTGACTTGAGTGATATAAATATAAAATCCCAAGTAAGAAATAATTGAGTGCAAGAGAGAACCTTGTGAGAGTTGTCGAAATGGACCAGTCTATGAACTTAGGACTTTAGTTTGATGACATGACTTGAAGACATTTTCTTCTATGTTTCGTAAAATTTTAGGTGTGACGATTGATCGAGCAAAATAATCTGACCCCATACTATAATAATAGTAAAAATACGAAAAAAATTAACAAAAAAATAATAAATATATATAAACTTAAAATATATATATAGGTAAATAAAAAATATATATATATTATATAATATATATAATTCGCACATTCTAAATGTAATTTTAAAATTGCATTGGTACTGAATTGTTTAAATGCGATAAATTTTTCATTGCTCTTATCCTCACACAATATTATAAGTACATGTTTTCGGGACCATGTATATGTGCTTAATGAGTAATTTGTGTGTTATATGCTCGCGACTTGAATTGATTTCATATGCTTGCATAGTTAGTCATTCTTGCGCATTATTTGAGGGGGAGCATGTAAAATCTAAGCGTTTCAGATTCCTTCAAACAAATTACGGAGCAAGACGTCGACACTACAAGGAAAGAAGCTAGTCACAGACCAAATATTTCATGCCTAAAATAATTGTTGATTAACTCCATTATTTCTAACATCTTCCTTCTAAGTGGTACAAGATTTTTAATTTTTGCCAGGGAATCAAGATGTTACTACACGGAAAATACAGGAAGTTAATTGCATTAATTTTAATTCTAAGGGGGAGCCTTACAATGTGATTTTTAATTGAAATAGGGGTCAATCTGAAAATCTGATTTAGTCGCTAAGATAGAAGATTTTGACCGAAAAATTATTTACATCGAGAAATCTAATTAGGATTTTTTGTGAGTGAAAAACTTAAGCACTGAATAGACAATTTAGATGCGCAAATTTTATCGAGCGTAAAACTTACAATCGCAAAATAGAATTTTTGATTTAATCTCAACTTGGTCGCAAAAATTTAGCAGGCGAAAAATTATTTCTCAACGCTTAATTTTTCGATCGTAAAATTCCGCGCATAGGATTTATTGATCGAAAAATTTCTCGACGATTGACTTAGTCTGTCGTTAACTAATTTCTCTATAGAAATTTATCGTAACGAAAATTTTTACTTACAATCGAAAATCACACACACCGCTCGACAAATTTCAAATCGAAAAATTTTATTCAATCAAAAGAAAATTCTCACGACAGTAAATTTACCGGAGAAATAATTTCTCGATCGTAAATTTACACGGAATTTTTCTCGATCGTAAAATTGATCGACTACAGTCTCAATTTCGACTTCAAAACACTTAGAAAATTTTTCTCCAAGTCTTTTTACACTGTAGCGAACATTAGCGAATAAAATTTTCTCGATCGAAAAATTACACGGAGACATTACAATTGAAATCAATGCATAGGAAATCAATTTGAAAACCATTTTATCGAGCGAAAAATTTCTCGGCATGAACAGTGACCTACCCGTGATTAAACACTTAGAAAAATTTTTCGACTATTTTTACGCGTTAAGTGTTCATATAAAATTTGCCATTACATTTTTTCAAAATCAAGTATCCTATATGCATATCATATGATTTCAATTCAAAACTCATCAACATGTCATGACTTGATACAATATTATAGTTTGATGAAATTAAATGCATTTTCGACTATAATAAAAATTATGAACTAATGAACTTTTATATCTCTCTATTTCTTTTTAGATGGATCGCTACCCTCGATACAATCATATATATGACCACATCCTGTATTTGAAGGTCCAGGATACGAATTTCCAGCTCGATCTGAGCACATTTCGGTGCCGGGACGAGATCATCGTATCTATCCTGCGAGGCCACCCCCATCTGGCACGCGTTGACGATCACCGCCTCGGTGCCGATGGTCTATCTCCAGCAATTCTGTGGATATGTGCAAGGAGCTGTAGCGAATGGGGCATTCTCCTTCACACAAGAATCGGGACGCTGCATATTCATATCAGCAAGAGCTAGTTCGGGATGATACTGGACTTGCCACACAGTGACAACTACGACCCGCTCCCGTCTGATGCAGAAATGGTCCACGACTTCATACAAATGGGATATCAACCGCAGCTCACCAAGTTGGCTCAGGTCCAGAGCAGCGGTATCCCTCACCCCTGGAAGACATTGTTCGGGATACTGAACAAGTGTCTATCACCCAAGCATGCCGGCTTCGACAAGGGCAACGGCTATATACTAGGGATCTTTCACGGTCTCGCTTTCTCCAGAAACTACGATTTTGCGCAGCTAATCTGGAATGATCTGGCTGAACAGATTCGGCTGAAAGGAGAATCAAAGATCAATGACGTGCCCTATGCTCGATGGTTCAACGTGATCATCAGAGAGTGTCATGGAGTTACAGGCGGAGAACGTCCCTCAGCTACCTCCCGGAGGAAACTATCAGCTCCTCATGGACTTGGACCAACCGTCGATGCCGATTCCACTCAACCTACTCAGGCTCGCAGACCACGCGGGAGCTGAGTATAAGTGATTCTGCCGGGAACACAATTTAATGGAGCAAATGATCAGAGGCCCCGACAGATGTACATGTGAGCCCTCCCCAACCGGAACACCAACCAAGCCCTGACGACGCGATGATAGATGTTGTCGCTCAGGAGCTTCAACATGAGTCTCCTCTGGTCGAAGAGCCAATGCCCGACGTAGATGATACCTTGATAGACGTCGTGGCTACCGAGATGGCGCTCGAGGCTCCTGCACATGAATACCAGTGGAAAGTGCCCATACATGTAGGCGTGCTCGAAGACCGATCACGGATGAAGTTTGTGGATCAAGATGAAGACGATAATCAGATTTGACCACTGATTTAATGGTTTATGTTATTTTTACAGGATGTTACCAACCCGGCCCGAAACCAGCACCGAAACCGCCCCTTATAATTTTTGATATAAATATTATATATATTTATATAAATAGAAACATATATTTAATAAACAATAATATATAGAAGAATTTTATAAATGCGGGGAGTTTTTTCCCGAGGGCGGATCTCGGGTCCAATATAAAATAAGTGATGCATGTCAATTATTAATAATTTCTCATGTATCATGCAAAATAATGATTTATTTATATTGTAATATTGCATTACACCTTACTATTCTTATAAATATATTTAGCGACTGACATTCATTAGAAACATGTAATTTGCACTACTGATACGAACATCTGAATGTTGGCATTTTTCACAATATACGACTGAAAAATTATTATGGCCAGAACAGATCAATAAAAATAATTTGTAATTTACAATGCAATATTTTTTATATTATTACACGTATAAAAAAATATATTGGACTTTACAATATACGATAGAAATATTATTATGCGCGCATGTCAATTAAAATAATTTCTCATGTATAATGCAAAAATTATGATTATTTATATTGTATAATACATTACACCTTATGAATTATAAATTATTTACTGACTGACATTCATTAGAAGCATTTAATTGGCACTACTAATACATATGAATGTTGGCATTCTTCACAATACACGACTGAAATATAATTATGGTGAACGCCAAATAAACTTATTTATTTAATGTATAATGCAATAGTTTTATATATTGTTACATGTATAGAAATATATTGACATTCTTTACAATACATGACTGAAATATTATTATGGCCCAGAGCAAGTAAAATAATTTTTAATTAATGTTTGCATTCTTCACAATACACTGCTGGAATATTATTATGGCGCACGTCTAATAAAAATGATTTGTAATGTAATAATGCAATATTTTTTTAAAATTGTTACATGTATAAAAAATATATTCGACATTATTTACAATGCACGACTGAAATATTATTATGGCACAAATCAAATAAAAAAATTCTAATGTAGCATGCTATAATTATTTATATTGTAATAATTCACTACACCTTATTACTCTTATAAATTTATTTAGCCGGTGCCATTCATTAGAAACATTTAATTAGCACTACTGCATACGAACATCTGAATGTTGTCATTCTTCACAATACACGGCTGAAATATGCATGTCAAATAAAAATTATTTCTAATGTATAATGCAATATTTTTATATTTGTTACATGTATACAACATTTATGTTTGACATTATTTACAGTACACGACTGAAATATTATTATGGCCATATCAACAAAAATGATTTCTAATGTATCATGCAATATATAATTGTTTCTATGATACACGTAAAAAAAACTTATATTTGACATTTTTACAACCGACTTCATTAGTAGTGTATACTCATATATTTTTTTTACATGTTTAACAATAAAATAATTATAATATTGAATGATACATAGAAAATATTTAAGGCGCACAAGAAATTTGTAAGAGGCGTCTAAGTCTTTATAAGTAGTTGTCAGTAGTTCAAATTTAATGTGTCTAATGAATAGAAGTCGTTCAATAAGAACTCATTATTTGGCATTTCCACGACTTTCTGTGTGTTGTTCTCTCTCATTGATATCTTCAATTATCAATAAAGAAGACATATACGAGCATGTCATGATGAAAGAATAAATACATGATAAAAGAAGAAAAGAGTGTTGATTAGTGTACGAACCCATCGAAGCCATACAATATCGTCGGGATGAGAGATCTCTCAGCTTTTCGTCCGCATCAAAACCCGTCATGTAGTATTCTCCGACAAGATAACCCCTTGCCCTAACAGACAGGCTTACGGTTGTCTTCTAACCCTCCCTACGTATCCTCTTAAAGAAATAATAATGAATGTATGAACGAACTTAAAAGCAAACTGAGAAAAAATCAACAACAGCATCAAAAAATTACAATGTTAAAAGACTCATCAAGTAATTAACAGATGCATGTACTTTAGACGATTGATTTAATAGATTGTTTTACATACCCAAAACCATCTCGAGCGAGATGAAGGGCGTTTGCCGCTAACTTGGTGACCATCGATTCTAAGAGGTTATTAAAACGCTTATGTTAGTATGGAACATGTAAACAATTGTCTGAAATTTGAACGACCAACACCTTATAAAGATGTGGATCATATGACATGAGTCAAGCAACAAACAACACTACATACATTATATGGAACTTCGTAACAATCTTTCGACATTTGGCAGCAGCCACATACCTATTCATGAAGCATTCGGCACAATCGTTTTTCCATTACATTAGGGTTTACACGTTATTTTGCCTCCACATCATTGGTAAGCAATGTCAATTAATAAGAGATTAAGTTGTTGAACCTAAAGAGAGTTGACGTATACCTTCCGAAGTTGGTTGTCATGCATGGTCAGTTGTATGTTATCGTGTATTGAGATATGTGTCCAGTAGGTATCAAGATTTTAATCATCAAAGGAAATTATATGGGGATACCAAGTTCTTCAAACATTCAGACATTATAGACATATTATACCACAAAACCTTTAACACCATATAATATAATATATTACCGTACTTTTTATTGAATATTGTGTATGAATGTATTTGATGAGTATCAGTCTCACAGTACTTATATATCATGTTTTATATTACTCTGTTTTGCATCATCTCGACTTCTTTGATCTTCAACTGGTCGAAGTATTAGGAGAAGATCTCAAGTCCACTCTACCCACCTTCAAGCTAAGGAATCGGAGATTGTAAGAATTTTTTTTAACATCAATATTGCACGACTGCTCCATTGATCGACTATATTCTATACAATAAAAAGTTTCTTGCGGTATGAAATAGTTTTCGTACGGCCGTGCAGTTTTTTGAGGGTGTAAAGAGTATGAAGTCTACAACAATTAGTTGAGAGATTGCTTAACTAACGGTGTGCAATAAGAACATAATGCACTACTGATGTATATTGTTATAATGCACTACTGCATCGTTCGCGGTCGTGCAGTTCTACATAATTATGTTTCTAATTTCACAATCCATGATTAACATATATGTAGGGTTTATCATGTTTTGGCACAACTGTTATTCAAGCAGTCGCGTAATTAAGGGTTTGTCCTATTTTTGCACGACTGTTATTGAAGCAGTCGCGTAATTTAACAAACAGAAGGTCGTGCATAATTTCAAATGGATCTGACCATGTAAGAACGTCGTAATAGTGCATTATAACATTATACAACAGTCATGCATTCATATGCAAAATTTTACGACCGTAAGTGAACATAATGCATGCTTATCTAATAATTTATTGGATGAAGATAGGGAAACTTTAGACGGAAAGGAAGTAAACAAAATGTTTGCCACTGACTTTAGGAGGTTTCATACATCCATTCAGATATGTTTTTACAGGTTTGACATGTAATTGTAACATCTCATCGAAAACATTATATTGAAACAAATTTAAGAACATATGATAGATTTATTTACTTCGCGCGAAATAGATTGTCTTATGAATGCATAGGAAAACATTGGAATCTATAAGAATACACTACCGATGAAGACTTAAACAACTCTTACAAAATTGTTCCCCCACTGGAATACATTAGAACATTATATTCGTACCACTGACAAATATTCAAACATATCACACAAAAATGTAAATGATGACGCGATTAATAAAAATATATTATTACAAAGTTGCATGAATTACTTAATCACACGAACTTTATTTCATATAACACATTAATATTGACCATATAATTTTCAACTGTGATTACAAATTTTAAGAATGAAAAATGAGAAGTAACAGTTATAAGAAAAACCCTCCCACAGTATATTATTTTTTGCCATTTAGTTGTATAAATGATTAGGTATTTTTTGCCCCGGCTGGGTTCGGCGCGGGTCCGGATGTTGCCAACACCGGCCCGAAACCTGCCCCGAGAACGCCCCTTATAATTTTTTATATAAATATTATATATATTTATATTACATAGAAATATATTTAATAAATAATAATTTTATAGAAAACTTATGAATACGGGGCATTTTTTTGAGGCGGATCTCGGGTCCACTATAAAATAAATGGGCGGGTCTCGGGTCGACTATAAAATAGATGGCCCCGATCGCGGATCTCGGGTCTTTCCGATAGTAATATATCTAATAAACTAAAAAATCTCTTAAAATAACCCGTGCATCGCACATTGCAGCAGAAGCTTCTGAATTTTCTGGGCAAAAATTGAGTGGTCTGTTAGATGCTATAAGTATGGTCATCATCTTTGCTTTAGTTATCGTCGTCTTTGTGTTTTATTTTTGTACGTGAATGTGGAAATGTGCATTAGGCTTGATTACTGGTTTGCAATAATTAAATTGTTGTAAGGTCAGGATTATGACTGTTATCTATGTGTCTCAGTATAGTTGGAGATTGTGGATTTGTATGTGTTGTGATTTGTGTCTCAACATATGATTTGTCATATGCAAGTAATAGCGTGATTCACCAATTATATTTATCAAACTGCTATTCTGTTAGGTATTGGAGGGACAAGTATTTCAAGTGCTTGGCGGTGTTGTCTGATTTTATTTGGTGGAGCGCACATGGATCACACATGGGACCGTGCGCATGTATCCGATTTACTGCACTCTTATAAGTCGGATCAGCGGTCCTCAAATTAATATCATCATGTGTTGTGGTTTCATATGTAAGTTCCAATATAAACGGCCTCCAACAATTATACTAGACTCTATAAATTAAAAATTTATATTGGAAATTTATTTATAGTTTGTTATATTTTTGCACGGTTACTGAAGCAGTAGTGTAATATGGCAACCAGGCTGTCGTATAAAATCATTTAAGAATGACGGAGTAGTGCATTATGACATAAAGCAGTCGTGCATTGATATGCAACATATTTTGCACGACCGATGTTTTCGCATGACCGTTAATGAATCATTTAAGAATGACGCAGTAGTGCATTATGACAGATTGCAGCATTCATGCATTGATATGCAACATCTTAAGGTCGTAAGGGAACAAAATAAAGCAGTAGTGCATTAATTTGTAACCTGTTTTATATAACTATTAAGCATTCGCCTTGAAGTACTGCACGCCGTGTGGGGCCAAGAAAATCAAAAGTTTGGTCGAGAACGTAGTGCATAATCATTTTCGCTTTGAAGTAGTGCACATTTTGGTGGGTGCAAGTAGTATGTATTTGAATATTTATTTATTTATTGTCGCTCACCTTTTGGCAGATGCAAGTAATATGTATTTGTTAGCTTCATATGTGTTTACCTACGTTCATGAATGTGCTTTGCGTGCGACTATCGAGTTGAACGCATGTTTCAGTTGATGTTACTTTAACTAAATGGTTGATCTTTTCTATATAACTACGCATTCGCGTTGAAGTAGTGCAAGTGGTGAGGGCGACGAATATCAAATGTTTGGTCCAGCTTCGTTCCATAATCATTTTTGCTTTGTCTAAATTTTCAGTTTTCATTTTGTTTAGAGTCGGTGAGCTTTTTGCTTACAGTCGCTCACCTTTTTGCTGGTGCAAAAAATATGCATTTGAACTCCTTTTGTTTTTTGGATGACTGTTATAATAGACGTTTATAAATTAAAAATTTATAATGAAAGTTTATTTAGGGTTTGTTATATTTTTGCACGACCATTATTGAAGCAGTAGTGCACGCCATGAGGGCGAGGAAGATCAAACATTTGTTCCAGATTTCATGCGTAATCATTTCCGCTTTGAAATAGTGCACATTTTGGCGGGTGCATGTAGTATGTATTTTGGCATTTATTTGTTTACATTCGCTCAAATTTCGACGGGTGCAAGTAGTATGTATTTGTTTATATTTCTACATTTATGAATGTGCTTCACGTTGGGCTATTGAGTTTGACGCATGTTTCGGTTGATGACGACGATGAAGATCAAACGTTTGGTCCAGCTTTTTTCATAATCATTTTCGCATTCCCGTCGCTCAGCTTTTTGTGGGTGCAACAAGTATGTATTCTGATTTATTTGTTTGGTTTATATGTATTTATCTATCCTATATAACTATTATGCGTTCGTCTTGCAGTAGTGCACGTGATGAGGGTGAAGAAGATAAATATTTGGTCAAGAACGTCGCGCATAATCATTTTCGCTTTGAAGTAGTGCACAGAGCGGGTGCAAGTAGTAACTATAATCATCTTCGCTTTGAAGTAGTGCACATTTTAGGGGGTGCAAGTAGTAAGTATTTGAATATTTATTTGTTTACAGTCGCTCACCTTTTGTCAGGTGCAAGTAGTATGTTTTTTGTTATCTTTATATGTGTTTACATGTTCTACACTTATGAATGTGTGCTTTGTGTTGGGCTATCGAGTTGGACTATGTTTCAGTTGATGTCACTTTAGCTAAATGAGTTGATCATTTCTATATAACTATTACGCATTCGCTTTGAAGTAATACACGTGATGAGGTGACGAAGATCAAACGTTTGCTCCAACTTTCGTTCATTCTCATTTTCAAGTTCTAGTTTTGTTTATCGTAGGTCAACTTTTACGTATAGTCGCTCAACTTTTTGCGGGTACAAAGAGTATGTATCAGAACATTTATTCTGATTTATTTGTTTGGTTTATATTCATTTTCATGGTCTATATAACTATTACGCATTCGCCTTGAAGTAGTGCACGGCATGCGGGCGAAGAATATCAAATGTTTGGTCCAGAATGTAGTGCATAGTCATTTTAGCTTTGAAGTAGTGCACATTTTGCCTGGTGCAAGTAGTACGTATTTGAACATTTATTGTATTGTCTCTCAACTTTTGGCGGGTGCAAGTAGTATGTATTTGTTAGCTTTATATATGTTTACCTCTTCTACATTTATGAATGTGCTTCGCATTGGCCTATCGAGTTGAACGCATGATTCAGTTGATGTTACTTTAACTGAATGAGTTGATATTTTCTATATAACTATTAGGCGTTCTCCTTGAAGTAGTGCATGTGATGAGGGCGACGGAGATCAAAAGTTTGGTCCAACTTTCGGACATAATAATTTTCGCGTTAAGCTTCAAGTTTCAATTTTGTTTAGAGTCGGCCATGTTTTGCATACAGTTGCTCAACTTTTTGCCGGTGGAAAAATATGTCTTGGAACATTTATTCTGATTTATTTGTTCGGTTTATATGCATTTACATGTTCTTTATAACTATTAAGCATTCGCCAGAGCACGTCATGAGGGCGAAATCACACGATTGGTCCACATTTCGTGCGTTATCATTTTCGTTGTCTATATCTTCAGGTTTATATTTTCTTGCACGTCGCTCAGCTTTTTGTTGGGTGCAACAAGTATGTATTGGGACACTTATTCTAGCTTTCAGGTATAATCATTTTCGCTTTGTCTAAAATCTTCAGATTTTGGTTTTGTTAAGTCTTTCAATTTTTGCATACAGTCGCTCAGCTTCTTGCGGGTGCAAAGAGATTATTCTGATTTATTGGTTTGGTTTATGTGTTTATTTGTTCTACATAACTATTACATATTCGCCTTGCAGTAGTGCACGAGATGTGGGCGAAGATCAAATGGTTGGTCCCAAACGTTGCGCACAATCATTTTGCTTTGAAGTAGTGCACATTTTGGCGGTGCAATGCAAGTAATATGAATTCGAACATTTATTTGTTAATAGTCGCTCAACTTATGGCGGATGCAATGCAAGTAGTATGAATTTGAACATTTATTTGTTAACAGTCGCACATATTTTTAATGCATGTTTCAATTTATGTTACTTAATAATGAGTTAATATTTTCTATATAACTATTACGCATTTGCTTTGAAGTAGTGCACGTTGTTAGGTCCTACGATTAACAACTCAATGATCCTAGGCATGAATTCTAAGTAATTCGATGATCCTGGTAAACATTGAAATTCGATCGAAAAACTCAAATGAAGAACAAGAGAGAGAATTAGAGTAGAGTGAGAAAGTTACTATTGTTTCTCTCTCTAGAAATTGAATTGCAAGCCTTTCGGATCAATTTCCAAAACTTTCTCTATTCAGCACAATTTGTACATGTATTTATACCAAACAAACTTGGTTTAAATATCAAACTAGTCCTAATCTAAGGACTACTATACAAAACGCCCCTAATTACAAGGACAACTAATGAAATCAAGCACAATTAAAATATATTCTCTACAATCTCCCCCTTTGTGCTTGATTGCGTTTCCGTGCCGTTTGTCCTTGTCGGGCGTAATACGATCTGCGCAAGCTAGGGGTGTTCGTAATTCGGTATACCGACCGAATTTACCGAATTACCGAAAATTCGGTACAAAACCGAACCGAACCGAAATTTTCAGTTTGGTATTCGGTTCTTCAAAAATGAAAATTCGGTAATTCGGTAAATTCGGTTCGGTATAGTTTCTGAATTTCGGTAAATTCGGTATACCGAATTACCAAAATTGTAATTAAATATATTATATTAGATTAATATTAAAATAAAATTATAATTATATTAAACTTTGCGTATTATTTTAATATTACTGAATTTTTATTATTTTTATTAGATTTCGGTTATTTCGGTTTTTACCGAATTTACCGAAATAAATTCGGTAAAAACCGAATACCGAAGCATTCGGTCGGTATTCGGTATGAATAATATTAGTACCGAAAATTCGGTAAACCGAATTTTTGGTTCGGTTCGGTACGTTTCGTACCGAATGAAAAGGCCTAGCGCAAGCCCAGCGCATGCTCATAGTTTCTAGCTGTTTCCCTCAGCTTCAGACTCTCCTCGACATCATCTAGCAATTCCATCAGAGCGGCTGTTCTCTCACGAACCTGTGGATTCTCAGCATCGTCTCTCGGTTGATTTCTTCCAACCTCTGCTCGATATTCCTCCTGGTGACCTTGAGCGTTCCGTCGTAAAACTTATGAATCTCTGTCTTCAGCATCAACCTAGTCTTCTTGGTAATTGAATTGTTGTAGGTGATGCCGATGACTGAGCTGATGTGCACATGATTGCTTGGAAGCCCTTCGATCTCAGGTCCTTTGTTGAGCGGTTCGGCCATATTGACCTTCTTCATGTTGCTCTCCAGAGCCATCTGAAGGTCATGCGCTGCAAAGTATTTGACTTGGCGCATCATGAACCGGTAGAGCCCTTCGAGGCCTTCCTTTTTGATGAAGCCTTGAGGACCCTTGTACTTCTCCACGTACAGCTGATAGTGGTTGTATACCTCGTCGGCAGGGGTACGGTAGGTCGCTCTCGCTCAGATACTCTCGGGTTCTGTCTATTCGCTCGATGACATAGTGAGGTGTTTGAAGTCCTCCTTTTGCACAGTAGACGGTGAGAAGCTGGCAAATTGGGAGAGACTCTTATAATGACTCTTGACTTGTCCTTTAGTCATCCCCAGCCTTACGTCAGGTCCTAGTTGAGTCAGCATCCAGAGGTATGTCATCCTCTTCTGCTGATCCCAGTGAGAGATACCTCTCAGCTCAAATTCATTCGGCTTTATGATTCTGTCTGGTGACCTCCAAATATTCTCACGAACTTCTTCGAGGAAGGGTATCTCTATTCTGATATTCTCCCACGGCGTGTCGATCCGAACGGTCCCTGGCATTTGTCTCGTGGGGGAAACCGCTCGTTGCGTGATCAGTTCTGAAAGCCCTGTGGGATCTTGTTCGTGGTCTACACCTTCCTTGAGTTCGTCGTCTTCTATCAGCACGAGGTCCACCGAAGCTTGTTGCCAAATTTGTCGAACTTCCTTGAGCCATTGTACTCGATGCTCCTCAGGCATATAATGGGTCGCCCACTGTTCTTCAAATATAAATCTGTCGAGATATTCATGTGGGTTGACTCCGTGTCCTGAAAGGGCCGGTTGTTCTGGAGCTGTTGAGGGAGTAGCTTGGGTTTGTGCCGGAGCTACGAGCATCGCAACACTTGCTTCTTCTTCTGGAATCAAGGGGCTTGAGTAGATTGGTGGTGTGGCTGGAGGCGTCCGTAGGTTAAAGGTTGGTGGGTCGATATGGGTTAGAGTGGTGGTGCGGTGCGTGGTGTGGGTGGTGGTTTGTGTTTGGATTTGGGTTTGGGTTTCACCTGCTCCATCACTTATTTGCCTCGTGCCCGAGCCTTGTCCTTGGCCACTTGTAGATGTCCGTGGCCTCTTCTCCCCCTCATGATGGTCCTGATCATCAGGATCGTCATGGCTGTGCCGTGAGTGGGAGCTTTGGCCTCGGAAAGTGTCAGTAGGTGGCTCAGGATGATTCACCAATCGCCTATAAAGGGATTCTTCTTGAGGCGCCGGATGGAAAGGCCGATCAGGCGGGCGAGTAGGATGTCGTGGAGCTCGGTTATGGTACGGTGTATGGGTTGATAAGGATGGATGAAGTGGCTAAAGGGTCGGTGGGTGTGGGTTGTGGAGGTGTGGGATTGGTTTGTGACGAAGGGCCTTCAGAGACAGGTGTTTTCCCGGTATCTCTTCGAGATGTCTCGATGGCTTGGAGTACTCTCTCCATGATTTTGTCTTCCATGGACTGTACAGTGGCAGATAGAGCGGCCTGGAATTGCTCGTTCGTCACAAAAGGTGCGGACGCCTCCTTGGATGGTCCAGGAGGACTGATGTCGCCTATTATCAACCCTTGAGTAGGCACCGACTCTTCAGGTTGGCTCACAGTCACTTGAGGTTGTGACTGTATGAGACTTCCACCCAATCCTCGAGTCGAATCTAGAAGATTCGCCTCTATGGGTGTTATGGCAGGCTCGGGTTGCGCCTGCGAACCAGATACTGGTAGATTTGGTTGCGGCTCAAGATTGAGCAAAGAAGTTGCCGGTAACACTCGTAGAAGTGGTCAGCATGGTGTCTGGTGTGGTGGTGACGGCCGGGATGAGGGACTCCAACTGAATGCTGTCTCCTGGGAGTCTTTCTTATCAGGCTAATTTCCTCATCAGGCTCCATGTCCGACGGGGTGGCTGTATGAGGAGTAGGGTCATAATCGACGTCCTCCAGTGCCTGATCTGTCACCCGTGGAAGCGAGCTTTTCCCCATTTCAACCTCGGGCTGTGCTATTGGTTGAATAACCTCCTCAATGGATTCTTCGAGCACGCCAACATGGACGGGCACTTCCACTTGATATTCATGTTCAGGAGCCTCGAGCGCCATCTCAGTAGCCACGACGTCTATTAGAGTATCATCTACGTCGGACATTTGTTCTTCGACCAATGGAGACTCCTGTTGAAGCTCCTGAGCGACAACATCTATCATCGTGTCTCAGGGCTTGGTTGGTGTTCCGATTGGGGAGGGCTAACTCCAAAAATTGGCGGGGGCCCTCGAATCATCTCCTTAGTAAGGTTATTCTCCCGACTGAATCTCTGATATTCAGCTCCCGCGGGGTCGACGAGCCGAAGAAGGTTGAGTGGAATCGGCATCAATGGTTGGTCCAAGTCCGTGAGCCGTGGATTGTGGAAGAATTTGAGCTTGGGTGGTTGATAATTTCCTCCCGGAGGCAGGCGAGGAATGTTCTGCTCATGCATCTTCATATATTGGCGGATGATGACATTAAACCACCGAGCGTAGGGCACATTCTTCGATCTCCGATTCTCCTTTAGCCGTATTTGGTCTGCAAGAGCATTCCAGATCAGCTGCGTGAAATCGTAATTTTTGGAGAATGCGAGTCCATGAAAGATCCGCAGTATGTTGCCATTGCCCTTGTCGAAGCCAGCATGCTTGGGTGATAGACACTTGTTCACAATCCCGAATAGTTTCTTCCAGGGATGAGGGACACCGCTGCTCTAGACCTGAGCTAGCTTGGTGAGCTGCGGTTGATATTCCATCTGCATGAAGTCATGCACCATTTCTGCGTCTGATGGGAGCGGGTCGTAGTTTTCGCTGTATGGCAAGTCCAGAATCATCCCGAACTGGTTCTTGTCCATATGTATGTGCCGCGTCCCAATTATTGTTGAGAAGGAGAATTCCCCATTTGCCACTATTCCTTGTATACATCCCAGAATTGCTGGAGATAGACCATTGGCATGGATTCAGTGACCGTCAATGCATGCCAGATGGGGTGCCTTTGTAGGATAGATACAATGATCTCGTCCGACACCGAAAGGTGCTCAGATCGAGCTGCAAGTTCGTATCCTGAACCTTTAGATAAAGGTTGTGGTCGTAGATGAGATTATAACGAGGGTAGCGATCCATCTGAGAAATAAGAGATATAATAGTTCATTAGTTCATAAATTTGATTTTAGTCGAAAATTGATTTAATTTCATCAAACTATAATATTGTATCAAGTCATGACATGTTTGATGAATTTTGAATTGAAGTGTAGCATGCATGTAGAATCCTTGATTTTAAAAAATGTAATGGCATGATTGTCATTTCGAATTAAATATGTAATGCGTGAAAGGAATTCGAAATTTTCTAAGTATTTGATCGAGAGAAATGTTACTGTTCATGCCAAGAAATTTTTCGCTCGAGAAATTGGTTTTGAAATTGATTTTCTATGCATTGATTTCAATTGAAATAACCCCGTTTAATTTTGCGATCGAGAAAATTTTATTCACTAATGTTCGCTACTGGGTAAAAGACTTAGAAAAAAAATCTTCTAAGTGTTGAAGTTGAAATCGTGAGACTGTAGCCGATCAATTTTACGATCGAGAAAAATTCCGCGTAAATTTACGATCGAAAAATTATTTCTTAGGTAAATTTACTATCGAGAAATTTGCTTCGATTGAATAAAATTTTTTGATTTGAAATTTGTCGAGCGGTACGTGATTTTCGATCATAAGGAAAATTTTTCGCTGCGTTATTTTTTTATCGAGAAATGAGTCAACGAAAAACTAAGTCAATCGTCGAGAAATTTTTTTCGATCAATTAAATCCTAAGCAGCGAATTTTACGATCGAAAACCTAATTCGATACAAAACGTATCTCAATTAAATCGGAATTCAATTAAGACTGTTTGAGATCGACAAAGTTCTTCGATGGCTTCAAACATTCAAATGCCCAGTTTCATCTAAACTCAAATTAGTGTCGAAGATGCAGATTTTCCGAAGATTCATACTACCAGATTCATAAAGAACATCGAAACTATCTTAAGTGCAGGCATTAATGTAGAATACCATTTCTAATTGTGCTTGATTTTATTAGTCGTTCTTGTAATTTGGGGCGTTTTGTATAGTAGTCCTTAGATTAGGACTAGTTTGATATTTATACCAAGCTTGTTTGGTATAAATACATGTAAAGCAATTGAGCTGAATAGAGAAAGTTTTGGAAATTGATCTGAAAGGCTTGCAATTCAATTTTTAGAGAGAGAAACAATAGTAACTTTCTCGCTCTACTCTAATTCTCTCTCTTGTTCTTCATTTGAGTTTTTCGATCGAATCTTATTGATCATCATTATCGTCGAATTATTTTGAATTCTCGCCTAGGATCTTAGAGTTGTTAATCGTAGGACCTAACAATTGGTATCAGAGCAGATTCGTTCTGTTTTGAATCAAAAATTGTTAGAATTGGATCGAAAATCATATTCTGGACACTGTTCATCGAAGAACAGTTTGGCGCGAAACTTATTTTCGATCCAATAGCATAATTATGTGCTTAATTGACTTGAATTTGATGTTTCTGTGCTCGGTTAAGTGCTAAACGTTGATTTCGATCTTCGGATTTAGGATTAAATCGAATCTGTGAGTTACTATTTGCGAAGAACATGAAGAACACGTTCTGATTTTGCTCAAATTCGACATATTTTGCTTCATAACGTGTTTAATTGCTTGTTCGTGCGTAGTTAGCAATTGATTGCGAGCAATTACCTGAAATTTCACTGTCTAATTCCTTGTTTTTGCTCGAATCTGTGTTAATCGTATTATGTGATTTTTTCTCGATCGTTCTAATTTTTCTCGCTAGGTTTACGATCGCATTAGTTTCTCGATCGAAAAACTTGGCGCGAGAATTTTTCTCGGTCAGAATACGAAGTCAGCGCTAGAATCGTCATCACCAGAAACGATTTTAGTTAGAGTATTTCTCGAGCATTATTCAGCGAAAAACTTTTTCGAGAGCGACCAATTTTGACTTTGCACGCGTAAAAACTTTCTCTCGAAAATTTTTTTCGGTCAAACCTTTAATGTTTGACCAGGCGAAAATCATTTACACGCGGGAAACGTTTCTAGTCAACAGATTTATTTTGACTTGTTGAGAAACTTACTAACGTACTGTTTCTTTACGATGGAAATAAATTCACGATCAAGAAATTTTTCTCGACGGAACGATTTTGGGCAATTTATTTCGCTCGTAAAATATTTCGCTGACAAACTTTCTCGCAGAGAACAGTACACAGTATATTCTATTTCGACGAAATTATTTTCAATCAAACTTTAAAGATTGAATCGAAAATAATTCTCGAACTAATTTTCCGAATCAAACGCTACTAACGAATTTTGTCACTTGTGAAGCACATTACATCATCTTCAAATCTTCAAAACAATTAACGAAGATCCTTCAACAACTCGACTACAATACAAAATGGATGCTTACTCGCTCGGAAATGACAACCGTCCGCCGATTTTGCAACGAGGCGAATATACCGTGTGGAGAAGTCGCTTCCTAAATTTCATCGCTCTAACAGATCAAGCTGAAAATCTACTACAGTCTCTTGAAGAGGGACCGGCACAATTCTGGGTCCATGTACCCGGTGACGAAACAGCTACTCCTCCAATTCCACCATCTAGGCGACTAAAGGAGCATAGGGAATACTCTCTAGAGGAAAGAGCTCGGGCTAAGGCTGATCTAGTAGCCATGAATACCCTCATGCAGGGCATCCCCAACGACATATACAGACAAATTGGTAGCCTTTCATCGGCTAACGGAATGTGGGGTGAACTGCATAGGATGATGCTGAGGACGGAAGTTGGCATAAAGGCCAAAAAGGCGAGCATTCTCACTGCTTACGACTCCTTCAAAGCAAAGCCGGAGGAGAGTCTATACGAGATCTACCAAAGGTACCTCACTTTTCTCAATGAGATGAGGAAGATAGAAATAACGAAGACAAATATGGAGACGAACATCAAATTTCTATCTTCACTGCCCGCGGAATGGAAGAAAATATCCACTCAGATTCGACAAAATAAAGATCTAGAGGAGTTGGATGTCCATGCCATGTTTGACAATCTCGCACAGCATGAGGATGATATCAGCGAGATTCTCAAAGAGCAGAAAGGCAAACAGACCGAAGACATTGTTGCCTTAGTCTCGGAGAAGAGGAGCTCAAGATCAAGAAAGGAAAAGATCGTTAGGCTTTCTGCTCTTTGAGAATCTCGCTGATATCATCCTCATGCTGTGCGAGATTGTCAAACATGGCATGGACATCCAACTCCTCTAGATCTTTATTTTGTCGAATCTGAGTGGATATTTTCTTCCATTCCGCGGGCAGTGAGCCAAATTTGAAAGCTCTAGGAAAGCAGTTAGCTCTCATAGGACAAATGATGAGCAAGAAGTACTTCAAGAAGAAGTCTTCAACCTCAGCCCACAGACTTCGGACTACAATCTCTAAAAACAAAGAACGTGCACCAGAGAGCTCCGAAGTCAAGAATCCTAATGAGGCTAACAAATGCTTCAATTGTGGCAAGCCATGTCACTTCGCTAGAGAGTGCACTCTTCCGAAGAAGAGAGATGCCAACTACTACTCCAGGAAGCTCCAACTGACGAAACAGAAGGAAGCTGGAGTAGCTCTCATGGCCGAAAAGGACCAGTGGATTGAGGACACGTCGAGCTCCGAAGAAGAGAATTTAGCTCTCATGGCCCGTCTCGACAATGAATCAGACGCCGAAACATCAAATCATACGGACGACGACAACGCATCCACATCGTCAAAAGAGGCAGTCTCTTCTTCTTCATTATTGAGCATGTTAGAATCATATCAAACACAACATGCTAACATGAAACGTAAGCAGAAAAGTGTAAAGGAAGTAGAGAATAAACTTGAGAGATCTCAGGAGAAGATAGATAGTCTCGAATCAGAACATAGGAGCTCTAGTGCGAAAATAGTAGAACTTACTAAGAGCCTACATTCTAGAGAGACTAGTCAACCTCAATTAGGACAGCATAGTATAGAGATTAAGGAGTTAGAAGATAGGCTAGCAAATCACTACAATTGTTTGGTAAGGAATCTCAACAAGAAAGCCACCTTAAATTGTAGGATAACCGAAGCTACCTCTACGATCACTAACTTAGAAGCTCAATTAGAAATATCAAATGCTAAGGTTAGCGAGCTTAGTAAGGAACTAGATGCCTGTCAAGCCGCTAAATTAACGGTAGAAAATAATTATGCTATCCTAACTGAGGAACGCGAGAAGCTATATGCAAAAATTAAAAAATTAGATGATCTTCTTACGCGTATGGGACATTCACAACAGACGATATTCTTAAACAAGCCCAAGGATATAGAGTTCTATAATCCAATAGAAGGCATAGGTTACACTAACCCACAAGTTTTACGGAAGAAAGAAATATATGATATTAAGCACATGGGTTTAGCTGCAACCTCACTTAGAAACATTACGGAATCGACATATGAAAATGCTTTCGATTCATCTATTAGACAAGCCTCACATGGGCCTGATATCCCCTTGACTACAATGAACTAAATGAAATAGACAAAAATAGGAAACCATCTTTAGTTCAAGTTCTACCTCCTGACTCTGAACTACGAGGAAGTCAAAAAGGTTAATTATCAAAATTCTCACATGCAAAATTAGATAAAGAACGAGAGAATTTCGAAGCTGAAAAGAAAAAACTCTTTAAGGAGATGGAAAATCTCAAGGCTTCCTCATCCTCCCAAACTACCTCTCACGCTATTACAAAAAGCATGAAAATCGAAAAATCGCCTTCGAAAGATCAAAAGAGCATTAATACTTCTATTAAAAGTGCTAAGACTAATTCTATTTCACCTACGTCCACAGAAAGCGTAGGGCCAGCACTGAAAACGAAGGCGAGAGTGTCTAGTTCTAAGATAAAGAAGGAGCCAGTAGATTTGAATGGTTCTAAAAATGTTACTCCTTCTGTTCCATTAAAAGACACTCGTAGTAGTAAAAGAGCCATTTCTACGTTCAAAATAATTGCTTCTACTTGTTCACTTCAGCCTATCACCTTCAGAAGCGACAATTTCGAAATAGGCTCTACCTAAAAAATTACCAATAATCATTCTGAAACAAATGCTACAAGGAAGACCCGTAGGAAACAAGCATGTACATGCATGTACTCACCTAAGGTATCCCGTAAAGATTGAGTCCCCAAGCACCTTAGGAGATTATTGAAAGAAAAGATCTTTTCCTCGATCAAACCTTCCAAAGCATTTGTACGTGCTGAAATTAACCTTTCCTTCAAGGTTCAACCCAAATGGGTTCCTAAATCTCCGCCTAGGACGACAAAAGCCAAAAAGGCCAAGTCTCCTATAGAGGCAAAACCCAAACCCACTTCTCCGAAAGTGGAATGGGTTATTAAAACTCCTCCTAATAAAAATTTAGGAATCATATCTGAACCCAACACTAAATCTGCTAATCTGAGAGGACCCATGCTTAAGTGGGTACCTAAAGCTCTCTAATTTGTTTTTGCAGATCCATCATGTGTGGTACCTCGACTCTGGTTGCTCCACACACATGACTGGTAAACAAGAGCTGCTGAGCAACTACAAAGACCGACCAAACGACAAAGTCAGATTCGGAAACAATGACTCAGCTCCAGTTCTTGGATTTGGACATATCATTCTGGAGAATCTGACAATAAAAGATGTCTCGTATGTCGAAGGCCTCCGCCATAACTTGTTCAGCATAGGCCAGTTCTGTGACAAAGGGTTCCAGATGGTCTTTCATGCTGACCGATGCAGAATTTTGGATAGTCAGGACACAGAACTCCTTCAAGGACTTCGGAAATCCAATCTTTACATGATCAACCTGATGTCCGTGCGGCCCTGGACAGCTGTATGCCTCATCTCTCAGATTGACTTACAGAGGAACAGCCTATGGCATCAACGACTGTCTCATCTGAATATGAAAGCTCTCCAACGTCTTTCTACGAGAAAGTTGGTTCACGGTCTTCCAACTATACTAATACAAAGAGAGCATCAGTGTTCGGCATGTCAATTAGGAAAAATGAAGCGAGCATCTCATCACGTCAAGCAAATTGCGTCTACTTCTCGACCATTGGAACTAATGCACATGGATCTCTGTGGGCCGATGCAGACTCATAGTATCAATGGAAGAAAGTATGTGCTAGTGATCGTTGATGACTACTCTCGCTACACGAGGACAAAGTTCCTCCGAACCAAATATGAGACCGTGACTTGATTATCAAATTTGTGAACACAACTCAAAATCTGATGCAACAGACTATTCAAGTTATTCGAACAGACAACGGCACTGAGTTCAAGAACAACCACCTCAGTGCATTTTATCAGAAACTTCGAATAAGTCAACAATTTTCAGCCGCCAAAACACCTCAACAAAATGGGGTTGTTGAAAGGAAAAACCGAACACTAGTGGAAGCAGCTCGTACAATGCTGATCCATTCAGGACTTCCACATTTTCTATGGGCTAAAGCAGTCAATACCGCTTGTTTTACCCAAAACAGGACGGTGGTTCACAAACGGTTCAACAAGACTCCGTACGAGATTGTGAATAATAGAGTGCCCAACATCTCATTCCTTAAAGTCTTCGGGTGCAAGTGCTTTGTGGCGAACGAAAGAGAGCATCGTGCTAAGTTCGACCCTAAAGCATTCGAAGCAACTTTCGTCGGGTATTCTTCAACATCAAAAGCGTATCGAGTATACATCAAGTCCAACCGAACAATTAAGGAAAGCTATAATGTCACTTTCCACGAAGTGGCACATATGGCTTCTGGTCAACTCAGTCCAGGACCCGTGCCTAACTAGCTAGCTCCTGCACAACTCAGTTCAGGACCCGTGCTTAACCCATTGGTTTCTGAAGACAACATCTCAGAACCCGTAATCACTGGTGTGTTGGCACAAAACCAACAGAAGATGGCAACAACCCCGAATTCAACGTCAGCAGAAGAAACGAGACTTGTACTAGACGATTTGGATTCTCTCCTTAAACAAATATATTGGTCATGCACTGCTACACCTACAGTGGAGTCTCCACCCGACGAGACCGACGTACCAAGTTCTTCTTGTATCTCTACCCCACCCGATCGATCCAAGTGCAGTATTGGAACTTCCTCAAACAAATGATCAACCGGAGACTAAAGGAAATCTAGACCCACAGATGGCTGACTCAACGACTTCAGCCTTGCCTCATGAGCGCAAGTGGACTAGAGGTCACCCGGTTTATCAGATAATCGGCGATCCTTTGGATGGAGTGAGGACACATCGTCAACAAATTCTAATTAGCTGCTTCCTGAGCCAAAACGAGCCTACTAAGGTAGCAGACGCACTACGAGACCCGGATTGGATAATTGCGATGCAAGAGAAAATCAACCAATTCGAACGTCTTCAAGTGTGGACCTTGGTACCCCGTCGACATGGGAAAACAATAGTCGGAACTAAATGGGTATTCAAAAACAAGAAAAATGAAGAAGGTGAAGTGATCCGGAACAAAGCAAGGATAGTTGCGAAGGGATACAATCAACAGGAAGGCATCGACTACGACGAGACATATGCTCCTGTTGCCCGAATCGAAGCTATCCGCCTTTTCCTGGCTAATGCGGCTCACAAAGACTTCAAAGTTTATCAGATGGATGTTAAGACCGCCTTTCTCAACGGCGTGTTAAAAGAAGAAGTCTACGACGCTCAGCCAGAAGGCTTCGTTGATCAAGAACATCCTGATCACTTCAGAGTCGAAAGAAGAGTCAGACTCCGACGTTGAGCCAAATTTTAAAGCTCTAGGAAAGCAGTTAGCTCTCATAGGACAAATGATGAGCAAGAAGTACTTCAAGAAGAAGTCTTCAACCTCAGCCCACAGACTTCGGACTACAATCTCTAAAAACAAAGAACGTGCACCAGAGAGCTCCGAAGTCAAGAATCCTAATGAGGCTAACAAATGCTTCAATTGTGGCAAGCCATGTCACTTCGCTAGAGAGTGCACTCTTCCGAAGAAGAGAGATGTCAACTACTACTCCAGGAAGCTCCAACTGACGAAACAGAAGGAAGCTGGAGTAGCTCTCATGGCCGAAAAGGACCAGTGGATTGAGGACACGTCGAGCTCCGAAGAAGAGAATTTAGCTCTCATGGCCCGTCTCGACAATGAATCAGACGCCGAAACATCAAATCATACGGACGACGACAACGCATCCACTTCGTCAAAAGAGGCAGTCTCTTCTTCTTCATTATTGAGCATGTTAGAATCATATCAAACACAATATGCTAACATGAAACGTGAGCAGAAAAGTGTAAAGGAAGTAGAGAATAAACTTGAGAGATCTCAGGAGAAGATAGATAGTCTCGAATCAGAACTTAGGAGCTCTAGTGCGAAAATAGTAGAACTTACTAAGAGCCTACATTCTAGAGAGACTAGTCAACCTCAATTAGGACAGCATAGTATAGAGATTAAGGAGTTAGAAGATAGGCTAGCAAATAACTACAATTGTTTGGTAAGGAATCTCAACAAGAAAGCCACCTTAAATTGTAGGATAACCGAAGCTACCTCTACGATCACTAACTTAGAAGCTCAATTAGAAATATCAAATGCTAAGGTTAGCGAGCTTAGTAAGGAACTAGATGCCTGTCAAGCCGCTAAATTAACGGTAGAAAATAATTATGCTCTCCTAACTGAGGAACGCGAGAAGCTATATGCAAAAATTAAAAAATTAGATGATCTTCTTACGCGTATGGGACATTCACAACAGACGATATTCTTAAACAAGCCCAAGGATATAGAGTTCTATAATCCAATAGAAGGCATAGGTTACACTAACCCACAAGTTTTACGGAAGAAAGAAATATATGATATTAAGCACATGGGTTTAGCTGCAACCTCACTTAGAAACATTACGGAATCGACATATGAAAATGCTTTCGATTCATCTATTAGACAAGCTCACATGGGCCTGATATCCCCTTTGACTACAATGAACTAAATGAAATAGACAAAAATAGGAAACCATCTTTAGTTCAAGTTCTACCTCCTGACTCTGAACTACGAGGAAGTCAAAAAGGTTAATTATCAAAATTCTCACATGCAAAATTAGATAAAGAACGAGAGAATTTCGAAGCTGAAAAGAAAAAATTCTTTAAGGAGATGGAAAATCTCAAGGCTTCCTCATCCTCCCAAACTACCTCTCACGCTATTACAAAAAGCGTGAAAATCGAAAAATCGCCTTCGAAAGATCAAAAGAGCATTAATACTTCTATTAAAAGTGCTAAGACTAATTCTATTTCACCTACGTCCACAGAAAGCGTAGGGCCAGCACTGAAAACGAAGGCGAGAGTGTCTAGTTCTAAGATAAAGAAGGAGCCAGTAGATTTGAATGGTTCTAAAAATGTTACTCCTTCTGTTACATTAAAAGACACTCGTAGTAGTAAAAGAGCCATTTCTACGTTCAAAATAATTGCTTCTACTTGTTCACTTCAGCCTATCACCTTCAGAAGCGACAATTTCGAAATAGGCTCTACCTAAAAAATTACCAATAATCATTCTGAAACAAATGCTACAAGGAAGACCCGTAGGAAACAAGCATGTACATGCATGTACTCACCTAAGGTATCCCGTAAAGATTGAGTCCCCCAAGCACCTTAGGAGATTATTGAAAGAAAAGATCTTTTCCTCGATCAAACCTTCCAAAGCATTTGTACGTGCTGAAATTAACCTTTCCTTCAAGGTTCAACCCAAATGGGTTCCTAAATCTCCGCCTAGGACGACAAAAGCCAAAAAGGCCAAGTCTCCTATAGAGGCAAAACCCAAACCCACTTCTCCGAAAGTGGAATGGGTTATTAAAACTCCACCTAATAAAAATTTAGGAATCATATCTGAACCCAACACTAAATCTGCTAATCTGAGAGGACCCATGCTTAAGTGGGTACCTAAAGCTCTCTAATTTGTTTTTGCAGATCCATCATGTGTGGTACCTCGACTCTGGTTGCTCCACACACATGACTGGTAAACAAGAGCTGCTGAGCAACTACAAAGACCGACCAAACGACAAAGTCAGATTCGGAAACAATGACTCAGCTCCAATTCTTGGATTTGGACATATCATTCTGGAGAATCTGACAATAAAAGATGTCTCGTATGTCGAAGGCCTCCGCCATAACTTGTTCAGCATAGGCCAGTTCTGTGACAAAGGGTTCCAGATGGTCTTTCATGCTGACCGATGCAGAATTTTGGATAGTCAGGACACAGAACTCCTTCAAGGACTTCGGAAATCCAATCTTTACATGATCAACCTGATGTCCGTGCGGCCCTGGACAGCTGTATGCCTCATCTCTCAGATTGACTTACAGAGGAACAGCCTATGGCATCAACGACTGTCTCATCTGAATATGAAAGCTCTCCAACGTCTTTCTACGAGAAAGTTGGTTCACGGTCTTCCAACTATACTATACAAAGAGAGCATCAGTGTTCGGCATGTCAATTAGGAAAAATGAAGCGAGCATCTCATAACGTCAAGCAAATTGCGTCTACTTCTCGACCATTGGAACTAATGCACATGGATCTCTGTGGGCCGATGCAGACTCAGAGTATCAATGGAAGAAAGTATGTGCTAGTGATCGTTGATGACTACTCTCGCTACACGAGGACAAAGTTCCTCCGAACCAAATATGAGACCGGTGACTTGATTATCAAATTTGTGAACACAACTCAAAATCTGATGCAACAGACTATTCAAGTTATTCGAACAGACAACGGCACTGAGTTCAAGAACAACCACCTCAGTGCATTTTATCAGAAACTTCGAATAAGTCAACAATTTTCAGCCGCCAAAACACCTCAACAAAATGGGGTTGTTGAAAGGAAAAACCGAACACTAGTGGAAGCAGCTCGTACAATGCTGATCCATTCAGGACTTCCACATTTTCTATGGGCTAAAGCAGTCAATACCGCTTGTTTTACCCAAAACAGGACGGTGGTTCACAAACGGTTCAACAAGACTCCGTACGAGATTGTGAATAATAGAGTGCCCAACATCTCATTCCTTAAAGTCTTCGGGTGCAAGTGCTTGGCGAACGAAAGAGAGCATCGTGCTAAGTTCGACCCTAAAGCATTCGAAGCAACTTTCGTCGGGTATTCTTCAACATCAAAAGCGTATCGAGTATACATTAAGTCCAACCGAACAATTAAGGAAAGCTATAATGTCACTTTCCACGAAGTGGCACATATGGCTTCTGGTCAACTCAGTCCAGGACCCGTGCCTAACCAGCTAGCTCCTGCACAACTCAGTTCAGGACCCGTGCTTAACCCATTGGTTTCTGAAGACAACATCTCAGAACCCGTAATCACTGGTGTGTTGGCACAAAACCAACAGAAGATGGCAACAACCCCGAATTCAACGTCAGCAGAAGAAACGAGACTTGTACTAGACGATTTGGATTCTCTCCTTAAACAAATATATTGGTCATGCACTGCTACACCTACAGTGGAGTCTCCACCCGACGAGACCGACGTACCAAGTTCTTCTTGTATCTCTACCCCACCCGATCGATCCAAGTGCAGTATTGGAACTTCCTCAAACAAATGATCAACCGGAGACTACAGGAAATCTAGACCCACAGATGGCTGACTCAACGACTTCAGCCTTGCCTCATGAGCGCAAGTGGACTAGAGGTCACCCGGTTTATCAGATAATCGGCGATCCTTTGGATGGAGTGAGGACACATCGTCAACACATTCTAATTAGCTGCTTCCTGAGCCAAAACGAGCCTACTAAGGTAGCAGACGCACTACGAGACCCGGATTGGATAATTGCGATGCAAGAGAAAATCAACCAATTCGAACGTCTTCAAGTGTGGACCTTGGTACCCCGTCCACATGGGAAAACAATAGTCGGAACTAAATGGGTATTCAAAAACAAGAAAAATGAAGAAGGTGAAGTGATCCGGAACAAAGCAAGGCTAGTTGCGAAGGGATACAATCAACAGGAAGGCATCGACTACGACGAGACATATGCTCCTGTTGCCCGAATCGAAGCTATCCGCCTTTTCCTGGCTAATGCGGCTCACAAAGACTTCAAAGTTTATCAGATGGATGTTAAGACCGCCTTTCTCAACAGCGTGTTAAAAGAACAAGTCTACGACGCTCAGCCAGAAGGCTTCGTTGATCAAGAACATCCTGATCACGTCTATCGCCTGGATAAAGCTCTCTATGGACTAAAACAAGCCCCACGTGCTTGGTACGATGTCCTGAGTGAATTCCTCGTGAATTCCGAATTCATACGAAGAATGATAGACACAACCCTCTTCATCAAATGGCAACACAAAGATCTGATGGTCGTTCAAGTATACGTCGACGACATCATCTTTGGATCAACTAATCGACGGCTTTGCACGAAGTTCGGAGATCTATGAAAAGCAAGTTCGAGATGAGTCACATGGGAGAGATGCAGTTCTTTTTAGGACTACAAATCAGGCAAGTCGGTCGACATCACACTATCTCGCAGCATCATTGGATCTCTTCTCTACCTCACTTCGAGCCGGCCGGACATCATGTTTGCCACCTCTTTCCTTAAGGGCACTTCTACCCTTGGACTATGGTATCCAAAGGATACGAACTTCAAACTCATTGCCTACACTGACGCTGATTATACAGGTTGCCGAATGGACAGGAAAAGCACGTCTGGTGGCGCTCAATTTCTAGGAGAAAAGCTAGTCTGCTGGTCATCCAAAAAGCGGAATTGTGTGTCAACTTTGACAACCGAAGCAAGAATACGAGACTGCTGCCAGTTGTTGCTCCCAGATGCTGTGGATGCGGACACAGCTTCGCGACTATGGGTACAATTTAAATAATATACCCATATATAGTGATAGTCAAAGTGCCATCGCTATTACTTGCAATCCTGTTCATCACTCACGCACAAAACACATAGATATAAGATATCACTTTATCAAAGATCACGTAGAAAAAGGCACCATAGATATGTATTTTGTGAACACGGAATTCCAACTAGCCGACATTTTCACCAAGGCTTTGGATGAGAAACGATTCCAATTCCTTGTCGGAAAATTAGGCATGTTGAATCTCCCGTAATATGTGCATTACCTGATCTTCTATGCTATCACATGCTCTATTCTATGTGTTTTCCATGCTTATTTGTCGTTATCTTGTGTGATATCAAAAAATAATAATATATATAATATAAAAAATGTAATATAACGGGGTATGACGAAATCCTTTTAGGATGCTTTGATCTAAAGTCACTTAGAATTTTACCCCGACATGCGATCGATTTAATTGCTTAATTTTGTCAGTCTAAATCACATTCTTGTGTCTAAAAGGTCATTAGGTTGCTCCACTAGACACAAAGTCACTTTACATGTGTGAGAATTCAAACCTTGTTTTTCTTTCTTTGGATCTAATTCTCGAGTGAGTCACACATCAATAACTTGTCTTACCTAGTGATAATTGGTTTCATACTCACCTTGCTTTAGATCGTTAGGAAAATGATAAGGGCGCTTAGGATATTCCTCACTCGGCCTTATATAATTTTTCCCTCACATTAGCCCTTAGTCATCCACTTTGAGCCTTCTCCGATGTCCTTTTCTTCCTTTGAAACCCATTCCAAGCCTTCAACCGATTTCTATACTCTTCGGATGGTTGTTAAAATGAGAAAAGGAGGGGGAGAAAACAAAAGAAAAGGGGGATGTTGACAAAAGAAGGCATTGCTCAACGCGCAAAAATCAGACCAAAGGAACCTCCCTTCCGACTATCTTGCAGAAAGTGGCATGGTTTCTGCTGTGAACTTCTCCAACGATAATCTCGTACGCTCGTCAGAACGGCTGGAAGAGGAGCACCACGAAGTGAACTTCTCCAACGATAATCCGGTCTTATATCGGGAAACGAGAAGAGGAGCGCAGCCTCGGGTACGAATTCCATAACCGTGAACTTTTCCAAATAGATAATCTCTGAAACCTCTATAAGGATTAAGAGAAGAGGAGCACGATATCGGCCCGAGAACCAACAAGAAGTACTTCGCCTACGATAATCTCCTATAGCCACTTGGAGAACAGGAGCTTCAGCTTGAGCATAACTTAAAAAGGGATAGTTCTTAAAAGAAAAAGAGGGAGAAAAGATTGAAAAGCAGAAAGACGCCGAAGAAAAAGGGAGACGGACGTAGAAATGGAAGATGACGAAGAGATAAGCTCACTTTCCCCTAAATTCCTTCCCTTCTAAGTCCTAGCCAAACTAAAACTCTTACACCCCCTTTATTCCAATCGACGGTCTCTCGCTTGGGTGAAATGATTAAAAAAATGCCTCGATCACAGTTAAATTGACTTAAAATTGCTTGTGTTGACTTGAGTGATATAAATATAAAAATCCCAAGTAAGAAATAATTGAGTGCAAGAGAGAACCTTGTGAGAGTTGTCGAAATGGACCAGTCTATGAACTTAGGACTTTAGTTTGATGACATGACTTGAAGACATTTTCTTCTATGTTTCGTAAAATTTTAGGTGTGACGATTGATCGAAGCAAAATAATCTGACCCCATACTATAATAATAGTAAAAATACGAAAAAAATTAACAAAAAAATAATAAATAATATATAAACTTAAAATATATATATAGGTAAATAAAAAATATATATATATATATATATATATATAATTCGCACATTCTAAATGTAATTTTAAAATTGCATTGGTACTGAATTGTTTAAATGCGATAAATTTTTCATTGCTCTTATCCTCACACAATATTATAAGTACATGTTTTCGGGACCATGTATATGTGCTTAATGAGTAAATTTGTGTGTTATATGCTCGCGACTTGAATTGATTTCATATGCTTGCATAGTTAGTCAATTCTTGCGCATTATTTGAGGGGGAGCATGTAAAATCTAAGCGTTTCAGATTCCTTCAAACAAAATTACGGAGCAAGACGTCGACACTACAAGGAAAGAAGCTAGTCACAGACCAAATATTTCATGCCTAAAATAATTGTTGATTAACTCCATTATTTCTAACATCTTCCTTCTAAGTGGTACAGATTTTTAATTTTTGCCAGGGAATCAAGATGTTACTACACGGAAAATACAGGAAGTTAATTGCATTAATTTTAATTCTAAGGGGGAGCCTTACAATGTGATTTTAATTGAAATAGGGGTCAATCTGAAAATCTGATTTAGTCGCTAAGATAGAAGATTTTGACCGAAAAATTATTTACCATCGAGAAATCTAATTAGGATTTTTGTGAGTGAAAAACTTAAGCACTGAATAGACAATTTAGATGCAAATTTTATCGAGCGTAAAACTTACAATCGCAAAATAGAATTTTTGATTTAATCTCAACTTGGTCGCAAAAATTTAGCAGCGAAAAATTAATTTCTCAACGCTTAATTTTTCGATCGTAAAATTCGCCGCATAGGATTTAATTGATCGAAAAATTTCTCGACGATTGACTTAGTCTGTCGTTAACTAATTTCTCTATAGAAATTTATCGCAACGAAAATTTTTACTTACAATCGAAAATCACACACCGCTCGACAAATTTCAAATCGAAAAATTTTATTCAATCAAAGAAAATTTCTCGACAGTAAATTTACCGGAGAAATAATTTCTCGATCGTAAATTTACACGGAATTTTTCTCGATCGTAAAATTGATCGACTACAGTCTCAATTTCGACTTCAACACTTAGAAAATTTTTCTCCAAGTCTTTTACACTGTAGCGAACATTAGCGAATAAAATTTTCTCGATCGAAAAATTACACGGAGACATTACAATTGAAATCAATGCATAGGAAATCAATTTGAAAACCAATTTTATCGAGCGAAAAATTTCTCGGCATGAACAGTGACCTTACCCGTGATTAAACACTTAGAAAATTTTCGAACTATTTTTACGCGTTAAGTGTTCAATATAAAATTTGCCATTACATTTTTTCAAAATCAAGTATCCTATATGCATATCATATGATTTCAATTCAAAACTCATCAAACATGTCATGACTTGATACAATATTATAGTTTGATGAAATTAAATGCATTTTCGACTATAATAAAAAATTATGAACTAATGAACTTTTATATCTCTCTATTTCTTTTTAGATGGATCGCTACCCTCGATACAATCATATATATGACCACATCCTGTATTTGAAGGTCCAGGATACGAATTTCCAGCTCGATCTGAGCACATTTCGGTGCCGGGACGAGATCATCGTATCTATCCTGCGAGGCCACCCCATCTGGCACGCGTTGACGATCACCGCCTCGGTGCCGATGGTCTATCTCCAGCAATTCTGGGGATATGTGCAAGGAGCTGTAGCGAATGGGGCATTCTCCTTCACAACAAGAATCGGGACGCTGCATATTCATATCAGCAAGAGCTAGTTCGGGATGATACTGGACTTGCCACACAGTGACAACTACGACCCGCTCCCGTCTGATGCAGAAATGGTCCACGACTTCATACAAATGGGATATCAACCGCAGCTCACCAAGTTGGCTCAGGTCCAGAGCAGCGGTATCCCTCACCCCTGGAAGACATTGTTCGGGATACTGAACAAGTGTCTATCACCCAAGCATGCCGGCTTCGACAAGGGCAACGGCTATATACTAGGGATCTTTCACGGTCTCGCTTTCTCCAGAAACTACGATTTTGCGCAGCTAATCTGGAATGATCTGGCTGAACAGATTCGGCTGAAGGAGAATCAAAGATCAATGAACGTGCCCTATGCTCGATGGTTCAACGTGATCATCAGAGAGTTCATGGAGTTACAGGCGGAGAACGTCCCTCAGCTACCTCCCGGAGGAAACTATCAGCTCCTCATGGACTTGGACCAACCGTCGATGCCGATTCCACTCAACCTACTCAGGCTCGCAGACCACGCGGGAGCTGAGTATAAGTGATTCTGCCGGGAACACAATTTAATGGAGCAAATGATCAGAGGGCCCCGACAGATGTACATGTGAGCCCTCCCCAACCGGAACACCAACCAAGCCCTGACGACGCGATGATAGATGTTGTCGCTCAGGAGCTTCAACATGAGTCTCCTCTGGTCGAAGAGCCAATGCCCGACGTAGATGATACCTTGATAGACGTCGTGGCTACCGAGATGGCGCTCGAGGCTCCTGCACATGAATACCAAGTGGAAGTGCCCATACATGTAGGCGTGCTCGAAGAAATCATAGAGGAGGTTCTTCAACCAGTAGCACAGCCCGAGGTCGAAATGGGGCAAAACTCTCTTCCACTGGTGACGGATCAGGCATTGGAGAACGTCGCTCGAGACCTTACTCCTCACACCTCTACCCCGTCTGACACAGAGTCTGACAATGAAATTAGCCTGTTAAGAAGGACTCTCAGAAGACTTAGCATTCAGTTGGAGTCGCTCTTCCCGGCCGTCACCACCGCACCAGACACTATGCCAACCATATCTACCAGTGTTGTTGGCACTTCATCGCTCAATCTTGAGCCGCAACCAACTCTCGTGGTGTCTGGTTCGCAGGCGCAACCTGAGCCTGCCATAACACCCATAGAGGCGAATCCTCTGGATTCGACTCGATGATTGGGTGGAAGTCTCATACAGTCACAACCTCAAGTGACTGTGAGCCAACCTGAAGAGTCAGTGTCTACTCAAAAGTTGATAACAGGCGACATCAGTCGTCCTGGTCTATCCACGGAGGCGTCCGCACCCTTTGTGACGAACGAGCAGTTTCAAGCCGCACTCTCTGCCGCTGTACAGTCCATGGAAGACAAAATCACGGAGAGAGTACTACTAGCAATCGAGACATCCCGAAGAGATACCAGGAAAGCCTGTCTCAGAAGGCCCTTCGTCACAAACCAATCCCACACCTCCACAACCCACACCCACCGACCCTTTAGCCACTTCCTCCATCCTTATCAACCCATACACTGTACCTATAACCGAGCTCCACGACATACTCCTCGCCCGCTTGATCGGCCTTTCCATCCGATCGCCGCAAGAAGAATCCCTTTATCAGCGATTGGTGGATCACCCTGAGCCACCGACGAACACTTGCCGAGGGCAAAGCTCCCACTCAAGGTGCAGACATGACGATCCTGACGATCAGGACCATCATGAGGGGGAGAAGAGGCCGAGGACATCCACAAGTGGCCAAGGACAAGGCTCGGGCGCTACGCAGACAAGCCATGGAGCTGGTGAAACCCAAACCCAAACCCAAACACAAACCTCCCACACCACGTACCGCACAACCACTCTACCAAATATCGACCCACCAACCTTTACCCTACGGACGCCTCCGCCCACACCGCTGATCTACTCAAGCCCCTTGCGTCCGGAAGAGGAAGCAAGTGCAGCAATGCTTGTGGCCCTAGCTGCAACCCACGCTACTCCCTCAGTCGCTCCAGACCAACCGGGACCCTCAAGACATGGCGTCAATCCATACGAGGTCCTAGATAAATACATCTTCGAAGAACAGTGGATGACCCATTCCATGCCCGAGGAGCATCAGAGACAACGGCTTCAGGACGTCCGACACTTCTTACAACAAGCATCCGTGGACCTCGTTATCATAGGAGACGACGAACTTCTGAGAAAGGATCTCTTTTCTACCTTAAACAGACAATTTGGTGTTGAAAATCGAAAGATTTTTGAGAAAATGGAACTGTCTGTGAAAGTTTTGCGCGAGAGAAATTTTTGCGATTTAGGGTTGCATGAGAAAAAGTTTTTCGACTGACAAGAAAGTGAACTTTTATTAACTCGCTGTAGATCAATGTTGGGTTTTGCGAATTCAAGTCCTTGAGTGCATTCCAATCTGGCGTACGGGAATCAGAATCATCAGGGGCAAGGACAGCCGGGATTTCAGCGCAAACCGTCCGGTTTCCAAAACGGGGCACCACGCCAATATCAGAACACACTCGCCGAAGGATCCAAAGATATGAAGGAGATGAAGGATATGATGAAGATGCTCCTCACGAACTTCATCAGCACCACCGCAGCCCATGAGAATCGGATGACAAAGATGGAGGAGTACATGGAGGCGAATGACATCCGTGCTCAGAATACAGATGCCTCGATCAAGAGGTTGGAGCAGCAAGTGGGGCAATTAGCAAAGCAACCGGCGGGGCGAAATCAAGGATCACTCCCGAGCTACATCGAGACAAACCCCAAGGAGTATTGCAATGCGGTGACCCTGAGGAGCGGGAAAGGATTACAAGAAGCTCCCGCCAAGCAGAATTCAAAGGAGAAAGTCGATTTCAAGGGCCACGACGAGCCAGAAGTGGAGGAAAACAAGGGCGACGGAGTCGAGAAGGTCAAGGATGACAAGGGAAAGATGCGACCATTCGTGAAGCCGCATCAACCAAAGATCCCGTACCCAGCTCGGTTGAGGGAAGCGGCACCTGAAAAAGAGAAGGTTCAACCTAAAACGGAGAAGGCTGCACCTGAAATAGAAAAAGCGAGGGAGATCGAGCGACCACCAGTGAGGCCATACCAGCCGAAGGTTCCCTACCCAGCACGTTTGAAGAAGGACAAAGACGAGGCGCTATTTAGCAGATTTATGGGTATGTGCAAAGAATTACATATTAACTTACCGTTTGTTGAAGCTGTTACGCAGATGCCCAGTTTTGCAAAGTTCCTGTAGGACTTGCTGACAAATCGACGGAAGCTCGAACATGTCTCCACTGTATACCTACGAGGATAGTGCTCGGCGATACTCCAAAGCAAGATACCGAAAAAGCTCAAGGACCCAAGGAGTTTTACTATTCCTTGTCGTATAGGTGACTTAGTAGTTGAGCATGCTTTAGCTGATCTAGGCGCTAGTATAAATTTGATGCCGTACTCCATGTTTAAGCGCTTAGGATTAGGTGAACCACGACCCACTAGGATGAGTATTCAATTGGCCGATAGATCGTTAAAATACCCCCTAGGTGTTATTGAGGATGTTCTAGTTAAGGTCGATAAGTTCGTTATCCCTGCTGATTTTGTGATGTTAGAGATGGACGAGGATGAAAATATTCCATTAATTTTAGGCAGACCATTCTTAGCTACAGGTGAGACTCTGATAGATGTTAGGAATGGAACATTGACTTTGAATGTAGACGGCGAGAAAGTTACGTTTAATATGACTGACTCGATGAAAAAGAGTAGCGAGCATGATAGTATGTGCCATTACTTGGATGTTTTTGTGCACGATCTCTCGTCTTCTGTGCAAGGTTTATCACGGGTTTTGAGCAAGGAGGAAGTCGGCGAGCCCACGATGACCATCGGCAAAAACAGCAAAGAAGTTAAGGACAAGAGCCCAGTCGAGGAGCGAGCGCCACTAGAGCTGAAACCGCTGCCCGACGAAAAGCGACAACTGCAAGGTATGGATGTAGGCGAGGGAGGCTTCCAGCCACCCTAAGCGAACGAAAGCACGTCCGGCTAAAGACGGTAAAGGAAGCGCTTCTTAGGAGGCAACCCAGGTTTTATCTATCTAGTACTTTCTTCTATTTTCCCATGACTATGATGCATATGAATATATCTACTATTTATGTCTAGTTCCTTTTTACGTTTCATTTTCTTTTTTAGTTATGTCAGGATATCACGAGTCACGATTCACGACCTTCACGCGTCCAATCACGACCACGTCACTTATTCGTCAGGGGAGTCCCGTTCTTTTTAACCTTCTTTCCATTTCTTTATTCATTTTTACGTTGAGGACAACGCAAGTCTTAAGTGTGGGGAGGGGAAAGTAGATCGAGAACGTACGTAAATTTTTTTTTGGCGTGTCTGCGAATCATTAAGTTCGTTGGAAAGGCATGATTTATTGAATTCAGGCATGATTACTTGCACTTATCTCAAGTTGGTTTGCATGACATGAAATTTTGTGAGCAATTAGGATATGCATGATTGATTGAATCGTGTTTGCCTGAATAGATATAGCGTTGCTTTGAGAGATTCGTACACATAACCCCTACGTTGTGAGAATTTGAGTCTGACGAGCTTATGCTCATTTTTATTTGTTGTGTGACGTGCCTAGTCTGTATCTCTCTAGAACTTGCCTGTCAGATGCGTGTTGAAACTATTTTTGGTGGGTTAGTATGAAAATGATGAGAGCATTAGGAATTAAGTCCATGGCCAAATTTTCCTACCACGATCCCCTTAGTTAGCCACATTGAGCCTGAGCCTATTCGTTTGCTTACCTCGTTAATTATAGAAGCCGCTGACCCGAGTAAGCCTTCAGAGATTATCTAAACCTGAGTTTAGGGCAGAAGTCGAACTTGAGAGTTATTGTTTCAATGTCTGATTTAGCTTGCGGCTCATATCAACCGATTTCACGAGGGGCTCAATACAAGGATGAAGACACCCAGCGTATTCGGAGTGAGCGAGGAGACGGACACGAGTGCCAAATTTGAGGCACTTCAGCAACAAATCGTTGCGAGGAAAGTCATCGGCACACTCCTCCCGAAATCCGAGCAGACTCAGCCCGTGAACGCCGTGTCAACCACCGTACCGACGCAGCATACGCCATACGTACCACTGTGTGGGATTTGTGGCGTAGCTCACGAGACCTCAGAATGCCAACTTGGGCAGCCGTTGGAGCACGTAGATTATATGGGCAATTACCAAGGTGGCCAGCGAAGTTACCAACCTCGAGTGCATTCCAATCTGGCGTACGGGAATCAGAATCATCAGGGGCAAGGACAGCCGGGATTTCAGCCCAGACCGTCCGGTTTCCAAAACGGGGCACCACGCCAATATCAGAACACACTCGCCGGAGGATCCGACGATATGAAGGAGATGAAGGATATGATGAAGATGCTCCTCACGAACTTCAGCAGCACCGCCGCAGCCCATGAGAATCGGATGACAAAGACGGAGGAGTACATGGAGGCGAATGACATCCATGCTCAGAATACAGACGCCTCGATCAAGAGGTTGGAGCAGCAAGTGGGGCAATTGGCAAAGCAACTAGCGGGGCGAAATCAAGGATCACTCTCGAGCTACAGCGAGACAAACCCCAAGGAGTATTGCAATGCGGTGACCCTGAGGAGCGGGAAAGGATTACAAGAAGCTCCCGCCAACCAGAATTCAAAGGAGAAAGTCGATTTCAGTCGGACATCGTTTACCCCTCCATCTGAGAGAAATACGAAACTGCAGCAAAGCTGTTCAGAGTGTCACGGGCGTGACACTACTGCACGAGGCCGTGACGAACGACAGTGAGCTCATTTTTTGCTCAGAGAGTGTCACGGCCGTGACCTATCGTGTCCCATGCCTTGACAGTGTCGAATTTCACTATAAAGGCCCGATTTTGATTCCGATAAGGGGGATTCCCACCAGATATCAATCCTAATTCATAAGAGACGAATTACAGACGCCAGAAATGCAGAATTCCATTGGAGAAGCGCGAGAGACGGATCAACGACGCAATCACGCCAAATTGAACGTAGAACGAAGATTCATTCGTGCCACCATCCCAGATCATCAGTATTCAAGATCATGAATTCTTCTTCGTTTCTTATTTCTTTCGTTGTTTTCCCGTCAATTATGCGTAGCTAAATCCCCTATGTGTTTGGGATTAGATGAACGCTAGGATATTTCGTAATTAAGACATATGTTTAATCGTGACTCGTGTTTATGACTTTTTATCTGTCTATGAAATTGTTTTGTCACTTTAATATGTCTATGTGTTAAAGTGATCGTGTGGAAAATCGTTTAGGGCGACAGCTAAACAACGATTAGGCCATTCGTAGAAGATAGGATTCGAGTATAGGGCGAAAGCAAATACTCGATCCTCGCCTTTAGTAATTACTGAACCTTAGATTCCCGCGAGCATTTAGGGCGACAGCAAACTCGTGAGCGGGTAGGAAATTACTGCGATCTAGTCAGAATCACGTAGGAGCGAGAATTCATTGTCTCAACCGATAGTACCTAGCGGAATTCGAATCCCGAGCACATCTTTATCATCTGAAAACTCTCGTACGAGTTTTAGGTGTATTCTTTTAGTCTCTCGTTGATTTAGGAGTAATCTGTTAGGACAGTTCGTGTCAAGACTCGTCGTCCGACCTCGTATTTCGTTCTAATCCTAAGTGCTTAATGGTGTGTTGTCGCGCAAAGGCATGAAATTACGGATAAAATTTTTCATTTTTAAAACTGCGTGCGGAAGTCTTACATACATGTCAAAAGAATGTTCTACAGTTTCCTGATCGTATCTACACAAAATATAAGTGCGTGTGTGTGCAGCGAAGGCTTCCTATGCGCCCGGCCTTCACAGGTCGTCATCCATACACACACTCCCACCTCAAAAGCAGCCGGATAGCTTCAAAAGATTGGCCTTGCATAAAAATCGGGTGACGTACCGTGATCGTCCGTACCTACAACACGTAACGTAAGGATGAGCCACCGAGGCTCAGTAAGCAGAAATTATGCCTGTATGCACGTGTCCTAACGATCGACAATCCACGCCGTCGTTTTCTAACGCTCATACTCTTTTTCCGACTGATACTCTTTTTCTCATACTCTTTTCTTGACTCGTACTCTTTTCTTATACTCTTACGTCATATGGGCCCCCGGCTTTCCATCCCACTATGCGCCATTTCATAGAGATCTCATGTGTGGAGGTTCACACACTAGAAGGTCACCCGAAGGAGTCTTCCCTTACCCAGTGTGGCCTCCACGCGGGCGCTTCTCACTGGTAGCCAACACCGAGGCCACTAACCGCGGAGGTCACCCGAAGGAATCTTCCCTCTCGGTTAGTGCTTTGCACTAGAAGGTCACCCGAAGGAATCTTCCCTTACTCAGCGCATGCCCCGGGCAGCATCCTCCAGGTTGCATCTCCCGCATACGGGGTGTTCCCCCAGCCTCTTATACAGGCCTTATGGCTTCATTTGCCATGGCTGCATAGGGGAGCCGTGACTCTTTATTGAGTCGACACAAACGCCAATATCGACGAGTTTATATATCGCACACAGGCGATCTCATGCACGCTCGTACCTAGCGTCTTATATACTACGCATGTGTGCAAATGCTCATGCCATGCTCATAAAAATATGCAGATCATGCTATTATGCATAAAATTAAATCATGTCGTACGTACACATTCCACATAAAGTCACGTAAGCACGAAATCAAATAATCATACACAGGCAAGTTACGTGTCGTAGTTGGATTTCTACTTACCTGTCGTCCAAACGAAATTAGTGTGCTTCTTCGTTCGTCCCCAGCGTTCGACCTTTTCAATAAAAATTGTTAGAGTATTAGTACCTTGTTTTCCTTATTTAACTTGTGGAAATAATTAATTTTCGTTATACTACTTATTTGGACTTGTATTAATTTCCTAGACTCCAAGTCAATTGATTTTGCCTTGTTAAGTTTCCTAAGTGACTTGATTCCATACCACGTTATGCTAAAGCTAAGTTTCGATCCTTAAGAAATTCCTATCTTATAACATTTCAATCCTAAGCTCGGCGAAAGTCATTTAATTTGTAGGGTTTCGCCCGATTAATTTTGTCCAATTGAGGTTCCTCAATTCCTAGTTTCGATCAACACCATGTACACTAGAGGGTCACTTTCGATCGAATTGGGGTTTCGCTCGATGTTGCATGATAGAGTATGAGTTTCGCCGTGTTTCTACGTCGGCATGACCTCATCTTGGTTTCGATCGAAACCCTACATGGATAGAGGATCATTTCAAATCAATTTTGAGGGTTTCGATCGATTCCACTTTCGATCAACTTGAGTTTCGCCGAGTTCTTAGGTCATCATGATGTCGTCCTAGTTTCGATCGAAACTTGCATGTGTAGAGGCTAATTTCAATCGATTGCGTGGGCTTGAAGGGGAGTTTCGCCGAGGTATTTCATCATCATGACCTCACCTTAGTTTCGATCAAAACTTGGCATGGGAAAGTATCACTTTCGAGCAATTGAATGTGTTGGAAATTGAGTTTCGATCGATACTCATGGATTAGAATGAGTTTCGGTCGAAACTCACGACCTATTAAATTTGTTATCTTGCAAATCGACTTAATTAAAACTTGAGTCTATTTTAGTGTCGCCCGAAACCTCGAAATTAATTTCCTACTTTCGAGCGAGACACCAAAATTACTAATCCAATCGAAGATGTCTTCTTATTATTGACCGAATTGAAGTTCCTTCATCTCATCCTTTCTCTATCAGAATCGGGTAATCCCTGACGTGAAAGCCAAACTTCATGGGTTCTAAATCGTGTATTGAATAATTCCAGCACTACTTTATCTACATAGAGACCCTAACATGAGCTTATACTTCACATTTAGGGTTTCTCGTGTGTTCTTCAACCACCTTGCTTTTAATGTCATTAATACCTTCAACTACACCTAGGATACGAAATTAAAAGCGCTAGGGAAGGTATTTTACTTTAAACAATGTTAACAGGCATAGCTTAAGTGTGGTTCTTCCTCATTTTAGGGAACCTTGTCTCTAAGGTTTGGCTAAGTATGGATTGGGCCTAAATTAAAATTCTTAGCCCAACTAGATAATTCCTAGTCCAATGAAATCATAGTTCCAGCTATCATTTGACTATCATTAATCATTTCCTCCAATATTTTATTCGAAAATTCCTATTCATGAATTAGGGGTCATCATAGTTCCGAAATTATTTATAAGTATCTACGCTTAATTCGCACATAATTTACGAGCACAAAATTCGTGGCATCACATGAGTGTGTAACATACACGAAACTAACATGAAATCACATACATTATACACGAAATTTGTTGGCCGACCTAATTTGCGGGGACCGGGGTCCTACATCCTTCCCCCCTTAAGGAGGATTTCGCCCCCGAAATTAGCCCGTGTGGAACAGTTCAGGATAACGAATTCTCATTTCGTCCTCCCGTTCCCATGTTGCTTCTTCCGTGGACTGATTCCGCCATAGTACCTTCAATAAAGGAATATCTTTATTCCTTAGTCTTTTAGTCTCGTACATCAGTATCTCCACCCGAGTCTCTTCGTAACTCAGATCCGGCTTCAATTGTTGATGCAGGGACTCGTTTCCTAAAACGTGGTTCGGGTCAGCTAAGTACTTTCGTAGGGTTGAGACGTGGAACACGTCATGTACTTGTGATAATGAGGCTGGCAATTCCAATTGGTATGCCACCTCGCCAACCCTCTTCAGTATCCTAAATGGACCTATATACCTAGGGCTTATTTCCCTTTCTTCCCGAACCTCTTTACGCCTTTCATTGGCGATACCTTAACGAACACCATATCATCTTCTTCGAATTCCAGTGGTCGACGTCTTCGATCTGCGTAACTTTTCTGTCGACTCTGTGCCGTTCGCATTCTTTCTCGTATCGTAGAAACGGCTTCCGTCATTTCTCGTACTACATCGGGGCCTAACATCGCCCGTTCTCCGACCTCGTCCCAATGTACTGGGGACCTGCACCTACGCCCATATAGCGCTTCGTACGGGGCCATCCCAATGGTGACGTGGTAGCTATTGTTGTACGAGAACTTGATCAGTGGGAGGTACCTACTCCAATTACCTTTGAAATCGAGTACACACGCTCGGAGAATGTCCTCCAGTGTCTGAATTGTTCGCTCGGATTGACCGTCCGTCTGTGGATGGTAGGTGGTGCTAAAAGATAGCTTCGTTCCCATCGCCTTTTGCAAGCTCGTCCAGAATTTCGACAGAAATCTGGAGTCGCGATCCGAGACTATCGACGATGGAATGCCATGTAGTCGTACTATCTCCTGAATGTACAGCTCTGCGTATCGTTCCATGGAGAATGTCGTGCTAATCGGTAGGAAATGGGCGGACTTGGTTAATCGGTCAACAATCACCCAAATCGCGTCATGCCCCTTCGCATTCTTTGGTAACCCTACAACAAAGTCCATGGTGATGTTATTCCATTTCCATTCAGGGATGGGTAACTGTTGCAGAGTTCCCGCCGACCTTTGATGCTCGGCTTTTATCTGCTGACACGTCAGGCATTGACTTACAAAAGTCGCGATGTCCTTTTTCATGCCTGGCCACCAGTAATTTTCCTTTAAGCCTCTGTACATCTTCATTGCTCCTGGATGTACTGAGTATGCAGTGGCATGTGCTTCCATCATTATCGTTCTTCGTAGTTCAGCATCGTCTGGCACGTACAACCGGTCCTTGAAGTACAGCCGTCCGTCTTCCCGTATTGTGAGGTCTCCCGTCGGTTGTTCCGCCTGCGCTTCTTTGATATTCGTGTTTCATCTGCTTCCTGCGCCGTCTTAATTTGCTCTAGCAGCGTTGGTTGCAGAGTTAACTAGTAGCGTCTCAACTTCACCTAGTTGTACAACTTCTACTTCCAGCAGTTGCAGTTCAGCACTCACTGCTTTTCGGCTTAAGGCATCGGCTACTACATTTGCCTTGCTTGGGTGGTAGTTGATTACGCAGTCGTAATCCTTAACTAACTCTAACCACCTCCTCTGCCTCATATTCAGCTCCGTTTGGGTAAAGAAGTACTTGAGGCTCTTGTGGTCGGTGTATATCTCGCACCGCTCTCCATAGAGGTAATGCCTCTAGATCTTGAGAGCAAAGACCACTGCCGCCGACTCTAAGTCGTGCGTCGGATAATTCTTCTCGTACTTCTTAAGTTGACGAGAGGCGTATGCTACTACATTCCCGTTCTGCATTAGCACACACCCTAGCCCGTTCTTCGACGCATCGCTATAGACGGTAAATCCTCCTGTCCCCGAGGGTATTGTGAGAACTGGGGCCGTTGTAAGCCGTTCCTTCAACTCTCGAAAGCTCTGTTCACATTCTGTGGTCCACTGAAATGGCGTATTCTTCCTGGTCAGCTTCGTCAACGTAGACGCTATCTTTGAGAAATCCTTGATGAACTTCCTGTAGTAACCCGCCAGACCGAGGAAACTCCGTACTTCCCTTACATTGGTCGGTCTGGGCCAGTTGCTAATGGCTTCTATCTTGTTCGGGTCTACAGGAATCCCTTCTTCTGATACTATATGCCCCAAGAAGGCGACATGGTCGAGCCAGAATTCGTACTTCTTGAACTTGGCGTAGAGTTGTTTCTCCCCTAGTATACCCAGGACTATCCCCAGGTGTTCCTCATGTTCCTCCCTTGTCTTTGAGTAGATTAGGATGTCATCAATGAAGAGGATGACAAACCTATCTATATGGCTTGAACACCCGGTTCATTAAGTCCATAAAGGCTGCTGGCGCGTTAGTCAACCCGAATGGCATCACCAGAAACTCGTAGTGGCCATTGCGGGTGCTAAAGGCCGTCTTCGGGACATCTTCCTTCCGAATTCTTAACTGATGATAGCCCGACCTTAGATCGATCTTAGAGAAAACCGTTGCACCTTGTAATTGGTCAAACAGATCGTCTATCCTAGGGAGTGGGTACTTGTTCTTGATCGTTAGCTTATTCAACTCCCTGTAGTCGATGCATAATCGCATGGACCCATCCTTCTTCTTCACGAATAGCACCGGCGCTCCCCAGGGAGAGAAGCTCGGCTGTATAAACTCCTTCTGCATGAGTTCGTCGAGTTGGTCCTTTAACTCCTTCATTTCCGTCGGTGCTAGCCGATATGGGGTCTTAGATACTGGCGCCGCTCCAGGTACCAGATCTATGGAAAATTCTATTTCCCGCTCGGGTGGTAGTCCCGGTAATTCCTCGGGAGATACGTCGGGGAAGTCCTTAACTACCGGCACTTCCTCGAACTTCGGAGAGGAGTTCTCCTCCGACTTGATAGCAAAAACCAGATATGATTCGCATCCTGATTTGATCAGTCTTTGGGCTTTTAACGCTGACATCCTAGAGATCATAGTCCCTTTACTAGTCCCTATGAACCTAAGGGGTTCATTCCCGTCCATATTGAGCGTGACTATCTTGCGGTGGCAGTCTATGACGGCTCCGTACTTCGATAGCCAATCCATCCCGAGGATCACCTCATAATCATTCATGGGAATTATTATGAGGTCTATGGGCAGTTTCTTATCCCCGATTACTATTGGGCAATCCCGTAACACGTGGTTAGTTTGGGTGGGATTCCCATTCGGAACTGTTACCCTAAACTCGCACTCAGCTTGGTGAGGCGTGATTCCTACTCTTGCGACGTACTTAGTAGACGCGAACGAGTGTGTCGCTCCGGAGTCGACTAGGATGCATGTGGGGGTTTCATAGACGAAAAGGGTACCTGTTACCACGGCCGGGTTGTTTTCCGCTTCCTCGGAGGTTATGGTGAAAACCCTAATCGGTACCCTCGGTGGTGCTGCCTGGTTTCCAGCTTGGCTTTCGGATCCACTTTCCGGACATGCCCATAGATAGTGGCCTGTCTTGCCACATTTGAAGCACGTAACGTTCTGTGAGTTGCAAACTCCCGTGTGCCTCCGTGCACACTTCGGGCATACGGGTAGGTCCAGCTGGGGTCTACCCTGGTTGGGGTTGAACTGTGGGGGTGGTCCTGGTCGAATCGGGAAATTTGCTTCCCATCCTTAGTAGTGAACTGCCGCTTCGCGTTGCTTCCGCTCCCTTGCAGCCCTTGTACGAACTTGCGCTTTGCTTCTTGGGCGCGAACAATCCTAGCCTCAGCTTGTTCCACCACTAGCGCTCTCTCAGCCACTTGTGCATACGTGGCTCCTTGTACTCCCGCCATACTCACATCCCGGTATAGCTCGGGCTTCAGTCCCTCCATAAACCGCTCAATCTTGAGCGCGTCCGTACTGACCATGTGAGCAGCGAACTTCGAAAGCTGCTCGAACTTCCTGATGTACTCCGCCACTGTCATCGCCCCTTGGCGGAGGTTGATAAACTCGTTCATCCTCTGGGCTCTAACAGGGGCGGTGTAGTACTTTCCTCTAAAGCCCCTTAAACCGATCCTAGCTCATCGTTAGAGAGTTTTCGAAGGCAGAGATGGTATCCCACCAGTGCCCAGCGCTCCCCCTCAGAAGGTAGGCAGCGCACATGACTTTCTCCGCCTCAGGAGTGCGGCTATGCTGGAACATGTTCTCCAGTGTCCTTAACCAGTCCTCGACAGAAGTGGGGTCTGCAGCATCCTCAAACAATGGAGGGTTAAGATTTCTGAACCTCTTAAAAATCGGGTCACGTACCGTGATCATCCGTACCTACAACACGTAACGTAAGGATGACCACCGAGGCTCAGTAAGTAGAATTATGCATGTATGCACGTGTCCTAACGATCGACAATCCACGCCGTCGTTTTCTAACGCTCATACGCTTTTTCCGACTCATACTCTTTTTCTCATACTCTTTTCTTGACTCGTACTCTTTTCTTATACTCTTACGTCATGTGGGCTCCTGGCTTTCCATCCCACTATGCGCCATTTCATAGAGATCTCATGTGTGGAGGTTCACACACTAGAAGGTCACCCGAATGAGTCTTCCCTTACTCAGTGTGGCCTCCACGCGGACGCTTCTCGTAGCCAACACCGAGGCCACTAACCGCGGAGGTCACCCGAAGGAATCTTCCCTCCCGGTTAGTGCTTTACGCACTAGAAGGTCACCCGAAGGAATCTTCCCTTACTCAGCGCATGCCCCGGGCAGCATCCTCTAGGTTGCATCTCCCGCATACGGGGTGTTCCCCCGCCTCTTATACAGGCCTTATGGCTTCATTTGCCATGGCTGCATAGGGGAGCCATGACCCTTTATTGAGTCGACACAAACGCCAATATCGGCGAGTATATATATCGCACACAGGCGATCTCATTGTGGCGACCCTACTTTTCTAATTAGGATTAGTGGCGGATTTCCGCAACGTAAGCCGCGGAAGGCCCGTCTAGTTAAAACTTTTTCCTGAAATAATATACACTAATATAAAAATCTGTCTACATCGTTATCTCTGTACACGGGCCGAAGCCCCAAAAATTATCAAAAGAACAAAAAGCGCTAACGCCGCTCCACAGGTCTTCATCCATGTACCGCACCGCCCTCAAAAGTCCGTGGAGCACCGCCACCAGCCGCCTCAGTCACGACGTGTATCAGCGTCGGACTCAGTACCTACAATACGTAAACACTGAGCAATTTGCCCAGTAGGTGAATAAAATGCATGTATGCAAGTGTGCACTCAACCCGATCCCAATTTCTCACAACATGATATAATGCACACTCTTTCTTTTCTCACATTCCTATTTCGCACAATACAGGGCCCTAGGTTAGGCTCGACACCTCCGCGCGCAATAGACTACTGGGAGGCCACCCCCAAGTCTCGCGGCGAGCTACGCCGGTAGTGCACTGATCGATCACGTCAATGTCCTCCTACCAGGTCGTATATCTGCCGCAGCAATCAAAAAGAAAATCCCATCCGGCTGTATGCACCCCGAATCGATCACGTCCGGGTAGACAGATCGATCACTTTTGTCTCCGCCAGGTGCCCAGTGAGCCCAACCTCGACTCCTCTAAGAGTCACCAATCACAAGCATCTCTTTCTACCCCGTACGTCAATATCTCATATTATTACCGTCACACTACGGTACAAACATCTCTCGCCCTAACGTGATATGCACGTGACATGCATATGTATGAAATTTCATATAAACATGATTTATATAAATCGCGTGGAAAACAGGTATAACACATAAGTCACCTAAGTCACGTAACTCATCGAATCACATGGAAACACATAAATTCACTTTTGTGTTTACGTATTGTAGATGGATGATCCGCCTACCTGTCCTCCTGCTAGCGTCAAATAAAAAGTCCGGTGTAGTCCCTATATATCGATCCTCTGAATATAATAAATATTTTCATATTAATATATTTTTATTAAGTCATATAAATTTTGAGAATACTAAAATTATCAAAACCCTAAAACTTATGAACACCTAAAAATAATGAAATTTCTAGAAGTAAATAAACCCTAGAATCTCGAAAACCCTAGAAACAGCAAAACCCTAAAATACCGAAAATTTATTAACTAAAACAAAATGTCGAAATCTTATAATGTCGACATCCATATAAGTATACCTTGAGAAAAGAGATGTCGAGATCTTTAAATAATTCAATCGAAATGTTTTGTTGGGAAGCAAATGTCGAAATCATCTAAAAATGTCGAGATAAATCCTACAAAATGTCGAGTCCATCGTTTCCGGAAAATGTCGAAACCTCATCTTACAAATATATAAAATAATCTAAATCTGGAACACTCTCTAGTCGGTCGAAACCTCCTACCAACATATTAAAATAATTTATTTGAAATCCTTTCTAATCAGTAGCCGAAAGTGCTAAATAATCTAAGCTCTATTATTCTAGTTTATATCGATCAAACCCATTAAATTATCGAAAGACATTTTCTAAATAGACTATCGATCGAATATCCTTTCTCATCTACCCAATCTGTCACTGTCGATCGAAGCTATTAAGTTGAATTTATTAAAATCATCTAACCTAATGTCGACATATTATTATATCGAGTTTTATTATGATATCGACATCACATAAGAAAATCTCGAGAGCTATTTATAATATATACATCGACATTTATCTATCGAGGAATAATCCTTCGACTTTATTGGTTGCATTTCGACTTCTTCCTATTGGTTGCATTTCGACTTTATTGGGACACAGATGAAGGGTTTATATGTAGCACTGTTATCTATAGTGAGGTTATGGGATAAAGATTAGGTCAAAATTCACACTCGAATCGGGTTACGGTTCGGTACTGCGGGATTGGCTAGGTAACTATCGGACTCTTGGATTCCTCCCTTGCCGATTGATTCGAACCTATTGACGTCGGGCTTAAAAAGGATCATCAACGTGTACTGATAAGGAGTGAAAGTGTTTTGGGCCTCAACGGGCCTTGGGCCGTTGGGCCACGCCTTAATGGGCCTCGGGCCATTTACTGGATCGAAGTTGGACTTCTTATGAAACTATAAGACTTGGGATTGGCCAAGTGCTTAATGGGCTTGATGATAAACTTGGGATTTCATCTTAAGCTAATTTCGAAATATGCCTTTGAGGGTATTTTCGGAATTTGCATATTTGATATAAATAACTATGGAATAAAATATTTGGAATATTATTTATTTAAATTTGAAAATTAATTTAGGATTAAATTTGAATTTCATACCATATTTAAATATACTTAGTTTGACTCGGTTTTTTAAGTTAGTTTTCTAATAATAGTAAGTTTCCTTAAGTTTGGATTTGGAATTCAAAAGAGAGTAAGATTTGACGAAAATCTCTCACACTTTAAGGACTAAGATATCGAAATCCAAGCCTTTAAATAGGTTAAGAATTTCGTACTCCAAAGGTAGAGAAAAAATAGGTGATTTTCGAAATCAACCAAAGGCACAAAACACACATCGAACGCACATGTTTCTCCCACACGATGGAAAAGTTCTCTCTAGCCATCTTCAGAGAACTAATTCCGTGGTGTACTGTGAGGTCGGCATGACGATCTAGTGCCATCCACCACCATCGACGAAGTCTTGAAGAAAAGGACGAGGAGCTGCCACTCGCGTCAACTGGTAGTTCTCTACGGGTTTGATCCGCCCTATTGCATGTCTATGTGTTACTATTCTGATCCGAGCTACGAGGGCAATGGGGAACCCGGAAAATTTTTGTTCCGCATCGCTCCTGAGGACGTGGCGTCTTCGGGAGACACCGGGTAACCCAACAATGGTATCATAGCGGGTGCTCGTGATCGGAATCATAATATGTTTAAATTGAAATGAGGCGTGTGGGAGAAGATCGAAACACCGACGCGGTTCGACCGTTGTTGGGCTGCCCGATGCGTCGTTTGGCAACAAACGGCCATCAACTCGTGCGGTACGGATCGAAGAGAAACCATGGACCGGACGGGACCCGCGCGGCGGAGGGGTCCGGGCAGCCGCGCGTTGCGCGCGGGCTGCGAGCGGTGCAGTGACGCTGCAGCCGCGGGATCGGGCTGCTTCGAGCAGGCCCGATCCGCCTCGTATTCCGGAACCGGGCCAGCAATGGTGGCATAGGCACCAGCCCCGGCCCCGGGCAGCGCCGCCACAAGGTGCGGCAGCACCGCAGAGATTGTCTGCGACTTTGGCCGCGGACTGCGACGGCGCACGCAGTGCGCACTGCGCAAGACAGCCGGCTCGGCCATAACACTGCGACGGTGATCTCTCCCAGCCAGGCTCCGGCACGAAGGGGCTGAGGCGACGAAGAAGCCGCGACAGTTTCTGGCGCGAGATGAACACGTGCGCGTTGCGTGCGGCGTGTCGTCGCCGGCGGCGCGGCTGTTTCGGCTCATCCTGGGACTCCACGCCGGCGGCCTTCTCCGTTGTGGCTCTTCGGCGTGTTTTGACGGCTGAGCAATTTGAGTCGCGGCAGCTGCGTTAGGGCTTCACGTTCAAAGCCTTAACGGGCCTTTTAATGGGCTTGGCCTGTTTGAGGCCCAATTTTCGTTTCTTTGTAAAATCACGTAATTGTCAACATGCTCGATATGAATGTGATTTGAGGCGCACTTGCAGGTTTTGGAATTTGGTTTCCGGGTCAAGTGTCACGTCCCCCCGGGTGGAATTTGTTTTATACGGGCTGTTCGGGACTTATGATCCCCTCGTGTTGTACCATTTTATTAGATTAGCTTAAATACGAACACGAGATGGTGGACGTTCGGTGACTTTGAGGCCGTTTCGAGTGACGAAGGACGTTTGACGACTTCAAGACCCGTACGACAACCCGGGTTTCTTTTGAATACGCATGTAATACGGATAGACTAGAAATAACACGCTTGTGTTTTCTTGTAGTTTATTTTCCTAGGGTTAATTTACTACCTACGTGCGTGTTGGTTTTTGAAGTGATATGCATGTTCAATGTGCTCTTATTTGAGATGGTTTATTCTCCCATTTGAAAAATACTAAGACCATCTCCACTGGACACCCATTTCCCAACTCAAACACAAAAATTGCTCCAATAGACACCAAAACCCAAACCCAAAATGGGATTTCAACAGTTTCTCTCACCAAATACGCATCTTTGTGTTTTACTGTTACCAAATCGCATAATGTTTTTAAATATTACAAAGTGACCTCCTAAAATTACTAATTATTATTTATCTTATTCTGGGTCTGGGCATTTTTTTCTCTTGGAAAAAATCTACAGGTGGAGACGTTGTCCTCATTGGTTATACTGTGTCTTGGAATCCTACTCGTTTTTCCTACCTCCACACATCTCCAGTTACTGACAGCGGAATTGCTTCAAGATCTTGTGTTGTACAGGAAGTCTCATGAAAAGGCAGTTGCTTCAGCTGCTCGTTCCCTCCTTACTCTATTTAGAGAGGCACGCCACTTGTTTTTTACCCCTAAAACATAATTATTTTATGTTCAAGCAGCTATGTTGTTTATATCTTGCTGGTGGAATTAACCATTAGACTTTTTATTCACAGAATTAGTTTTCTTGCAGATATGCCCTTCATTATTGGTGAAAAAGGTTAGAGACGGGCCATCTGATGTTAAAGACAAACCTAAGGCCTCCAGGAATGTGCAAGTTGCGAATAATATTCCTGGCATCGAGTTATTGGAACAAGACGATAGTAGTGATAGCGTCGAGGAGATCGATGAGATAAGCGAGGGTGCATCTAGTGAGAATGATGAACTCGTTGATCTTAAAGATAGCGAGGAAAATGGTGGAAGTGATTGTGGGTCTGACAGGGCCGCTGATGATACTGATGAAGATAGCGATGCCAGCAATGAAGATGATAATGATGATGAGAGTGATGATGAGAGTGATGTAGCAAAGGATGAGGAAAATGCTAAAGATGAGGATGAGGACGACACTGATTTGTAGGAATTTGCTTCGAAGAAATTAGCAAAGGTCACTTCAAAAACAAGGGAGGGATGACTCTGGTCGTTATGATCTCTCTGGTCGTTATGATCTTTAGTGCTGACAACATTCATTGCAAAGAAGCCTACGCAATGCTGTTGTCCTAAATGTTGCGCACCTACTATTTAATTCCTCAATGAGCACAGATTCAGCAGATGCATTGATTGAGTTGAGCAGAGTTGTATTCCATTCATGTGTAATTCTTCTGGAGTTATTAAGTTTGCCTATATGTCGTTTAACTTAACTGATACCTACGTCTTGTACAAGTTATAGTTCTATTGTTAATTTTATTAAACTTTTTCACGATCAAATATAAAATAATATATAGTCAAATTTGTAAAGTTGTAAAACAACTGAGTAGTATTGAATTTTGTAAAAATTGGTGTGGAAGTTAATATTACAAAAAAGTCTTTTGAGTTTGAGAATGAGTTCAACGGTTGGAGAAGAATTACTGCATTTTGAGTTTGAGAATGAGTTTGAATTTGAGAATGGGTTTTTCAATTGGAGATGGCCTAAGTGGGTAAAGGAGTTGGATTCCTGTCTTCTATCATGCTCGAGATGTCTAGCGTTGGGGAGTTTTACGATTTGTTCCGAGTAAGTTGGCGTCGTATATCCCGCCCCAATGTTAGCATCACGGGTACGTCTTGGACGCCGCTCATCATACCAGTCTGCCCCCCACGAAGCGTATGGCAGTAAGGGGCGGTACATTCTATGCGATTTGAGCATAAGTTGATAGGTCACACTTAGACAGTTATACCAAAGCAGGGTTAACCTCGTTTAACGTGACTTCGATAAGATTAGATGAGCCAAATATTGCGTTAAAGGCTGAGGTGAATCTAGTTGAGGCGGGGACATCAACTCCACTATGAAACTTTCAACGAGGTTTCCGAAACACTTCTCGGGAGGATAGTGTTTTCGAGAAAAATAGTGGGAGTCAAGCGAAACGAAAAGTCTTTGTTTGCGCTTGATGAATGATAAGATAAACTAATTAGATCTTCCTTTTCTGCAGCTTTACGTTTCTTTTTATTTAATGCGATGACGAACATTATAACTATGCTGCTTGAGAGAAATTCTTTGTTTGGACCAAACAACGTGGACTGGATCTGTAACCTGAGGATAGTCCTAGGTATGGAGTCGTTAACTTACGTCCTTGATTCCCCCTTACCGCAAGTCCCAGGGGCTGATGCAAGTGACGAAGACCAGGCTGCGTATGCCAAGTGGCAGATTGACGAGCCAAAGGTCAATGGCTATATACTTCTTTCCATTAGCAATGAGTTGCAGCGCACTCACTCGGAAATGGAAGTGGGCGCCTTTTGCTTCATTTGAAGGAGCTTTTTGGCGAACATTCCAGGAGTGCTCTCTATTCCCTTACAGAGCAACTATTTCATTGCAAAATGGCTGAGGGTAGTGACTTTGGAGAGCATGTGCTCAAGATGATCGATTGGATCGAAAGACTCAAGGCACTGGACTTTATCATGGATAATGAACTCTGGAACGATCTTATACTTCAGTCGCTCCCACCTTCCTTCAATTCGTTCACTGTGAACTTTAACCTTAACAAGGCTGAGATGACGTTGACTGGGTTGATGAACCAGTCGTCAGCAGCGCAAACTCGGATGAAGAAGGTGAAAGAAAGGAAGTTGTTCTTGTTGCGAATGCTAAGACTCGAGGGTCGAGTAGAAAGAAAAAGTCGGACAAGCCCACTAAGCCCAAAGGGCGAACTTCGAAAGGCAAGGCCGAGAAGAACGTGTTCAAAGGCGCCAAACTGACGGACAAATGCCTTCACTGCAATGAGCTTGGCCATTGGAAGCGCGATTGCCCAAAGCTAGCTGCCTCAGGTAAAGAACTTTACGTTTTAGAAACTAATTATTTCATGACAATATATTCCGCTTCGTGGATCTTAGACTCGGGAGCTAGTGCTCACATCGGTGTTTCGAACTAGGGTCTAGAACGAAGTAGGAAGCTGGTGGACCAAGAGATCACGATCAATGTAGGAACCGGAGATAGTGTACCGGCGACCCACATTGGATCAAGAACTCTCGTTTTATCTACTAGACATAGTTTACTGCTTTCCGATTGTTTAGTTTTGCCCAAGGGGCTTAAAAATATTGCTTCTATTCCCATTTTGAGTGAAAATGGTTACAAGTTCCGTTTTAGTAATAATATATGCAATATTTATTTTGGAAATAACTACGTCGGAAGTGCAAGTTTACTGAATGGATTATATTATCTAAATGTCGAAGATAAAATAAAAACTGTGAATACAATCACCAACAAACGAAAATTGGAGTCGAACTCGAGACTGCTGTGGCATCTTCGACTCGGTCACGCTGGAGAACAGAAGATTCTCGACTTGGAGAAAACCGGCATTATAAAGCCACTTGTCTGATCCCTATCCGACTTGCGAATCTTGTATCCTTGGAAAGATGACCAAGTCGCCCTTCACAGGGACTTTTGCGAGAGCCGTAGAACTTCTCGGTTTGATCCACACGGATGTTTGCGGACCGTTCGGGGTAACGGCTCGCGGTAACTTCCATTATTTCGTTACCTTCACTGATGATAGCTCTCGCTTAGGTAAGGTGTATATCATGAAGCACAAGTCTGATACTTTTGAATGGTTCAAAGAGTACAAGGCTTTGGTGGAAATCAGACTGAAAAGAGCATCCAAGCCGTTCGGTCAGATCGGGGCGGCGAGTACATGAGCCTCGAGTTTGACGAGTTCTTGAAAGAGAACGGGATAATTTCACAGATCACACTGCCCGGAACACCACAGTTGAATGGTGTTCCGAACGCAGAAATCGAACTCTGTTGGATAAAGTTCGATCTATGCTGAGCTATACAGACCTGCCCATATCGTTGTGGGGTCATGCCCTGTTGACAGCGGCACACATTCTGAATAGATGTTCTACAAAGTCTGTCGATCGTATTCCGTATCAGATATGGACAGGACGAAGACCGAGCTTGAATCACATTAGAGTTTGGGGTTGCCCCCCATTCATGAAAAAGCTCAAGACAGATAAACTGGAATCGAAGCCTGTGAAAGGAAGTTTTGTCGGGTATCCTGAGGATTCCATGGGATACCAATTTTACTTCGACGATGATCAGAGAATCGTTGTAGCCCTCCAGGCCCACTTTCTCGAAGAAGAGTTTGTTCGAGAAGGTGGAGCGGGTCGCGGAGTAACTCTTGGAGACTCGTCGGAAGCGCTTTCACAGACTCCAGTGTCAGATGACACCGTAGAGCAGTCCGAGACACAACCTGAGAGATACGGGATGTCGACCATGAGTACGAGGTTGCTGCGATGGAAAGGAACGTCGGAGACGATCGCACTACCTATGACTAGGCAATCATGGATAAAGATTAGGAGAAATGGCTTATAGCTATGTAAGCCGAAATGGATTCTATGCACAAAAACCAAGTCTGGACTCTGGTAGACCTCCCAGATGGTTTTAGACCCATTGGGTGTAAATGGATCTACAAGAGAAAGATTGGATGTGACGGATTGGTCGACACATACAAAGCTAGGTTGAAAGGGTACAGTCAAAAAGAGGGCATTGACTATGAGGAGACCTTTTCGCCTATCGCTATTGTGAAGTCCATTCGAACATTGCTTGCGATAGCTGCGCACTATGACTATGAGATTTGGTAGGTGGATGTGAAAACTGCGCTCCTAAATGGATACCTCAAGGAGGAAATATATATGGAGCAGCCCAAGGGTTTTACATCGCAAGGAGATGCTCATAAGGTGTGCAAATTGAACATGTCCATTTATGGACTCAAACAAGCATCCAGAAACTGGAATCTTCGGTTCGATGAAGTGGTCAAGGGCCACGAATTCTTGAAGAACGAAGACGAACCTTGCATCTACAAGAAAAGCAGTGGGAGCAAAATATCTTTCCTCGTATTGTACGTGGACGATATCCTTTTGATAGGAAATGATATTGGAATGCTCTCGAAGGTGAAAGCGTGGCTTTTGACCGAATTCTCCATGAAAGACTTGGGAGAAGCTACCTACATCTTGGGTATTCGCCTTTATAGAGATCGAGCGAATCGTATGTTAGGACTCTCCCAGGCCCTTTACTTAGAGAAGGTCCTGAAGCGATACAATATGGACAACTCTAAGAAAAGGTTCCTGCCTATGCGACATGGGATTCACCTTTCCAAGGCTATGAGTCCTCAAAGTGAGTTGGAGCGGAAAGAGATGATTGGAATCCCCTATGCATCCGCAGTGGGTAGCTTGATGTACGCGATGCTTTGCACGCGACCTGACTTGGCGTACGCTGTGAGCAAAGTCAGTCGGTTTCAGGCTGACCGTAGTAAGGAACATTAGACAGCAGTCAAGACTATCCTCAAGTACCTCAGGCGGGCTAAGGATATGATGTTGGCCTGTGGTAATGGAGAATTGGAAGTGGAAGGGTATACGGATACGAATATCCAGTCTGACGTGGACGATTGAAAATCCACCTGCGAAGCAGAGTATATAGCGGCTCAGAGGCAGCTAAGGAAGGTGTTTGGATGAGAAAGTTCTTGGAAGAACTTGGTATTGTTTCTGTAGCGATAGGCCATTGTCATTGTGGTGTGACAATACTGGCGCTATTGCTCAGGCGAAAGAACCAAGATCTCACAGCAGGTCCAAATATATAGAAAGAAAGTACCACGTGTTACGTGGATTCGTTGAGAATGGCTACATAGCCGTGCAAAAGATTGCGACCGCGGATAACGTGGCCGACCCGTTCACCAAGCCTCTATCACAGGCACTGCTGGCTAGACATCTCGAAAAGATGGGTATTAGATACTACAGCGCATGGCATTGAGTGCAAGTGGGAGATTGTTAGGAATATGCCCTCGAATGATGTACGAGTATTAGATTGTATAGGGTATTAGATTATTTATCATTCGACCTTTGTGTAATAAGATATTTTCTTGTGTTTAATAAAAGGCATTGTTCGTTTATTGGATATATGAATTCTTTTCTTAGCATCCGGTAAAGCAATAAATGAAAAAATCCAAATGTGTCGAGTTGAGTCACTGTTCTCGATGGGTACGAGAGAGGAAGGCACCAGTGGACTCTTAACCTCGAACACTAAAAGTCCGTAAGCCTGAGACTCCAGTTGGGTGCTGGATAATCGATCACGGCTTATTTGTCGATGACCTATCGTGTGCCGATATCTCGCTTGGAAGCGGAGGTAATGACTTGTGATACGAATCGAATCAAGGGATTGACTCGTTTCATGGACACTGACTCACGGGTCGTACGGTCGAACATGGCTTATTACTCAAGGAGTGTCAATGACCAACGACAACACTATAATAGTCTACGTGAACTTTAGACCGAAAGGGGCTTTGACGGAGTTGACTTCGAAGTCTCGACTGTCACTGGTTCCCCTCGACCCGATTTTCTGTTGCATGGGTCAGCGTGCCGGATGCGGTCTTGATGACGATTTGTGATTGCCGGGCTTAGACCGCCGAGTACGGATGCACAGTCTCGCAAGTAATCGAGACAAGTGTCCTATGAGGTCGGCGACGGGAAATTACGATAGACAAAAAACAAAACAAAAAATGTAAAACATTTATTTTCAAATATTAAAATAAGTGAAATGAAATAAGGATAAACACGCCACTGGAAGTTTACGTGAAAACCCGACTCCGCCGCTACCAAGTTAACTGCGACGCAATCGTCTCAGTATTTTTGTTAATAAAAGTTTGAGAACTAGGACATTTGTCTCCTCGTTAACTTGGCAGGGACGGGGTCAGGGATTTTCGTAAATTTTTTAGATTATTATTTTCATTTCTTTATTTTTAATAAATAAATATGTTTTACTTTAATTGTTATTTATTATTTTTATTTTAATCTCCTTTGTCTCAGTTATTTTTAAATTATTTTCTCTTTTATTTAACTTTAATTTTGGTTTTTTATTTTGATATATTTTTTCTTCTCAATTTATTTTTTATTTTGTTTTCATTTCTTATGAGCATACAAGACATGTTTTAATATCATTTTTATTTTAGAGTTAATTATTTTCGCTGGTTTCGTACCTCGATTCAGTAAATATTTTGTAATACTGAAATCATCTAGAAGCGAAAAAAATCATTCTCAAATTCATATACAGTAATTGTTACATCGTACAGTTTTGGCTGTTTTTCAAACTCAAAAGAATATTTTGGAATCGCATCACTTCGCGAGAAGGAAGTAGAAATATATAACTCATTTTGTTGAGTGGATGCGAGTGAAATTTTTTTACATCATTGTAAATTTTGATATACGTTAGAGATGGTCTATCACCCATGATGATTCCAGCAAAAGTTCAACACACATTCTTTTCTTTTTTTATGGCTATACTCTATCGTATTTCGTCAAATATAATATCAACTTTTTCGTCTACATACGACAATGAGAAAGCAGTGATTGTGAATGCGCGTGTATTAATAATATGACATTTTCCCATTTGCAACCCATTTGACATGTTTCAAAAAGTCAACCCAATCCAAACAGATAAGAAAAATAATTTATCTGAAGTGGCTCTTGATCGATGTATATAAGCACACCCTCCATATTTGGTAATATCACACAGATATTCTATCCAATAAACAGTTAAAAAAAACCGACCCTTGTTTATTTTCGTTCTAATCACAGTGTACTGCAAGATATGGCTGATACACATAGCAGCAATATTGAAGATTGGAGCTTGCAAACCATAGTAAGAGGTTCAAGTGATGATTAACATCGTCGGTTTGGAAACCGACGGTGGCGATTCGTTTTCCAGTACCTACGATCATCATCATCATCATCATCATCAGATTCTCGACGAAGGAGACTTTCTTGCTAGTTTCCCAGAATTCTTCGACATGTGTAATGGTGGTTCTAGTGATGAATTAGAAGATCTTTACAAGCCCTTTTTCCCTGTTAATGATCATCATCAGATCAGGTCCGTTGCAAAAAAGAAAATGGACGACGATGTTGTTGAAGAAGATAATAAGAAGGCTCATGAAGTATCATCATATCAATCATCAAACTATGTTAGAGATGGATGCACACCCAAATACAAGAAAAGGTATGCACATGTTCACAGCTAACACTTGTAATCAAGGTTTTAACTTAAAAGTTCTCTTTATTTCAACTATTTTTTCTTTTGTAATAATTATCACAGAAAGAATCAGCATAAAAAGGTTGTGATCCAAGTATCTGCTGAAGGTCTGACTTCTGATATGTGGGCTTGGCACAAATATGGTCAGAAACCTATCAAGGGCTCACCTTACCCTAGGTAAAAACAACACACACACACACGCGCGAACCTCGTACATCAATCAAAGTAACAACATCTCTTGTAATTCTTATTATTTTTATATTTATTTATTGTGGATGTGGGCAGGAGTTATTACAGGTGCAGCAGTTCCAAAGGTTGTTTGGCAAGAAAACAAGTCGAGGAAAGCTGCGCTCCCGGGATGTTTATCCTAACCTACACAGCCGACCACAATCACAGAAAGCCAACGAGGAGGAACTCTTTAGCTGGGACGGTTAGGCAGAAGATTCCATCGAAAAGAGAGAAAGAAATAATCGAAGGATCCAATAGAAAATACAGTAGTTCTGTGAAAGATGCGGTGATTAATACACAGGCGGCTTCGAACGATAATCTTGTTTTCGGTCATCAGGGGAGGATGAAAAAAGTAGGGCCGGGCGATGACGACAGTACATTTGATCTGATGTTCAATGAGGATTTCTTTTTGGGGTTGGAAGATTTCGACGATTTTCTTTCAGGAACTTGTGTGAGATCATAGCAATAATTTGTTTATTGTTTAGGAATATGTGTGTATCTGTCTTTATATAAAGTATATGCAGTATAAATATTACACAAAGAGATAATGTTAACCTCACAGCCTTTCCAAATCAGTAATCTTATTGTCATCCGATAAGTAAGCGGAGGAGGTGCCCATGGCGAAGTCCTCTTTGTAGGGCATACCGAGATGTCAAATTTTCTTAAAAATTAACGTGTCTGAGCGCGTGGTTTAGGTTATAGCAGATCTGAGAGGATCGACGGAGATGATTGCAACGTTAGAAATTGAAACAAAAAGCACAAAATCGAGAGATTTGCGTCTGCACCATAGCAAATCTCTTATATATGACCGAAACAGTTAACGCTAAATACAAACGAATATTGCACTTCTAAAGAGAGACAACGAATTATTTGACTAACTTTACAATAATGAAAGGCTAGCTTACGGAGAATCTGCTCGAGAAAACATCATTTCACCCACCCATACGCTTTGTTCATATCAAGTTTAAGGAAAACAGGTTCCTCTCGCCCACTCTATCTTAGCTTCATAGCATTGTTAGTCTGAAAACCGATAAGAATAATATTGTTACTAATCTATGGGGGACGGAAAGAAACTGGTTTGAGATATATTTGAGTCGGTTTTGATCTATTTGTGATGCATTTTTTAGGCAAACACATTGTATAAATTTATGTGATGAAACTGAGAGAGAGATTCGGGTTTAGCGCATTTCGGAAGGACTATATGAAATTCACCCAGCCAAAGCATGCCGGGAGATGACACTATTGAGGAAATCAAGAATGGATGACTTCACACCTACCAAATTCCAATATTTTTATTAAATTTGTATCCAACATTCATCTCAAATATTATTAGTACAAATCGTCGTGAGAGGCATACTGTAACGGCGAACAACATACTTCTCTTTTTATTGTTGACAAAAAGGGATCAAAAGCATCTACCACCTCCACCTTAACTATCCCTTTTTCGGAGGAAGCTCTCCAGCCAAAAATAAGAGGCGAACATGGTAAGAGCGCGCTTAGGCTGATAACTTGGGACGAAATGTCAAGATCCTCTTACGTGTCGATAAGCTCAATACCATCCACAAAAGCGCCCAAATAATAATAAACATAACATATACCTAGAGCCATGTGAAGATCACAACTTGACATGATAGACAAGATAAAAACAAAAGGAAATCCCAAGGTGATCACGCATGGGATAGTACAAATTCTTAGATATATTGTCTAGTTTATAATATATATATATATATATATATATAAATGAGGGAGTGAACAAATGTATTTGCAGGTGACAAAAAGAAAGAACGTGAGTGACAAAAGAGTTCACCAGTTAAAAGAATTTCAATTTTGCTTGTACTGTAAGATCAAATATTTTTTCTCTATATATGTGAGTCCTCTAAACGAATACATATATTCCTCAGCAGAAAAGAGTTCATCTCTGTCCAACTCTCACACATGTTCTATAAAACTGTCAGACACAACTTATAAAGTAACAAAATGGTATCAGAGTTATGTTGATAGTCGGAGCAACCCTGGCCAAATGCCGATCTCGAAGCTCAACAAATTCAACTACGACAAGTGGAGCATTCAGATGAAAGTGATAATCCAACCTCAAGATACGTGGGAGATCATTGTGAATGGATACACCGAACCGGAAAATACAAAGGTGTACACATCAGCTCAACCAAAGACGCTGAAGGAATCCCACAAACAAGATAAGTTCGCACTTTATACCATCTACCAGTCTGTAGATGAGGCCGGTTCCAAAAACATTGTCGAGGCCAGAACATCAAAGGATGCATGGGAGATGCTGGGAAAAGCGTACAAAGGTGCCGATCGAGTAAAGAAAGTACGGTTGCAGACTCTTCATGAAGAGCTCGAAATGACAAAAATGAAGTAGGGCGAAGGCGTGTCCGAGTAAATATCGAGAGTGCAAACCATCATGAACCAGTTGAAGAGAAATGGCGAGGCACTAACTGATGCCCGAGTTGTCGAGAAAATTTTGCGGCCCTTGTGAACGAGTACGAGACCTGTTGGGGAACCCCGGGTGTCCCGAGATTGAATCCCAGGCGCAGCGGAAGTTTAAAATTTTTCCCCGGATCCCCGTAAGGAGCCCCAGATCGCTTGGTATGTAAAGAAAATATGCATGACACATAATAAGGTTTTCGAAGCTTACCCTCGTTGCGAAGATCCCAAGCTCTCAATTTTGCCATCCCGGTTGTCGTAGTCCGCTCCGAGCAACGTCGTGACCTCTCCGAGCTTGAACGCCTTGGCAAGATCGTCACGCCGATCCCGGGATGTATCCAAATTCCACCTCCTCCCAAGGATGGCTAGAGAGGAGGGGAAGATGTTTTATAAGAGGTGTATGTGTTTGTATTTGTATGTTTGATTTACTAAAACCACAAACACACTTAAGTTTAGAACAAACTCATATGCTCTCAACTCTCTATAAACTCAAAGATAGAGTGATAAATAAAGTAAGAACCACAAGCCACAAAATAATGCAAGTCCATAACTTAAAATCCATTTTTCAACCATGAAATGACTTTAAGTTTGATAAAATTGAATCATGTCCTACATGACTCAATTTTGTTTGATTCCCTTGTTTTTAAATCATCAAATGACTAGATATTGTCCCACAAATCTAGTAGAAAACAATGGACGAATTTGGACTTGATTTGGACAAGTTTTGACCAGAACCTGTCGGTTCACGGCCCCGTGCATAGCCATTCACGGCCGCTACATGCTCTTAGCTCACTTCTGCCGGCCTTCACGGCCTGAGACAAGCCCTTCATGGCCGTGACATTATCGGCACACAAAGTGAGCTCAGTGCAATGCTGCACGGCCTAGGACAGTCCCTTTCACGGCCGTGACCCTTTCGGCAGCTTTGCGACAGTTTCGTATTTCTCTCCCACCGAGGGGTAAACGATGTCTGATGGACCTGAATCTTTAACCATAGAAATAAGCCTCACCACTATCGATTCTGAGCAAAGGCATTCTCAATCCGAGGTCTAGATTGGGAGATACGAATTTTTGAATCTGTTGCTACTTTTCAGGCGGGCTGCACAACCGTGACGAGCCTAGCTCGTGATTGTGAATCCTATCTACGTTCCATTCTTAATTGTTTCATTTCGGGAACATTGTGAATCTAAGCCTATGTAAATATAGTTTCTAAAACTTTATTTGACATTTCATTAACGACTCCAAGCTCATTAAGTAATAACACATCACACTTTATCAGGTACAGTCTTGGTGATCCTTTTTAAACGCGAGTCTCTTGGTTCGTCTCAACCCGGCAAGGGAGGAATCTAAGAATTCGATAAGCACCTAGCCAATCCCATGGTACCGAATAGATCCCGTGTTGAGTATGATCTTCGATTTACGAACCGACTATAGATTACGTCGTTCGTATAGACCCTTCACTTATGTCCCGGTCGAGTAGAGTCATGGTAATGTCAAACTCACTAACCCGACGCTATGTCTAATTCGTGACGATGAAATTACTAAAATACACTTCATGTCCCACGTGAGTTAGTTTTTATACTTTGGAAAGATTTCGTAACTCCTCGTCCTCGAATATGCATAGGACATATACTCAATTACTTGTGAGGTTGTGAATTTCTCACGACTGACAATTCCAAGCAGTTGCACTTCGTTGTCAAGACCGCAAGTCGCCGCTAACCCATGTTCAACCCCGAACAAGGCTGTCCTAGCAAACTAGTGACAAGTCAGGACCCCGAAGCCAACTCTATCAATGACCATTCGTTCTAAGGTCTACTATAGTCAATCGATCTATCATTTAGACTCAGCGACTACTTGGCCATGTGATCGTCCATTACGAGTCGTGTCCAAATATAAGTTAATCCCCAATTCAACTCATATGTATGTTGCGTCCTCCCACTTCCCAAGTGAATGGTTGGCACAACCATTTTATAGTCGTCAACAAATAAGTCATGATCGACATTCAGTCACCCTACTGAAGTCTAAGACTTCTGGACAAATTTAATATTCGAGAATAATAGCTCACTGTTACCCCCTCTATCATCCCATGAGAATCGATGACTAAAGTCTATATGGGATTTATTTATTTACCGTCTCACCGTATGCCTAGTAAGACTAATAGTAAATAAATAATATACTTTTTTAAATTCCATAAATAAATATTCGAATATAATATCCAAATATTATAGTGTGAATAATAGGTTCATGTTTATGTCCTATTCATTACATCCTCGAATGGCATTCCGAGGGCATTTCCCCAACAATCTCCCACTTGCACTCGGTGCCATATGCTGTGTGTATCTAATACTTGTCTTCTAAAGACGTTATTCAGCATTGCATGTATAAAAGACACAATGAACTGGACGATCACGTTTCCATGGCGCTATCTTCTGCACGACTATAGAGTCATTTTTCAATGATACATGCAACATGTCTTTGTTTTCTTTTGTCTGGATTAACTGTGAGACAAAGGTTCGTTGGCTTAAGTGATCATTCTGCTATCGTCGCGCTACAATGGCAGCAGTAGACCCACAATGCCTGGAGCTATTTGAAGTTCTTCGAAGAAGACTTCAATATCCAAACTGATCTCTTACCTCCCACGTAAGCATTTGCACCCATGCGTATAGTTGACTTGGGATTCGAGCTCTCGATTCCCCTGTACTAACAATAAGTGCTTCCATGAAACCATTTCAAGGTACTGTTCTACCATTAAACTTTGTAGACCAAACCCTAAGTGGATTTTCGATCACCCACGTCAAACTGGAGTTCGAAAGTAAGTCTAACTGTCCACCTATATTTCTCCATTCAAATAGACCAACATCATGGACTATTGTAATTACCTAGGTAGCCTAAATTTTGACAAACGCTCTTAGCGTATTTATCTTTTGTCAAAAACGCAAGTCAAACTCTGCATATACAAGGCCACTGATTATAACTGTATATGGGATTTGATTCAGCTTTTCTATCTGTCTCGCAACGAGAACATAGAAAACTGAATCGTGGGTACGAAACCTTTTTCTTGTAATTGACCTCGTTGTTCAAGTAAAGGGCCTGGGATAAAGCTATCATTCTGTACTGAACACTATCTCCAAATTGTTTATCCCAAGTCGTTTATCTCCAAATCGTTTATCCCAAGTCTTTTTAGTCCCCGTGAAGGGTGATTTGTAACCCTTTGCTGATGCTACGAGATTCCCACGACTTAACAATGTCGTGTTTATGTAACATTTGAATCTCGAACTTCGGCATGACCAAATCAAAGAGACAATAAATTCTTCTTTATCAACTTAAAGTTGCGTTTGTTGGTAATTGATTTCACAATTTTAAATTTGGACAACACAATATTATTTTTCAATCAGTTATTAATTGCTAGCGAATTTATTTCAAAAACAAAATCCCAACATTTATTCAAATATAATGTATTTAATAATCCTTTGGGTAGTTTAAGGCAATTATGTAACTGAACTTGTACCCAAATTTAAACAGCGAAATATTGATCCGATGCAATTATTTGGACACTTTGTCCACATTTAACATTGATCATAATCTCTCAATGCTGAAAACTCTCACTGGAATCTAGTACGTTCTAAACTCATAAGTGAGTACCATCTCAACTTATCTAGAATCCATTGCGTCGTTTAAGAATAATTGCTTTCAAAAACAAATTATTCGAAATAGAAGGCCATTAAACTCAAAGTTTAGGTAAGTTCTACTTCCAGTGCCCCGCCCTTGGAAATACTTGTCCAACCCAATTCGACCCTTCTAATACGTTCTTTTATTCTTTATGCGTGTTGGACCGATAGACTTAATGAATATCAAATATTGAGCTATCCAAGATTGCTCCTTCTATAGCCCATTTTATAGAGTAATACTTTATGCCAACTTATGCCGCAATGGCTAGTTGTAAATTATTACTAAACGATTCATTAGAGAATATGCATTTTCAAAAAATCCATATTAGGACAATCCTTAGGTTGAATCAAATCCATATTGTTTAATCCCACCGAACAATAAAGTAGTTTACATATGTAATGGTGTTGTCAATCATAAAGAAAGAAATATAATGTAGAAGACATAACAATTATTGGGTTGAACGTATTATTCTTCAGACCCTGATAAGGACTTTTCCACTTGGCCTGACTCCCACTAATTTACTCAAAATCTCATTCTCCCGATAGAGATTTCGGAAACCTCGTTGATGGTTTTCATAGTGGGGTTGAGTTCCCAGCTCCGCAGAAATAAGCCTCAACCTAACAGTTTGTCGGCCCATTAATCGGACGGCATCGTGTCCCACACGAACCCATAGACGGCCTCGTGTCCCACATGAACACGAGCCCATCTCATGTGTGTTTCAACAACTTCGTCTCCGGTCAGGAACCCTCACCTTAACAGGAATAATTGGGAAATAACCGGTCTAAGTGCGACCTATCAATGTCTGGCTCAATCCTAACATTTAGAAATTCCCGCCTGTACGATAACACTGTATAAGGCGTGAACATGTTTGGGAGAGCGCATTTCGACAGTCACCCGAAATTTCCACGACAAGAGCGAAATGTTTGGCGTCGATAACTCGGAACAAACCACACACAGACGTATCAATAACAAGCTTGACTTTAAATGTCTTACGCACCCGAGCTGACTACGACAATAGCAAAATGATTGGCGCCGATAACTCGGAACAAACCGCACACACACTCAAGCCGCAAAAGTTTCGAGCTTGATAGAAGACATGAACCAGTCCCTTTACTCACTTAGTATTTTGTCCAACGGGAGAATACGTCTCACATGCAAGCACTTAATAGTGCACATAACGTCAAAAAAACATGCACAAAATCCCGGTATACCTAGTTTGCCTACAAGAAGGCCAGCGCGGACTATTTGTACTCTACTATATTTATTTTACAAAAATAACATCTCATCATCTTTGGGGTAACGCCATGTCTTCGAGCGATCTCCAAGTCCGCGAACGACTTCTTTGTATTTTCTCTTTGTACTCGTACGACCACCATACTCAAACTTATTTTCTAAAAAATTAATAAAGTACAAAACGGGGGGATCAGCTAACCCGGACTACCGGCCCTTATCGCTACTCGACCGAAGTTGGACTTCGCCATCACCGGAGTTCAAACCCGGATCCGTTGAACGTCACAGTCCCGGTAAAAGGAATGCGTAATTTCACGCACGACAAGGGGCAGCCGCTCATTTTTTAGCTTTCGACGAGTCCCTCAAACTCGAATTGGAAGTCGTTGGCATCAAGGCTTCGCCCCGAGCCAACAAACCTCACTATTCTCGTCTTAGGTATCGCTGAAACTTTCCGTTCAAACCACGTCTAACGTGTTTCTACGCAGATCTACTCTAGACCACTAGATCTAAGCAATCTTAGTAAAGTACACCCTTAAACTCATCTTCAAGAGTAAAGTTATAATCCGCGGGAGACAACCACTACGGTGTTCTCACCACGGCGCTGCAAAATGTCGGACCGCTCGCACCGAGACAGTGTTCCGACCATGCGAGCGCTCGGTTTGCAAACTCGAACTGAGAACAACTCATGCTATGACGCTCGAGTGACTCAGTTATTTGCACAACCGAGATCATTTGGGGTTCGTTTATGCCGTTTCTTAAAAGCAAGCATGTCTCTGATACCCCTATTGGTGAACCCCGGGTGTCCCGAGATCGAATCCCAGGCGCAGCGAAAGTTTAAATTCCCCGGATCCCCATAAGGAGCCCCGGATAGCTTGGCATGTAAATAAAATATGCATAACACATAACAAGGTTTTTGAAGCTTACATTCGTCGCGAAGATCCCAAGCTCTCGCTTTGCCGTCTGGGTTGTCGTAGTCCGCTCCGAGCAACGTCGTGACCTCTCCGAGCTCCAACGCCTTGGCAAGATCATCACGCCGACCCCGAGAGGTATCCAAATTCCACCTCCTCCCAAGGATGGATAGAGAGGGGAAGATGTTTTATAGGAGATGTGTTTGTGTTTGTATTTGTGTGTTTAATTTACTAAAGCCTCAAATACACTTAAATTTTTCTCAAAGAACAAACTCATATACTCTCAACTCTCATTAAACTCAAAGTTAGAGTGAGAAATGAACTAAGAATCATAAGCCACGAAATAATGCAAGTCCATAACTTAAAATCCATTTTTCAACCATGAAAGTGACTTTAAGTTTGAAAAAATTGAATCATGTCCTACATGACTCAATTTTGTTTGATTCCCTTGTTTTTAACTCAACTGAATAGATAATGAAAAATGACTTCAAGTTTGATAAAATTGAATTATGTCCTACATGAATCAATTTTGTTTGATTCCCTTGTTTTTGAATCATCAAATGACTAGATATTGTCCCACAAATCTAACAAAAAACAATGGATGAATTTGGACTTGAATTGGACAAGTTTTGACCAAAAACTGTCGGTTCACGGCCTCGTGCATAGCCATTCACGGCCGTGACATGCTCTTCGCTCACTTCTGCCGGTCTTCATGGGCTGAGACAAGCCCTTCACGACCGTGACATTTTCGGGGCACAAAGTTCACTGCAATGCTTCAGGGCCTAGAACAGTGCCCTTCACAGCCATGACACTTTCGGCAGGTTTGTGAAAGTTTGGTATTTCTCTCCAATCGAGGGGTAAACGATGTCCGATGGACCTGAAATTCTACAGAAATAAGACTCAGCAATCTCGATTCTGACCAAAGGGGTTCTCAATCCGAGGTCTAGATTAGGAGATACGAATTTTTGAATCTGTTGCTACTTTTCAGGCAGACTTCACAACCGTGACGAGCCTAGCTCATGATTGTGAACCCTATCTACGCTCCATTCTTAATTGTTTCATTTTGGGATCTAAGCCCATGTAAATATACATTCTAAAACTTTAATTGACATTCCATTAACGACTCCAAGCTCATTAAATAATAACACATCTCACTTTATCAGATACTGTCTCAGTGATTCTTTTTAAGCACGACTCTCTTGGTTCGTATCAACCAGGCAAGGGAGCAATCCAAGAATTCGGTAAGCACCTTGCCAACCCCGTTGTACCGAATAGATTCTGTGTTGAGCACGATCTTCGATCTATAAACCGACTATAGATTATCGTCGTACGTAAAGACCCTTCATTTATACCCGTCGAGTAAGAATCATGGTAATGTCAAACTCACTAACTGACACTATGTCTAATTTGTGACGATGAAATTACTAAACTACACTCCACGTACCACGTGAGTTAGTTTTTATACTTTGCAAAGATTCCGTAATTCCCCATCCCTGAATATGCATAGGACATATACTTGCGAGGTTGTGAATCCCTCACGACTGTCCATTCCCAGCAGTTGCACTTCATTGTCAAGACTGCATGTCACCACCGACCCATGTTCAACCTCGAACAAGGCTGGCCTAGCAAACTAGTGACAAGTCAGGATCCCGAAGACAACTCTATCAATGACCCTTCCATTTAAGGTCCACTCACAGTCAATCGATCGATCATTGACACTCAGCGAGTAATTAGCCATGTGATCGTCGTTGTCCAAATATAAGTTAATCCCCGATTCAACCCATATCAATGTTACGACCTCCCACTTCCCAAGTGAATGGTTGGCACAACCATTTTAGAGTCGTCAATAAATAAGTTATGATCGACATTCAGTCACCCTAATGAAGTCTAAGACTGATGGACTAAGTTAATATCCGAGAATAATAGCTCAACGGTGCCCCCTCTCTCATCCCATGAGAATCGGTGACTAAACTCTTATATACGAGATTTACTTATTTACCATCTCACCATGCGCCTAGTAAGACTAATGGTAAATAAATAATATGCCTTTTATAAATTCCATAAATAAATATTCGAATACAATATCCAAATAATTATAGTCTATGTAAACCTTTTTGGTCCAAATGATTATGAGAGTTTTGATTATTCCAAGTAATTATGTAAATTGGGGGGTATAAATTAGAAAACTCGATATGCATGATATGTGATGTTTAAGTATGTGAAAAATGTTCGATTAAGCGCTTGAATGTGATTAAAATTTTGCGAAAGTCGAATTGTGTGATCTTATGCTTAACTGGAATATTTATATGATCACCTGGTTATGAACGTCTTCGTACGAATAGAATCTCATTACGTGCTATATATGGAAAATATATCATGTTGAGTGATATGTGAACTGAAAACGTGAGTGAGTTATTTTAGGAAAGAATATCGCTGTGATGACTCTGACATGAATGATTGTATGTTATGTATTGAAAAGATATTCTGATTGAGCTGAAACGTGATTGAGTTACGAATATCGATGTGATCACCCTGATATGAATGACTATGTTGTATATATGGAAAGGATATTCTGATTAAGTGCTTACCCGTGATAGATCTATTTTAGCAAAGAATATCAATGATATATCCGTTGAGTGCGATATTATGTGACTCTTAAATCAGTGAATCATGATCTATCTTTCCTTATGCGACTTAGGATTTATATTTTGGAAAGTGATTAATTTTTTTTTCAAAGATAACTTGCTATTACCACAAAAACAAATACAACGAGCTAAACAGCTCACGAAGTCCTCTGGTCACATCACAAATGCCAGAAGGGAGAAAGTCCTCACAAAGAGGAAAAGACACTCCTATAGAAGGAGACAAGACACCTCACAAGGAGGAGAAGACACTCCTATAAGAGGAGACTAAGTTCCCACATGGGAAAAATGAGCTGAAAGAAAACAACTCTCCAGTGCAACAACAAGAGAATAAAAGAACCTACTAAAAATCAAGTTTAAAACTCCAAATTAATGGCTACTAAACTAATTTGAAGTATGAGTCCCTCTCCTCCGTCTTCACCCAAAAGAGCTTGTCTTCATCAGAAAAAAACCCGAACATCTGACACACAGACGGTGAGGCGTCAGGCGGTAGGACAGCGAGGCGGCGGTCGTCGAGTTGGCTGCAGCTTCGGCGAGGTGGTGAAGTGGTGGAGAGGCGGCAGCTGCCGCCGCAGCTTCGACGAGACGCCGGCAGGGCGAGGCAGTGTAGGAAGGGGCCGGCATGATGGTGGCAGGCGGTGGAAGGCGCAGACGTCGGTGGACGTTCGAAATTTTTTTCTTTCCTTTATTTATTTATTTTTTTTTTAGAAGAAACTAGGAAAAACTTGCAAAAGGAGGGCTCCCCCTACCTCCATGTTCCCCCCTACCTCCATTAATGGAAGAGGGGGAGGAAGGGGAGGAGGGGAGAGGTGGCGTCTAAGGGAGTTTCTTGGGTTTGGGTTAGAGAGAAGGGGGAGAAAAGAGACAAATAGTTGAACTGGCCTGCGCTGGAAAGTGATTAATTGACTGGGCTTATATGTGGTAAGATACTGATTGAGTCTATTTATGAATGTGCTAAAATCGGATGAGATCACCATACATGGAAAGTATGCTTCGCATTATACTCAGTAAATCAAATCTTTCTCTGTGCGAATTGGCTATCATATTTGGGAAAGAAATCAGTTGATTGAGCTTACCATTGATAATATGCTGAGTGGAATTATATACGGAATATGCTGACAAACGGATGAGATAACTGTGGAATGAATGCTGATCTGTGTTATTTATGGTAAGTGATCATGCATGAACATTGAGCTTGATCGGTTTTTCTTGAGTTAATGCACGTGATATTTGAGCTGTCTCTTGTATATTTTCGTGCTTAACTTTCCTTGTGAAGTATAGAAGCGATTATTGGGTCTATATAGAAGAAAACACTTCACGTTGAAGGATAGACAACGAACACACAAGCAAACGAATCCCTTAGAGTTTCGAGCTTAAATTTGCGATTCATTCGTAGTTTGTGTTGAGCTTTCACTTGCGAATTCTGTACCCTTTGAGCGATCTTTAACAACACCCTACCTTAAACCCTTGTCTTCGGACGTGTTGTGTCTGCGGATGCGTTGAATGCACAAAGGAGCACAGTTGGATTCTTTCGCACGTGAAGGGATGAATTTGGTAGATTCGGTGGCCCTTTGGTAGCAAGCTGCATCCAGTCGGGGAATTGGTTTCCTGGGTTAACAACGTGGATTGAAACTTGGCGTGCGACAGCCTAGGTGGAGGTCTAGTATCCAAAGTGCTTCGGTTGTGTAATGGTCAATCATTTTGGAACCAGAACCGGTAATACCTAGTGATTGATTGGAACTCTTGGGGAGATCACACCCCAAGGACAGGATTAAACCCCAGTTGGGGATATAACTTGTATAAAAATCTCGTCTCACTTTACTTTCTGCTATTTACCTTTCTGTGAGACAAACCCAAAACACACGCTAATAACTAGGTGATATCGTAGAAACAATTTCTGAAACTAACGTGATACTTTGAAACAGGGTTAGGGAGATAACTTTGATACTCGTACTGCTTTCTGGGAAATAACATACTCTGCAAATATCTTCTTAAAGAATAGAATTTTTCAAAGAAGAACCAGCCAAAACTTTTATAGCCTAATTCACCCCCCTCTTAGGCATATTTTACACTTGAGTCTGAATAATAGGTTCATGTTTATGCCCTATTAATTACATCCTCGAATGACATTCTGAGGGCATTCCCAACAAGAATGTGGTTTGTGCAATTGAATAATTCAAAGATCTTGAAAAAATGGCGGTCGATAGACTCTCTGGTTCGGTCGAAGCTCACGAGCAGCTGAAGAAAAAGAAGAAAAATAGGAGTCTTTAGATGAGGCCCTACAGACGAAATTGTCCATTAATGACGACAATGCGTTGTATACACACCACAGTCGAGGAAGAGGACGTGGGCAATGAGGAAATGGTTTTGGTCAAAGCACTGGCCAAGGACGAGGCTACATTCACAAAAAAGAAGGACAAAACAACAACCAAATTTGGAGAGCTGCTCAAATTGACCTAGCGTTGATTGCGGAATGTTTGGGCATTTTTGCGAAGGACTGTTGGTCCAACAATAAGGTGGAAGAAAATACAAACCTAGTCGCACAAGAAGAGCCAAAAGACGATGACGTTCTCTTAATGGTGCTTGAGGATAAAAATCCGGGCACCGACATGGTGTATATCTCAACACCGGTGCTAGCAATCCCATGAGCAGGCACATCTCTTCATCGATTTATAGAAAATTGATGACGGACATGTTTCTTTCAGAGATGCATTAAAATAGAAGTCAAAGGCCGAGGAAATTATGTTTCTTAAAGAATGGCAAAGAAGGATCCGTCGAGGACGTCTACTTCGTATTAGATTTAAAAGCCAACATCTTAAGCATGGGACAGTTGCTTGAACAGGGATGCTCGGTGTTCATGAAGGACTGCTCATTACAACTATGAAACAAAGATGGTCAAAATTGTGCACGGGTCGGGATGGAAAGGAACCGACTGTTCAAGCTCAACCTGAGGGCAATTCAAGAAAAATGCTTGCAACTTGACTTAGACGACAAAGTCCATTGTGGCATATGCAATTTGAACATCTACACTACGGAGGTCTGAAAGAGCTCTCTAAGCACGGCATGGTGCATGGAACGCCGATGATAGAGGGAGGAAAGAAGCTTGGCGAAAGTTGCATGATTGGCAAACAGGTGCAGACGTCGTTTCAGAATCACGCAGGATTTCGAGCAAGCAAATCGCTCGAGCTGATACACCCGATATATGCGGACCTATCACGCCGGCATCATTTAGAGAAAAAGATACTTCATCACGTTCATCGACGATTACTCGAGAAAGACGGGTATATTTTTTGAAAGAAAAATCCAAAGCACTGGAGACGTTTAAAAAATTTAAAACTATGGTCGAGAAGATGACTAGTTCAAGCATCAAGGCGCTCCTTTCAGACCGCGGTGGAGAATACATGTCGAGTGCTTCGTAGCTTTTTGCGAGGAACAAGGCGTCAGGAGATTCCTCACCGCACTGTATTCGCCACAACAAAACGGCGTGGCCGAAAGAAAAGATAGAACCATACTTGACATGGTTCGCTCAATGTTGAAAAGCTAGGGAATGCCAAAGGAGTTTTTGGGCCGAGGCGGTACAATGTACCGTGTATATTCAAATTGATGCCCACATCTCAGCCTCGAGAATCGAACACCACAAGAAGCTTGGGGTGGCCAGAAACCGACCGTAGCGCACTTCAAAATTTTTGGAACCGTCGCGTATGCACATGTGCCTGACCAGAAAAGAACCAAGCTGGATGACAAAAGTAGAAAGCTTGTTTTTATTGGGTACGATGAGAAGATGAAGGCGTACCAACTGTATGATCGAGAAAATAAAATGTGATAGCAAGCCGAGTTGTTCAAGTAGACGAAGAAAGTTCGTGGAGCTGGAACATTGGAGAAAACACACGCCTGGAGAACCATTGAGTGTTGCACCAATGCACGTCTCAATTTCATCTGAAGAAAATATCGAGGAGGACAGCCCATGATGTGAAGCTTGCAAGACCTGTACAAAACAACTGAACCGGTTCATCTAGTCCGCTTACTGGCCGACTCGGACAAATTAGTTTCGAAGAAGCCGTAAGAGACAAGAGATGGAAAACGGCGATGGACGAGATCAAGGCGATTGAAAAAAACGACACATGGAAGCTGGTGGAATTGCGCCACGGGCATAAACCCATAGGAGTAAAGTGGGTTTATAAAAAGAAAATCAATGCTCAAGTAAATCGAACATTAAAAGATAATATTGGTGGCGAAGGGCTATAGACAACGAGCAAGAATCGACTACGATGAACTCTTTGATCTCGCTGCAAGAATGGAGACAATCGTCTGCTCCTTGCCCAAGCTGCACAACTTAGTTGGCCGATCTATCAATTGGACGTGAAGTCTGCGTTTCTAAATGGGGAGCTTGAGGATGAAGTCTACGTGGAACAGCCGTCGTGATATTCAAAATCGGGAGAAGGAGACAGAGTGTTAAATTAAATAAAGCGCTTTATGGGCTGAAGCAAGCGCCACAAACTTGAACACTCGGTTCGATGGGTACTTCAAAAGGAACAATCGAACAATGTCCTTTCGAGCATACGCTATACATCAAAAGAGAATGAGGTGAAATGATCATCATCACACTCTATGTTGATGATCTTATTTTTATAGGGAGCAGTGAGAAAATAATCAACGACTTTAAGAAGGCGATGACGAAGGAGTTTTGAGATGAAGGACTTGGGACTAATGAAATATTTTCTTGGTCATGAACGAGGAAAGAAGCATGGGACTTTTCGTGTCACAAGAAGCATATGGTGACGAACATATTAAAGAAAAATAAAATGGAGGAAAGCAAGCCAGTAGCTACACCCGATTGAACTTGGAACAAAATTATCCAAGTTTGAAGGAGGACAAGGAGTAAACTCAACCGAATATTGAAGTCTCGTGGAAAGTCTACGATACTTAACTTGCATGAGACCCGGCATCGTTTATAGCATTGGAGTCGTTAGCCGCTACATGGAAGAACCAAGGCAGTCAAATCTCAAAGCGATCAAGAGAATTCTTTGATACATCCGAGGAACACAATCACTAGGTCTGTTTTACTCAAAGGCGAGCGACAGCAAACTGACCGGATATTCGGACAGTGATTGGTATAGAGATATCGATGATAGAAGAAGCACGGGTGGCTATGTATTTTTATTTAGGAAGCACAGCGTTCACGTGACTATCAAAGAAGCAACCGATCGTGATACTATCAACATGTGAAGCGGAATATGTGGCAGCATCGTGGTGTGTCTGTCACGCAATATGGTGAGACTCGAGTAGATAATAAGTCTGTAATTGAGTTGGCGAAGAATACCATTCATCATGAGAGAAGCAAACATCTTGATGCTCGATTTTTCACGTAAAAAATGGAGAAGTGGAGATGGTGCACGTAGCGAATCTGGACCAGGTTGCAGATATTTTCACAAAGCCATTACCAGTAGGTACGTTCGAGAATCTGAAACACATGGTCATGATGAAAGAGCGGAAGGCATTGAGCTTAAGGGGGAATTTGTCGATAATCTCAATACCAAGAAATCCACAGAAGCGGCCAAATAATAATAAAAATAATATATACCTAGAACCATGTGAAGATCAGAACTTGACATTCAAGATCAAACAAAAGGAAATCCCAAGGTTATCACGGATGGGATAGCACACGATTCTTAGATATATGTCTACCTTATAATATATTTTATATATGCATGAAATATTTAAAAAGGAGGGAGTGAACAAATGTATTTCTGAGGGACAAATGTAAGATCAAATATTTTTTCTCCATATATGTGAGTCCTCCAAACGAATACATATACTCCTCAGCACAAAAGAGTTCATCTCTGTCCAACTCTCACACACGCACTATAAAACAGTCAGACACAGCTTATAAAATACAATACGGTCACGAATGTTAGGCTTTCATATTCAACCCAAATATGCCAACCTTATATCAGCGAAAACACATACTTTTAATTTATTTTGCTCGAAAGAATCTCGTTAACTGAGTGATCATTTGATGTCCTTTTGATTGTATTTTTGTGTCTCTTCCCAGGCCTTGTGCGTATCATGGATACCATGTTGTTCTAATTGGAGCATTTAATTTCGCCAAAGATTATGTAGTTGTCGTGATTGTAAGTGCATGATCGTGTCTCCATTGCACGGATAATTTCGATTATGTTGAATTCCATTATTCAATTATTTGAACTATATATGTTGAAATTATGTGTCCCCACGTCAGGAAACTAACTTCTCCTGCATCAGTATATAGATCGAAGATGCATCTCCTCCTATTATCAGTTTATTTCATGATATGTGCTAGTATGTGATCAAATATGGTTCGGATAATACCTGTAGATCCAAACTCTGATGCCACTAGCCATCAATCCAGTAATGACATATAATATAGTCTATGGTCTATCCTACCAATGTTCTTTGGTGTAGCTGAAGAATACAAAGTACAATATCTCTATATTCATACTAATTAAGAAAATTTCACAAAGGACTTACTTGCGTGAAGTGCTTATTGCACTTGTGTGGTGTTTAAGGACTCGTAAACATAGTTGTCCGAGCAAGGATCAAACCTGATGTTTATTGTCGTTGTCCGTAAAAATTCTTAATACATTTGCTCACCAAAATGCTTATATGATGAGATGACTTCTCATTAGTACGTACCGAAGGAGAATTTGAAGGAGGAGAAGTGCACAATGGAGCGTAAATGTCGTAACCATAAATATCACTAATCACATTGTAAAGCTCATCTTGGAATTCTTGGCAAATCTCCACTGTAGGCCCTAATGTGGAATTGCTATAACAGTTATTCTTAACTCCTTGATAGGTTTCATCATAAATTAGAGCATGTGTCATAAATAATTGAGGGAGCTCTTGTCTTCATCATCGACGTCGATCAATGCATTCGTTATCTGAATGACGGGATCAATGACTGTCGATAAAGTGATAGTCTTTACAGTAAGAGAAAATAGTAGAAACTCAGACTAAGTGATTTCTTACTGATATTCCTTTCATATTAATGACAGTGGGTTGGCTTGCATTTTTGTTGTTTTGGACGATTAAGGAAGCAAGTTGAGGGACATAGTGACAAGCGTAACTCTCTCTACTTATGTAGAAATCCATATTCTTGTACTCCAGAAATCTTTCTAACCAGCTGACTATAAACGTGTAAGAATCCGAAGCTGTTTTGCGGTCTCCGAACAAGTCCGATGTTCTATTCGAGTAAGAAAATCCAACCATTGCTGGTCACTCGAGAAATATCGCATTTGCCTCTGTGGTATATTTGTTGGATAATCTCAAAGTGGGTTCGACAAGTGAAGAAATTGGACTTTCACCGCACTCTATGCAAGCCCTGTGACTTGAAGTGGAAGCTTCCTGTTCAAAAACCGTCCTTATTCGGATCGAGAAATTTCGTATGTGAGCCTAGGTTTTTTGTTTTAACCAACCCATAGAAAATAGAATCTTCCTTATTTTTGGGAAATATAATAAAATAAAATAATGAAGAAGAAGACACGGGTTGCGCACACAATTTTGAGTACGGCGCAGCCCTCATATTCCACAAGCGTGATATGAATTTCTAATCTTATCTTATCTACTATTATATATATATATGTGTATGTATGTATGTATTGCATGTAAGAGGGAAGTAAATAGTAAAAAAAAAGCTCGTTGCCTAGTGATCTTGTATCAGATATAGAAAACAAAAAAACTTTGTTCCTCTGAAAAAATCGATCCTTGCAGTATACAAAAGTAACAAATTGGTATTAGAGCCGATGGTGATGTAAATGGTGAAAATAGTAGGTGTCAGAATGACAATCCCGCCGCAGCTCACCGAACGTAATTACGTATGGTGGAGCATCGAAATGAAAGTGACCGGTTGCTTTATGCTTGTTTCTGAAGTAGAAACCGGTCCATTTGTTCCTGAATAGCTTTTTTCAAAACGGCTTCTGCGTCCTCAGTTAATGTCTTCGTAGAAGATATTATTTCTTGGAACTGGGGTTTATTAGTTTTTAAGTAAGTACGTAATTCAATAAGAAATTCCGTACCTGTCCAATTTCTAATGAATCAAGATAACCATTTGTTCCAGTATAAATAGTCAGTACCTGTTCTTCTACCACAAGAGGATCTGATTGAGATTGTTTAAGCAATTCACGTAATCGTTGACCTCTTGCCAACTGATTCTAAGTAGCTTTATCAAGATCTGAAGTAAATTGTGCAAAAGCTTCTAATTCTGCAATTTGTGCAAGTTCCAATTTTAGTTTACCAGTTGCTTGTTTCATGGCTTTAATTTGAGCTACAGACCCTACTCGGGAAACGGAGATACCGACATTAATAGCAGGTCTGATTCCAGAATTGAATAGATCGACAGATAAGAATATTTTTCCATCAGTAGTTTAGGAAAATAGTTGAAGATTGATATTCCAAACCAGATACGATCGGGTATGCAAGATCGCAATGGAAGACGTTGCAAGCCTCATTCATACAAAATCTTCCCACACTCATCGTCATCAACGATGCGGTAGATTTCACCGGTTCCACAAATATAGACGGTGCGCAAACCGCAAAGAAAGCCTGGAAAATATTGGAGAAAGCATATAAGGACGTTGATAATATTAAACAAGTTCAGCTACAAAATCAGGACGAACTTGAGGCGGTGAAAAAAGACAATGATATTGAGCTTTATGAGGACGAGAAGAAAATAGAGAGGCAAGAGGACCTCAAAACAGAAGGTGAAGGCGTACGAGAAGACGTACCTCGTGGTGTGGAAAGAGAGCGTGACAGATATTACGCTGATGAGCCAAAGTCGATGGATGAAAGAAAGAACCACTGGTTATGACCGAGAAGAAAAAAGAAGGCGGAGCATCAAAGAAAGAGCCCGGTGAAGACTCAAAAAAGGAGAAAGAATCCCCAATGGCCAATGAGCCCGTGGAAGAAGAGAAAAGGGAGAGTGAAGCTCCAAAGAAAAAAATGCTCGAGAAAGATGAAGCGGGTCGAAGAGATGCTGCCTCGACAACCAACTGAGAAAGTCAATGCCATCGGCGAGAAGGCCAAAGAAGCTGAGCATGGCGGCACCGTGTTTGAGACAGCCATCGATGCCAAGGAGACTGTAAAGGACATGAGTAAGACAGCCGGCGCAGCCACGACGGAGGCCCTACAACATGATCACAAAGTTACTAAACTGAGGACTAAAGAACCTACAGAGGCCAATCTAACAAGGAGAAATAAGTTAACGAATAAAAGATACGCAAGAAAGACAATGGAGTTAAAGAATGGATCGACGCGAGGAACAACCTGGACATATACATGAACAACTTGAAAAACCCAAACAACGATAAGTACAAGCTCGCCGATCAGTGACGGAACCAGGATTTTTTATTTGGGGGGTCGAGAATACTAGAGTGCGACATGAATTGAGAATATTCAAATACTTGGTACAATATCACGACATATTATATACACTAGTACTTTCTGCACAACCAATTGGTGTGCTTAAAATATAGAGTAAATAGCATAAAACCCCATGGTGGATTAGAAACTCAGCACAAAACCACCCTCTGCTTTGAAAATATGCTCATACTACCTCGTGGTTTCGATAATACTGCTCACCTTCCATGTTCGGTCAGATACAGACTGAAGGTCATATAAAATAAATTTCCCATTATACCCTTCAGCACTCAAAGATGAAAACGAGCCCCTAAATTCAAAAAACATAAATTGCAAATCGTAACTTCACAACGCAGATTTCGCTACACAGATTCACGGAGCAACCTAGTCTCATTCACTCTATTGTTTCATTACCCAGATTTGCAGCCATTCGCAGACCCTATAATCGCCAACCTCAGCCATTTTATTGTTTATCCTATGGTTGATGGTGTTTCTGCTATTTACTCTAGTGAGACCACTGCTGCCATTGACGAGACAGAGCATGCTATTCGTGCCACAGAAAATAATGAGATGGAGCAGAATGACGATGCTTCAGATAGTTTTTGGGATAATGTGAACCTTGAAGAGTTTCAACAGCATGCTATGGGTGACAATGACCAGCATCATGATGTGCAACAAGCAGAAGGTGAGGAACAGCTTAAAAATTGTGGAATTGAGGGTGATAATATGGGTGATAAGCAGCTCGTGGATGCTGCATTTGAATGTGAAAATGAAATTGACGAAGAGCTTGGAGAGTCTGACATCGAGGGAAATAATGGGGCTAATTATGAGGTATATTATCTAGTGCCGCTGATTTTGGAGATGTTGATGAAGCTTTCGAGGAAAATGAATCTGAAGATGAAGTCTGGATCATAAAGAAGATACAGAAGAAAGGACAAATGCAAATGGAGACATACAAGAAGATTGGTTGACTGATATTGATGAAGATTCTTATTATGAGTTAGAATCTGGTGATGATGGTGTTCCAACTCACCAGAAATGGGATGAGGCAGTTGATATGGCTGAAAATGAGTTAAGTGTTGGCCTTCGATTTCCAAATAGAGAATCCTTTAAAGAAGCCTTGAAGGATTGGGCAGTTTGGCGAGGCTTTGACTTGAAATGTGGTTTTAAATGTGGTTGTAGGCCAATGATTGGGCTAGATGGTTGTTTTTTAATGGGAGTCTTCAAAGGTCAGTTACTAAGTGCGGTGGCAATGGATGGGAACAACAATATTTGTCCTTTGGCATGGGCGTTTGTTGAGATTGAAAAGGGGGAAACTTGGGAATGGTTCTTGCATCTATTTTGAGACATATTGGTGATGCATGCACGACTAACCTTGCCTTTATAAGTGACAGACAAAAGGTCTCGCGCCACATTCTGAGCATAGATTTTGCGTAAGACATATGTACAACAACTTCAAAGGAAAGTACCGAGGGCTGGAATTGAAGAAATTATTTTGGAAGGCAGCATCTACCTACAGTTTGAGAGAGCATCAGAAGACCATGCTTGAAATTCGAAAGGAGTACCCTAAGATAGGGGATGAAAAGTCAGCTTATGAGTGGTTATGTGAGATCCCGGCACATGAATGGGCAAGAAGCCATTTTCCTTTAACAAGTAAATGTGATGTACTTGTTAACAATATCAGTGAATCCTTCAACCACTATATCTTGCATGCAAGGGATTTGCTCGTAATTGATATGATGGAGTGGATCAAAAAGAAATGCATGACTCGAATTCAAAAGAAGAGAGAAGGGATGTTGAACTTTGAGAAAGAAGTATGCCCCAACATCCTCAAGAAATTGGAAAATGAAAGAAAGAGGAGTGGCAATTGTTTTGCTACTTGGGGAGGAGGTGCAGAGTTTGAGGTTGTGCATTGGGAACAGACACATGTGGTAAATTTAGTTGAGCGAAGGTGTACGTGTGGAATGTGGCAAATGGTTGGATACCCATGTTGCCATACCATTGCCTGTCTAGACATTCATCGTCTCGATTATGGACCTTATATTGATAAAGTTTTCAGCAAAGAAATGTACATGAAGGTTTACGAGCATCTCATTTCACCTGTCCCTGGGATGCATGACTTTGAAGTATCCCCACTTGGTCCAGTGGCTCCACCACACATCAAAATTAGGACAGGAAGACCAAAAAAGAAGCGAAGACCGGATGCGAATGACCAAAATCCACGCCCTACATCAACTAGACGAGGCTTGAAAGTGACCTGTGCAGTATGTTTGCAACAAGGGCATAATAGAAGGAAATGTATAAGCCAACCACATCCCAATTCTAAATTATAAGGTATTCTCTTAACTGTATTTAATATTGAGGTTTATTGTTGATGTGACTTTGTTATTCATTATCTTGCTTAACTGTGTGATTTCTTCTTATAGCCTCCAAGTGACACACCAGCTGGACCAGAAGCTGCAATAGGATAAGTTGCTAGGGGTAAATCTGTAATTTTATTGGCTTTCTCTTGTTTTGTTTAAATAGTCGACACTGTACAGAACGCGCGTGATAACAGAAATAGAAAATACAGTTTTTCAATTCTAAGTTCGTCTTCTTCGACGAATTCTTCAGTTACGAATTATTTACGTAGTATAAATGCTCTATTCGAGGTAAATAATATACATCGGCCAAGCACCAGGACAGGAACGAACTTTTAAATAAAATAATAATAGAAACAATGGTTTATCTTAGATAAATTATTCAATTTGATTAGATCGCCCACTAGTCAATTGAAGAACGATGCTATCAATTAAGAACAATTACGAATTGATCCTCAAATTCGTCGAATTTGCATATTCCTTCCCCTCTTTGTCCCATTGAAGGAGGGGGGCCTCGGGTCCTCGATCACTTACCGATGGACTTTCCCAACTATAACGACGTCGTTCACCAGGTGATGATACTTCAGAAAACCCTACTTTGAATTCACACAATCAAGTAAATCTAGTGCCTTTACTTCTGTTGTTTCATGTTTTATTTGTTGCAAATTCGAATTTTTCCTTTCTGGGTTTCGATTGTTTTGCCCACTCCATTTGCAATTATACGTAATAATTGTTGACCGATGCTGGGTTTTTTGTTTTTCTCCCCTATTTGCCCTATCACGCTCGTCGATTTCGATGATAACTCATGTCTTCACTAGAGAATTATTTGAACTAATGCTCCGTTGAAAAATACATGTAAAGGAATCGATCAAGAAAAAATGGTCATCGTTTTTCCTGATGATAATTCTTACTCAAAAGTGCAGGAAACTCCTCGGCCGACGACAGTGGATGCAAATGATTTTGAAACAACTTGTTGGGGCTGTGGACTACGTGTCGTTGTTGCTTCTTATGCGTCCGTTTTTAAATGCGGTTGGTGTGGAGCTATTACGAAGCAAAACATCGTCAAGAACGATAATCAAAAGTACTTAAAGTGGAGGCGGTTAAGAGACCGATGCTTTGTCTTCACTGTCATTCTATTCATGCTCTTTTTCATATGTAAGATCGGCTGCAATAACCCCTTTTTGCAGTTCGACTTCAATAGCAGTGTTTTAATTTACTCAATTCTGAAATTTTCGTATCTTACTTCTGATGGTACGTACATACAGGTGGCGGTATTTGGGCAGTTTATCCAATAGTATTCTCCATCAGTTACTTATTTGGCGCGTTCAACCTCGCATTGGCATTGATTTTGTCCGTCTCTACGCTGGCTTCGTTTTGCCTATCTGCATTTAAGCCCGCAGGTTCTCCGCCGTTGATCCTTTGGGGTAGCTATCCAACGGTCCACAAAGGTGGCCTTGAGAACCATACCTTTTGCCAAAATTGTTCTAAGCCTAAGTCTCCGAGGACCCACCATTGCAGTTCTTGCGGGACTTGCGTGCTCGACATGGATCATCACTGCCCATTCGTAAGCTGGGAATAGTTTTTCTTTCTTTCTTTCTTTCTTTCTTTCTTTCTTTCCCTTTTTCAGTTTACGTTGTTCTGACTTCCATGATGTTTAAGCGTTGCTGCTAATCTTGTTAGTTGCAAGAAAAGTATCGAACAATCTGTGATAAAAAGAAAAAAAAAGGAGTATACGGTGCTTACAATGTCAGAACAACCCTGCTTTAGGCTAACCTTGTTGATGTTTACGTTATGCATAAATCTTGGCACCATCACCTTACTTCTCTGTGTAATTTTTATTCCAATGAAATCGATTCTAACGAACGCTTTTCTCCCTCTTCCGAAACTCTGCAGATCGGTAACTGCGTGGGCTCTGCAAATCACCGTTCGTTCATCCTCTTCCTCATATCAACGGTCATCAGCACAATATACATAGCCATAATAACTTCATGCTCTGTTCTACGAATTTGGCCACCATTAGACCATCACAACAAAAACCCTATAACCCTTTCGCATGGGCTTGAATCCATCTTTACTCTTTCCAAGCAGTACTTCATATCCTTCTTTAGAGCAGCTGTGTTCTTACCGGCGAGAGGAATTCTCCTTATATACCTCTTCATAGCCAGTTTTTCTGTGGGCATTGGGCTGATCGTTCTTTTATGGCAGCAGCTTTGGTACATTTATTCGGGCAGGACTTATCTGAGTCATCTGAGCTTGGGCAGTGATAATAAAGGCGATGGCGTTGAAAGGGATTGCGAGAATCTCGTTAGGTTCTTTGGCTTGCGAGCTTCTTATTGCCTGCCCAGTTACCGCAAGTCTTCGAGGAAAAGGCATGAAAAGTGACGAATGAATGAATGAAGAAGACTTTGTCCTTAAAGATGGTTTGAGTTTCTTCTTCACACGATGTACTTTTTTTTTCATTGAGATCATTGAATGCGACTTGCAAAAGGTTTGTGCCTTTTTTGTTGTATCATTAATTCTTGTCATCATTTTATCAGTGATAAGTATTCCTCGTACGCATTTGCCAGTTACTGATGAGTACCATATTATGATCAACGTACACATTCAAGTTGTAATAACATTTCATGGATACATCAAGAACGGCATTTGATTTAATTATGGTGCATTTAGATTTATCACATGTGTTTATCGATTTTTTTTATTGAATTAATCTCGACTCTATCCCTCCAAGACTTGTTGGTTTGTTTCTGTTCATACGTCTCGTGTGTCGTTCATCTGCAGCTGATCATATGATCATCCATCAATTGCTCATAGTTGATTTTATTTGAATACAAAAAACTTCTACTTTCCAACATTTCTTTGATTCGATTTTATTTCCTCACATTGCAGTAGGGAATTGTAATGAATCAATCACTTTCATGGTTTATGTTAAAATCTGTTAATAATAGTTTAAGTGGTCATTTTACCCGAAATTGGGCTTAGGAAGCATATCCAATTTTAATTTTATGTGTTTTTGCATCAAAGTTTGGCTTTTTAAATAAAATAAAGCAATTTTAATCAAAATTTAATAAAATGGGGTTATTTCGCCTGAAATTAATAAAATAGAACAAAACACGTCTAATAAACGCGATGTCGCGGCTATGGGCCGCGACTGTCACGCCGTGAAGGACTTAGAAATGTTTTTTTCGAAACTTCCCAACCCCAAACGCACTCGTGACCGTCTTCCCTTTTGAACGCGCGTCGCCCCTACGATGCTCGCTCAAACTGGAACACGCCTCACACGCCTCGCCCTCTTTGCCCACGGCAACGTAAACAAGACAAGACTTAGTCGAAGGGGACCAACGGGAATAAGCCTCCCCGATTGGCCGTTCTTTATTACGAACAAAGAATTACACAAGGAAACACGGTACCGAACAAACCTCGGCCTCACGTCTAAACTTGATCAAACACAAGCCTAAACTACCCGCCTCATGTTTCCTAGTGTCCCATCTTCGCGGGATCTTAATCACAAACCTACGCGCTCGTGAAAACCTCTCGCGACCCCTTTGCCTAATTCGCCCCAAACGAACTCGACGCAACTTCACTTTGACGCTCTCTCGCTCGCTATGAAGTGCTCTCAGATGCTTGAACTCTCCCTTGGGCTGCTCGAAAATGGCATATTTATAGGCCCCAAGCTCCCTTTTTGACTTCGTAGAAGATCTCCTCAAAAGTTCCCAATCTTGTTTTTATATCTCCTAAATATAGTAAATATTCAAACAAGATTCTACTCAAAGATCTCAAACCTTTAACCCTAGTCAAAACCTCCTTGGAAGCTTCCCATGAATTTAGCAAACCTTTGGACTTGGCGTGCCTTGGCCCGCGTCATCCCGCAGCTCGCCGCGTGCGCGCGCCTTGCGCCACGCGTGTACTTGGCCTGGCTCTCGCGGCCAAGCCCGGCCATGGATCGTCCCGTCGGCTGGTCCGCCTTGGCTGGTCTCTGCTTGGGTCAGAAGCTAGCCGCGCGCACACTCCGCCGCGCCGGCCTGGTTGCGGTCCGGCCACGGCCCACATGATCTGGCCCGACCCGAACCGATCCGACCCGCTCCGTTCTGACCCGGCCCGACCCGATCCGACCCGACCCATGGTCCGACCCATTTGGCGCCCAAGTCGGCCGCGCCGTGCCCGGCTCGGCCTCATCGTTCCGATGATCACCGTCTTGAACCTCAGCGTCCTAAGCGGCCTCCTGACCATCGAACCTCGTCTAAGTGTTGAAACATCAACTCCGTGCCTTAGACTCGCACGCCTTCGCCCGTGGGACTGCCGTCCGCCGTTGCTGGACCTCAGCGTCCGCGCCAGCCCGCATGCGCGCGCACCTCCTGCGCGCGCTGGCCTGCCTTGGTGCCGCACCGCGAGCCACACATGTGCGCACGCTGCCCCCGCCTCGCGCACCAAGCCTCGCACAGGCCTGCCGAGAAGTCTCGCACGTCGCCAAGTCCCATGCGCGCCAGCTCTCGCACACCCTGCCGAGAACTCCCGCACGCCCTTGGCCCAATGCGCCCACGATGCGTGCGCGCTGCCCCAACAGCCCTGCGTCTGTGTGCGCGCGGCCCGCGCACAGCCCCGCACCCAGTGTGAGCGCGCGGCCCGGCCAGGCCACCTGCCTGGTCGGCCACCGTGCCGACCTCGCCGGCTCCGGCAGAGTCCCTCGTTACCTCGCCGGATCCTTCCATGCGTCTTTGGGTAGAAATCGTCCAAGTGTTGTTCTCCGCCAACTAGTGCACCTTGGACCTGCACATCATCGCTACATCTCTAGCTCGGCCATGAACGACCTGATGACGTGGCACTCAAGGATGTAACAATTCTCCCCCACGGAGAGAGTCGGTGTCCTCGTCGACACCGTCGTTCCATTGCCAGCCTTTCTTCTCTCGTGCCAGTACTGTCGCACAACGTCCTCATCGACGCTGTCGACTCGCCCACCTCCGTTTCCAATAAGGATTTGATGGCTCAAAGGATCTATCGCCACCTTCGCTACCCTCAAGAAGTCCAGCCCCAAGATCAGGTCGAAATCGCCCATCTCGACCATTGTAAGATCGATCCGTGCTCGCCAACCGCCAAGGCTAAGCACCGCCCGTGTCAAGCCTTTCACCTTGGTGGCGTGGGAGTTAAAGGCCTTGATATCGTCGCCTTGTGGAAGTGCACGCTAAGTCTGAGATCCACGATCAGCCGACTTTCCACGAACGTGTGAGTTGCGCTCGTGTCGACAAGCCGGAACACCTCAATCTCATTGACCCTACACTTCACAAACAAAAGGTTCTTAGAAGGTGTACATCGAAGAGTAGTTATCCGAAGTGGGGCCATCCTCGTGATTTCCCCTTCAGTCGAACCGTCCTCACCTGTTACGGCAGCCACCTGCGTCCGCTTCGGACGTTGCCTTGCTCGATGCCCCATCGCACCGCAGACGTAACACCCACTGCCTTTGGGGTACTCCGTCGCCTCCACCGTGGGCGCTACCTCCTTTCCCTTCTGGTCCACTCCCTTCTTCCTCTTGGTCTCCTTCCCCTTCTTGGCCTTCATGGAAGTGGTCGCCGCGGCCTCAGTCGCCGTGGGTTGCTGCTCGATTGGCCTGATCTCGACAAGCTGCTCCGCCGCAGCGTAATCCAATGCAAGGTCCTGGACACCCTAGCGATTCAGCTCCATTTGGGCCCATGGCTTGAGCCTGCCAATAAAGGTGTAGAGTCGGTCCGTCTCGGACATATCGGTGATTAGACATGCCCAACCGCCGGTTAACCGTAACCGGTGGTTGGGAACCGGCGGTTGGCGGTTAGTCCTACCGCCGTCTAACCGGTCGGGGGCGGTTGCCGGTTAGCCGCCCCCGGTTGACGGTTAGAGTAACCGGCGGTTGGTTAACCGCCGGTTAACCTAACCGGCGGTTCCAACCGCCGATTTTTTTATTTTTATTTTTATTTTTTTATTTAATGTTTTAATAAAGTTAGGTTTAGTATATTATTTGATCGAATTATGTATCGAAATCCTGTGTAATCTACTATATAATTTGTAAGACAAAAATCTACAACATTTTATAACGAACTTGTAATTGTACAACACAATATGTAGACCAAATTTTAAATTACAAATTACAAATTTACAATACAAAATTTGAAGTCGCTTTGTACGAGAAAGACTTCAACAAGTCCAATCGCCTAGCTGGGCGACTGGACTTGTTGAAGCCCATCACGTGCTAAGCCACATTTGCAAATCTTCGCAAATCTTGAAGTATCGGCAAAACAAGTGCATGTGGGGAAGCAGCGAATGATTTCAAGAACGCTGATGAATCAACTATCAAGTACGATCCGTCAACGTATCCTGAAATCACACGTTGCTAACTTGATTGCACTTGTGCCAATTTACAGCAGTGCAGGTGCAGTGCATGGGAGAAAGCACGAATGATCTCAGGAGCTTTAACGAATCAACTGTCAATTATGATCCGTTAAAGCATCCGGAGATCACACGTTGCTAACTTACTTGCACTGCACTCGCGGAAACCCCTCTTCTTCGTAATCTTCTTCCCTATAAAAAAAATGCATAAACATGCATGAGTTACATTATATAATTTTAAAAGAAGTACAATATGCAATTATAGAAATATTTACTTATCTTTTTTCGGGCTTCGTCGTGAGTCGTGACTCGTCGCAATAGCCTTGTTCAAATTAATTAGTACCTAAAAATAACAATTCATTAGTGTGCCATATAAACGCATATAAATATTTGTACAAAAAAAATAAGTTGTTGGATTGGATACTTATCTTTTTCGGGCTTCGTCGTCGTAATAGGCTTGTTTAAATAAATTAGCACCTGAAAATAACAATTCATTAGTTAGCAATATAAACATAATAAATATTTGTACGGAAAAAAGAAAATACAATAGTTGGATACTTATCTTTTTTCGGGCTTGTTGGTTGATGTGGAGTCCACGCCTCGCCGAATGCCTCTAATAATCATCACCGTCGCCACCGCCGTTGCCGCTCGTCTCCGTGCCGGTGGTGTCCTCCAAAAGGTCGTCAGGCGAGTCGCTGGCACCCTCGTCTTGGGTGCGATACTCTGCTCGAGTCCAATCGTCGAGAAGACATTGGTACTCGAGGTTGTCGACACTCAAGTTCGAACGCTTCTCGCTCAAGGTCAAACCGCCCATGCTAAAAGCATGCTCCACCGCGACGGTCGATACCGGGACGGCAAGGATCTCCCGAGCGATCCTCGCCAACGTCGGATACGTTGGCGACACCCTCGACCACCATCTAAGGACGTTGAACTCATCTTCGTCCTCGAACTCGAAAGTCGTCGACATGAAGTTATCGAGTTCTATGTAGGGGTTTTGGGAGGACCTTGGACGCTTGTTTGCGTTGAGAATGTCATAGTAGTCAGCTAATCGTGAAGAAGATCGACTACTAGTAGAGCTAGATTGACCGCGCCCCGATCCCGATCGGGACGAGTCGTGGCCGAAATCGGGCTTATACTCTTTAAAGAGATCCTTTAAAGAGCTATGCGCTCGATCGAGTACGCTCTGCCAATAAATGCTATCGACTACCCTACCCGACGATACCTTCGTATAGTAACATTCTAGTAGTCTACCCGTACCCTCTAAACGCCATCTCGGATCCAATATCCTCGCTATAATGAAGACATCCGGTAACTCAAAAAAATATTTGAGCCACTTGGTCGACATGTTCCCAACGGCCTCGCCGACTACTGCATCAAACCTTAGCCCGTCGAGTATAATTGCGACTTTAACGCAATGATCTAACGCTAGTATGGAAGTCGGGTAATATGAACCCGACATCGCCTCGGTGGCGTCGTGAAATACTTGAAGTATCTCACATAAACTGTTGCACGGGTCCCACATCTCCGGAACTAAAATGTACGACAACACTCTGTTTTCGGCGAAAAAGTCGCACAGATGCTGTCGATACTCCATAGAACTGTACAGCAACTTGTAGGTGGAATTCCACCTGGTGGGTACGTCTAAACTAAACTTCTTGGCTGCTACATCCTCTCTAGCGCAGAAACGCTTCCACTTCTTCCACAAAGACGGGTGTCGCATCAGGTAGGAGATTGCGTAGCGTATAGGCTGCACCTGGTCCTTTAAACTAGCTAGCGCGTCTTGCACACAGAGGTTAAGTATGTGGCAAAAACAACGCACGTGGAAAAACCGTCCTCCGACTGTCGGCTGACAATACTCGATCAACTGTTCAATGCTCGCGTTGTTTGCGCTCGCATTGTCGAACGATACTGAAAAGACTTTGTTGACTATCCTATACTCTGATAAGATCGTCCTAAGCTTGATCGCAATGTTTTGGGCCGTGTGCGCTTCATCGAACTCCCTATATGCGATCAAGCGCTTTTGTATCGTCCACGAATCATCGACCCAATGGCATGTCACGCCCATGTAAGATGAACGTTGCCAATGATCGTCCAATATATCGGAGCAAATCGACACGGAAGTTCCTAAACTACCTAATATCGCTACTAAGTCGCGCTTAAGCGCAATTACTGTCTTCTTAGTATCCCGCGTCAAGGTGCTCCTCGAAATCTTCTTCGCCTGTGGGTTGTATGCGGTTTTGATCCAATGCTCGTAGATCGGGTCATCGGCAAATCGAAACGGTAGATGCTTCGCGGCTACGAACTTGGCGAGCTCCCGTCGCGCAACGTCCTCGTTGTAATGAAACAACGATGTTGCGCTTCCGCTCCCTACCGCTGGTCCCGACGCGGAGGAGTCCGTTCCGCCGAACATTTGCTGTTGGTCTTGTGTTATACCTAACTTAGTCGGGTGTTTTGAACGGAGATGGGACGTCATTGACCCATATCCGCCCCCCTTTCTAAAATTATACTCCCTACCACAGTAGTTACAAATAGCTTTAAATTGATTAACTATACTAGTAGGTATTTTCTTAAAGTGTACCGCGAAGATGTCCGATTGCAGCCGCCGACCGGCGCCCCCGCCAGTTCGCGTAGGCGCTGGGTCATCCGCCTCGGCCTCCGTATGTTGCGTCTGCGCGGCATGCGAGCTTGCTCCCGGCGACGGTTCGGTGCGGTACCCGACGACGTCCTCGTTCAAGTCGCTGCCGAGCACGTCAGCGATATCCAAGAACTCGTTCGGGTCGTACTGTTGGTATTCATCTTGCGATGAACTACCAACGACTTGCTTCCCTTTGCTGGCCCTCGATGCACGTCGGCCACCACCACGATCCATCTAAAAATAATCTACACACGGACGGGTACGAAAAATATGGTTAGATAACAAAATAAAACAGGCCAAGAAAATAATACCAACGGTCGGACTCGGTGCCGAGGCGAACGTGGCGGTGGTGCGGCGGCGGTGCGGCGGCGGCGCGTGGCGGCGGTGCGGCGGCGGCGCGTGGCGGCGGTGCGGCGGCGCGCGTGGAGGTGCGGCGGTGGTGGGTCGCGGCGCGTGGCGGCGCGTGTAGGTGGTGCGGCGGTGCGGCGGCGGCGCGTGGAGGCGGTGCGGCGGCGCGCGTGGTGGTGCGGCGGTGGTGACGTGGTGCGGTGGGTGTGCGGCGGTGGTCGGCGGTGGTGCGGCGGCGGTCGGGGCAGGCGGTGGTGCGGCGGCGGTCGGGGCAGGCGGGGCGGTCGGCGGAAGGTGGTGGCGGGCGAGGTGGTCCGTGGAAGAGAGGCGACACGAGAGAGAGAGAGAGGAGAGAGCGAGCGAGAGATTGAGAGAGAGAGAGGAGAGAGCGAGAGTGAGACTGTGAGAGAGTGAGAGAGAGCGTGAGATTGAGAGAGAGAGTGAGAGAGAGCGAGAGAGAGAGTGAGAGGGAGGGAGAGAGATGATAATCATATATAATATTTTTTTTTTCTTACCGTTGTAACCGGCGGTTTGTCCGGTTAACTGCCGGTTATCCGGTTAAACCGCCGGTTACAACGGATATTTTTTTTTTTTTTTAAAATTTGAACTGGGGCGGTAAATTTAAAATTTGAATTTCAAATTTTTTTTTTGAATTCACTAACCGCCGGTTGACCGCCTAACCGGCGGTTACAACCGGCGGTTTGCGGTTGGTCAGAACAACCAACCGCCCCGTAACCGGCCGTGTGCGGTTGCCGGTTACGGTTGCTGCCGGTTACGGTTTGTAACCGTAACCGGCGGTTCCGTAACCGGCGGTTGGGCGGTTCAACCGCCGGTTACGGTTTATTTTGGGCATGTCTATCGGTGATGCCCAACATGAGCGAGGCAAACTCGCGCACGTAGTCTCGGGCCGAGACCGTGTGCTTGAGCTTCTTCAGCACCTCTCTCGTCACCCACGATGTGTTCCCGGTAGAAACTGGGCCTCCAACTCACGCCTCAAATCAGCCCAGGCCGTAAGCCTTGGCCAATTGAGTTCCGCGTCCTGCGTGAGCCTTGTCGGCCACCACAGCTTCGTGTCGTCCTCGAGATAGTTCAACGCGGCATCTACCTTGTCCGCCTCTTGTATTCCCGCTCCTTGGAAATACGCCTCGATGTCATAGAGGAAGTTTTGCAACTCCCTCGCGTCGCGCACTCCATTGAACATCCGCGGCTCCCTTGCGGATTTACGACCCGCGGTGCGGCCGGGGTCGCCATGACACTCGCCACCAAGGTTCGAAGCGCCCCATGCTCGGCCTCGATCCTTGCCATCCGCGCCTCCTCTGTCGCCCTTGCTGCCTTGAGCGCGTTAACTTCAGCTACCAATGTCGCAACATCGGGTAGGTTCGCTAGGGTGGTCTGTTGCTGTCCCACCCTTGTCTCCAGGTCCGTCAGTCGAGCCGCCGTCGATCGACTGTCCTCAGCCATGTCGTGTAATGGCTCTGATACCAACTCTGTCATGCCGTGAAGGACATAGAATTTTTTTTTCGAAACATCCCAACCCCAAACGCACTCGTGACCGGCTTCCCTTTTGAACGCGTCGCCCCTACGATGCTCGCTCAAACTGGAACATGCCTCACACGCCTCGCCCTCTTTGCCCACGGAAACATAAACAAGACAAGACATAGTCGAAGGGGACCAACGTGAATAAGCCTCCCCGACTGGCCGTTCTTTATTACGAAAAAAGAATTACACAAGGAAACACGGTACCGAACAAACCTCGGCCTCGCGTCTAAACTTGATCAAACACAAGTCTAAACTACCCGCCTCACGTTTCCTAGTGTCCCTTCTTCGCGGGATCTTAATCACAAACCTGCGCGCTCGTGAAAACCTCTCGCGACCCCTTGCCAAATTCGCCCCAAACGAACTCGACGCAACTTCACTTTGACGCTCTCTCGCTCGCTATGAAGTGCTCTTAGATGCTTGAACTCTCCCTTGGGCTGCTCGAAAATGGCATATTTATAGGGCCCAAGCTCCCTTTTTGACTTGGTAGAAGATCTCCTCAAAAGATCTCTCAATCTTGTTTTCATATCTCCTAAATATAGTAAATATTCAAACAAGATTCTACTCAAAGATCTCAAACCTTTAACCCCAGTCAAAACCTCCTTGGAAGCTTTCCATGAATTTAGCAAACCTTTGGACTTGGCGTGCCTTGGCCCGCGTCGTTCTGCCGCTCGCCGCCGCGCGCCCGCGCGCGCGCCATGCCCGGCCTAACCCCCGCACGCCTTGCGCCGCGCGTGTACTTGGCCTGGCCCTCGCGGCCAAGCCCCGCCATGGATCGTCCCGTCGGCTGGTCCGCCTTGGCTGGTCTCGGCTTGGGTCAGAAGCTAGCCGCGCGCGCACTCCGTCGCGCCGGCCTGGTTGCGGTCCGGTCACGGCACGCCCGACCCGACCCGATCCGACCGCTCCGTCGTCCGACCCGCTCCGTCTTGACCCGGTCTGACCCGCTCCGTTCTGACCCGGCCTGACCCGATCCGACCCGACCCATGATCCGACCCATTTGGCGCCCAAGTCGGCCGCGCCGTGCCCGGCTCGACCTCGTCGTTTCGATGATCACCGTCTTGAACCTCAGCGTCCTAAGCGGCCTCCTGAACATCGAACCTCGTCAAAAAACAATTAAATATTCCTGTAACATAAAAAAATTTGATCAATACTTTTATCTGCGATTCGTGTCAGTTACCCTTTGCTTTAATTCTATGTATTCTCTACTTAGACCCAGGAATCATACTTTGGGGAAAAATTTCTTCTTGGAACTAATGTAGCTGTTTGGAGAGAAGATGAAGAATGGGAAGTGAATATTGTTACGCATACTTTTTTGGTTTTAGTACTGCCTACAATTTTATGACTATTTTATATCAGTTATGATGCAACAATTGTTGCAGATTCGCACATACTCCAAATGGGTACTACATGTTGGGTGGGGAAACGAAGAAGAGGTACCCATTCAGTTGTGAATATTTCAATTTTTTTTTATGTTTCAAAAAATATTTAATTACTTTTTAAATTTAATCCAATTTAAGTATTTTTAATTTATAAAAAATAATAAAATATTTTTGATTATCGAAAAATATAAGATATGCATAAATTTTAATCGTCGCGAAACAAACAATAAATTAGATGCGTTTATTGATTTGAATTATGTAAAGCACATGAAATAATTGTGATTTTATAATTTGGTGATTATAAATAATAAATACAAAATAAGTTACAATTAAAGAAAAAAAAAAGAAAAAGTGATCGTGGGGCGACGCAAATAGAAAAAAATTAAGAAAGTCCCTTGTTGACGTGCCACGTCATCGTCGCGGCTATTTTGGACGCGTTTTGCCATATTTTATTAGTTTTGGGCGAAATAACCCCCTTTTATTAAATTTGATTAAAATTGCTTTATTTTATTTAAAAAGCCTCAAAGTTTGAGTTCGGTTTTCCTCGTGTGCGCTAAAAAAAAATTGTGCTCGCACTCAGAGCTTCTTCTGGCTCGGGCTTTGCCGTAATTAATGGAAGGGATATTGGCATTTGCGATTATAAATCTAAGGTTCACTCGTACGATCTTGAGCTAGCGCAAAGCAGAAAATGGTTTTCTTTTTTCATGTCGTTTGATACGGTCTGTCAGTGGATATCGTTTTCACCAAATTAGACGTTCTTATTAGAATGTAGGATATGAATATTCTGGAATTTGCGTAACCATTAGAAATCGTCAATGTAATATTCAGATTGATAGTTTTAGTGATTGGACTCAACTTAATTAAGTATACCGGTTAAACATAGGTGAAACCGGATACTAGTCAGCAATTCAACAGCGCAACCAGAAATCGGATCAAGACTACTACCAGAAGCTCACTGAAGACCGGAATGCAGATACCGGATGTGCCACGTGGGCAAAAATTCAAATATATTAAAGACGCGGCGAGTTGAAGACTTCTGACAAGCAATTAATCCAAGGCTACCAGGAAGAGCCAAGTTGAAGTCAACTCAAGCTAAAAAAGGAATAAAGCAAATGGCACAGCGCGAACTGCAGTGAAGATCGAAAAGACTCGTTTTGGGTAAAGGCATTAAAGGTATGTCCGGTACGAGGAGCTGTCTCACAACGTTCTTCTTCATCAATCCAAGCTATAAATAGAAGAGAAGCGGGTTGAAGACCTTATGACACTTTGCTGAGATTTTAGAGAATGAGAGATTTAGCTCAAAACCTTCAAAATCTACGAAACAATTTATGTGTTGTCATTACTGTACTCAACCGGAGCGGTTAGTAAGTGAGTTTTCTAAAGAGACTGTAAGAAACTCTTGAAAGAGACAGACTGTAAAAAGTTGCCTAGTGGTGTCTAGGAGTGTAGTTAGCTGAGGAGATAGTGCAACGAGGGTTGTAGACCGAATCTTCTAGTGATACCTTTCTTGCGGGGAAGAAGGGGAGACATAGGAAATTTTGCTCCGAACTTCTAGAAACAAATTCTATGTTCCCTACAAATGCACACACACACACACTTTACATTGCACGCCTGGTCTCAGATAATAACTGACCGGTTTGCTTCCACACAAAGTCGCACAGACACGGTATTAAACACCAGTATCTAGCCTTAACCGATTAAGAACCGAAAAATGTCCAAGTGTTTATTCGCCCGCCTCTAAACACGTACCGATCCTAACAAGTGGTATCAGAGCAGGTTTGCTTGATAGTCACCATATACTACCATGACTTCTTCAAACAAGCTCCCCATGTTCAGCAGGGAAAACTTCCTTGAGTGGGAGATCAGAATAATTACTCATCTCTGTGCACAAAATGACGAGATGATCGATGTGATAAACACGGGATCTTTCGTGTTTAAAAAAAATCCACGTCATGCCGCCCATCCCGACGAGCCGCGAGAAATTTCCAAGGAAAGGAGTGAGCTGACAACGGAAGAAAGGAGAAAGGAAAACCTCGACAACATTACCAAGAATACCTTGTTCAAAACGTTGGATATGGGTATTTTCAGGCAGGTTATGGCGTGCTCAACCGCGAGGGAGGTGTGGGCCAACTTTGCCAGATCTGCGAAGGAAATGAGCAAACGAGAGAAAACAAACTCGTCGTTGCCATTCAGAAATACGACGCCATCAAGATGAGGCCAGGGGACACCATGGCAGACTTTGAGGAGCGGTTCTGCTCCATTATCAATGACCTATTGACACTGGGGAGATAACTCGAGAACCGCGACATGGCTATCAAAGTCATGAAAATGCTCCACGAGAATGGAATGTCAAGACCATGGCCATGCGAGAGTCAAAAGACTTGAGTAAACTAATGCTGCATGAGACTGGAGGAAACGATACCAGTCCAATCTGTCAAGGCCTTACCTGTGGCAGAAACATCTACCTCAAAGAACACTGAGGAGATGAGCGAAGAGGCGATGTCTCTTTTCATCAAGAAGTTCGGGAGGATCATGAAAGGAGCTCCAAACAGAAAGTCACGAGGTAAGCATACTAGTAAAGATGAAGACTCTAATGTATGTTTTAACTATGGCAGGAAGGGGCACTTCAGCCCTAAAAAGAAGAAGGAATCAGTCAAAGGAAAAAGGAAATCTCGTGCACTAATGGTCGGGAAAAATATGCCCAAGTGGGATGACACCGATTCGGAGGAGTCAATCTCAGAAGAAGAGCTAAGTGAGCATGAGAGTGAGGAGGACCTCACATGCTTAATGGCAGGTAACCAACCCAGGAGGTTGATCGATCACCTGAGTTCAGCTACGAAGAGCTGATGGATGCTCTTCAGGATATGGTTGAAGAATACCGAAAGCTATACAAAAATCTCGAGGTAGCTGAAAAAGGTAAGAAACCGATACATGAGGACACCGAATTCCTAGTTGAGAGAATTACTCAACTAGAAGAAGAAAACAACAAGTTAAAAGATGCCACCAAGCAGGCCTTAGGAATCAGAAGCTATTTACGATAGTCCAATCATGGACTAAATCAGCTACGACGCTCGACTGCCTTCAAGGGACAATGAGGGACACCAATGACCAGACCGATCTTGGTTAAAGGAGCAAGTGAACACCGAGGAGGCATCGGCATCATATCAACCGCATGCCTCGACAAAGGTAATAAAATTCGTTCGCCCCTCTGACTATAACCCGAGTCTAGTCTATCTGGAAAACAGCTCTAGAAGGGCTGGACTGGGATATATACATAATAATAAACCCCCGGTCCCTCAAAGAAATAGAATACTGCAACCGGTAAGGGGAAATATTACTAAAATATGTAATAATAGAAATAATGTCCCATAAAGGAGGGAAAGATCCCAACAACTAAGGGGGAATCCCTACGATACAGATAATAATAATAATGTTAGATCAAGACCGGAACCTCTGAGAAATCAGAGTCAGAAGTATCGGTCATATAGCTCAAGACGAAGCCCCAAAGATAAAGAAACCGAAAGTACCTGTCATATAATAAAAAAAATAAGGACTACAAATTCTTAATAGATCCAAATACCAGTAGATACGTTAGGGTCATCCAAGTTTGGATCCCTAAGAATCTAATTCCTAATTGGACCCAAGTTTATATGGGTACCAAAGACTCTGTTGTTCTTGCAGAATATTTGCAGGGACTCAACCGGTCCAACTAGTTCTAGATCGTAGTTGCTGTCGGCAGAAGACCGGAGAAAGAAGACTTCTCATGGACATTAAACCATGTGCCAAGATTACCATCACCTTTGGGGATAACGGCAAAGCTGAAACCATAGGTAAGGGTAAGATTACATGTGGTAACCTAACACCTAGAAACGTATACTAAGTTAAAAATCTACACTATAATTTTATTAGTGTTAGTCAACTAAGTGATACTGGATATTAAGAGTTCCTGTTGAAAGCATTGGATATAAAGAGTTTCTGTTGAGACCAGATGTAAGGGTAAGATTACCTATGGTAACCTAACACTTAGAAACGTATACTTAGTTAAAAATCCACGCTATAATCTAACTAGTGTTAGTCACCTAAGTGATATTGGATATAAAGAGTTCCCGTTGAAATCATTGGATCTGATAATCTCAATAATTAAGTCTTTCTGCTCTCAAGGATGACATCGAAACATTAAGAACAAACCAGATGTCAGCTTATGCCTTGTTAAAAATAAACGAGGGAAAACTATACTGACCGGACGAAGAACCGATGACACCGACACAATTAGCTGGAATGAGCAGACTGCTCATGCTCTAACGTGTTTGGTAGCCGGTGACTCCAGAGGTTGGCTTTTTTTGCATAAAAGATTAAACCATCTTACTTTAAGACCATTTCAACCTTAAGTAGAAACAATCTATTTAGAGGTTTACCGAAACTAACATATGTTAAAGATAAAATCTGTTCAGCATGCCAACTGGGTAAACAGATTAGATCAACCTCTAAAAGTAACTGGAACTTATTGTCATATCAGTGACTAGGTCTAATACATATGGATTTGTTTGGTCTAGTTTCGGTAACCAGTTTAGGGGGAACTAGGTGCACACTAGTTGTTGTAGATGATTACTCTAGGTTTACATGGTAATTTTCTCCAAACTAAGGATCAAACCCCGATTGAGCTAATAAAATTCTTTAAAAGAACTCAAAATGAAAAGAACCTTGGGATAAATACGATTATGAGTGACCGAGGAACTGAGTTCCTTAATCTTATGGTAACCTTCTATCTTGAGGACCATGCCATACACCATTGTCTGCTGCCAGGACACCTCAGCAAAATGGAGTTGCTGAGAGAAGAAATCGGACGCTCAAAGACGAAGCTAGGACAATGCTGGCAGATGTAGCTCATATCTCTCAGAAATTCCGGGCAGTAGCTATCAATACCGCATGCTATATACAGAACTGTCAATTATATGCAAGAGTCAAGGAAAGACGCCCTATGAGATCTGGACAGGTAACATCCGCTCCATTGGTTACTTCAAATCCTTTGGAAGCCGACTTTACATCCACGATAATGAGAAAAATCATATAGCCACCTTCGACAACTAGGTTGACAAGGGAATCTTCTTGGATATTGAGCAATCAACAGGGCATACCGGGTGTTCAATTGCAAGAGCCTGAGCATAGTAGATGAAGATAAGAGTGTGCCTAGGGGGGATGGGGGATTAGGCTTATAAAAAATAATGCTTCTTCTTTTCAAGAATCCTACGATGTAGTGACCTAGAGATGTCCACTTATGCAAGTGATGAATATACTTGATATATCCTAGTTACGTCAGGTGTGTATTGGTTGTAAAAAGAAAATAACTGAAAAGTAATGCAAGACAAGATTTTTTTTATAAAGGTTATATCTCTAAGTAGGGTTTACTCCTCTCCTTGAGGTTTGCTCCTCAAGAGTTTAATCAATCACTATAATGTTGTGATGCCCGGGGCCGATGAGGGCGGGGAGTGATCGCCGGTGCCAGAGAGGTGCACGGACAAGGAGCGGCTCCTGGCGGGCTTCTAGGCGAAGGGCTACATGAACGAACCGATCCGACACCCGAATGAGAGGGGATCCGGAGACTGACAATGTATGGGCGTGTCAGGCTAAGAATCGTATAAGAGAACTGATAGTACTACTCATATCACCAAGGTCGACCTACCTTTTCAGGAGTCCATCTACAGAAACTCCGAAGTTAAGCGTGCTTGACTTGGGGCAATCTAGGGATGGGTGACCCCTTGGAAAGTTTGCCCAGGGTGCGTGTGAGTGAGGACAAAGCACGCTGGAAGGTTAAGTGGTGATACAATGGGGCCAGACTATCCGTTGGAATGTAGTGGGCCCAACCCCACAGGTCCCGATAGGGACGGATGCTACAAGTGGGTCCCAGTATGGGACGGAATGTCACAAAATGTCACCTTAGCTGGTTACAAAATGGATTGATTGGCCCAATACACAACCGAAACAAGTCACGCACTAGACACTACTAGGTTACCGCACGCCGAGCTTCGCTCCTGGGAATCTCCAATTCCTGACAGGAAACAGCTGGCTAACGAAGGGCTCCCGGAACTCATCATTCCCTTCAAGTGTGTAAACGTCGACCTTGCTTCCTTGCGTATTGCTCATGTCCGAAGACAACACGTTCGAAGACTGAATATATGGATGGAGGATGGTGATAGTAAGAATGAATCACTCGTGCTGTGATGGCATCGCAAGTTAAAGCTCAGGTCGGCAGAAGGTGTAGAATGTAGCTTAGAGTTGTGCTTTGATTTAAATAGTTGTCCTTGTAATTAGGGGCTTTTATTATATTTGTCCTTAGATTATGACTAGTTATTTATACCAAGCTTGTTTGGTATAAATACAATTGTAATAATTGTGCTTAATACAGAAATTTATTTAATTTGATCCGAAAGGCCGCCAATCCAACTTCTAGAGAGAGAAACACACAAATCTGTCTCTCACTAAAGGAATTCTCTCTCGATTCTTCAAAGAAGGATTTTCGATCGAACTTTGAATTTCAAACAATTCTATTCGATTGCCTTAGGATTGAAGTCTAGGATCATAGAGTTGATATTCTAGGGACCTAAAAATTGGTACCAGAGCAGATTCGTATCTGTTTTGAAGCTGAATTGTTAGATTTAGATCGAAATTCATCCTGAAAAGTTTTTCGATCGTTCGAAGAACATTTTGGCGCGAAACTGACATTTCGATCTAATGGCTCAATTCTGTGCTTACTTGATTTGATTTTGATGTATGCATGCTCGCTTAGGTGCTAGAATTCATTTGCGATTAGATCGGTAGCAATCAGAAACTCGAATCAGCAGAAATGGTTAGATCTGAAAGATTACTGCTCGCGCGAAAAACATATAGAACACGTACTGATTTTGCTAAAATTAGATATATTTTGCTTCATGACGGGTTTAATTGTTTGTTCGTACGTAGTCAGTACATGATTCCGAGCAGATATCTACGTTCAAATTTGCTGTTTTTGCTTGAATCGGTGCTAAATAGGGTTCTAAGACTGTTTGAGCGATTTTAATTTTTTCGAGTCTTCGATCGAATTAATTTCTCGATCGAAAAACTTCGTGCGAGAATTTTGCTCGGCCAGAACACTAAGTCAGCGTTAAAGTCGCCGTCACTAGAAGCGATTTTAGTTAGAAAAATTTCTCGAGCATCATTAAGTGAAAATCTTTTCAAGGAGACTTATTTTGACTTTGCGAGTGTAAAACTTTCTCTCGAAAAACATTTTCGGTTAGACTATTAAGTTTGACCTAGAGAAAATGTTAGGAATATTTCAGAAGTGTCCAAAATATTTATTCGAAGTCTTTGTATTTCGTTATTATGTATTTTATGTTTTATTTTGATTACATGGTTTGTAGTTGTAATGGGCTTGTTAGGGGCCCAATGGGCTTAATACCTTTATAAGGTATTTAAGCTTAAACCCTAATAATGTTGTAACCTAAGTTTCCATTTTGTTGATTTACTTCACATACGCAAACTCTCTAAAACCTCTAAACACTGTCATGTCTTCAACGAAGGTTTTAATCTTTTCAACGTGTTCTTGGGATAATCTGGAATTACAAGTGGTATCAGAGCAAGCGTGTAGGTGAGGAAACTTCATTTCAAGCTTTAAAGAATCGAGGAGTGTGAGTTCTTTTGATTTTTTCGTTTTCGTCACAAGCTTAAACTCGTGGGTTCAAGCGTTTCTCGGAAGCAGTTCTCTGGTTGGTTAAGGCCGTTATAAAATTAACTATCAGCTCTGAGAACTACCAAATCTGTTTCTGTTGATTTTGAGTAAGATTTGTTGGATTGTTGTCTGAAAAATTGAAGAACAACTCTGTTATTGTTCGGTTCTTGAATTCGTGAACGGCGTGCTGTTAGGGTTAATAATCCGCAAATTGTGTCTCAGAAGAATTTCGTGAGCTGTTAGCACCAAGTTTCACGAATTGAGCTCACAAGGGCCATCGGATCTCTCAAGATCAACGTATCAAATTCGTGCTTCGTTTTCCACGAACTCAGATTTCGCGAATACAGGTCCTCAGTACTTTGCGAATCCAGAATTTCGTGAATCTTTGTTCTCTGGCCAGTTCAAATCCTCATACCAGTTTGCGAATCAACCAATTCGCGAATTCAGCGATCTTTCCCGAATCAGCACCTCAAGTCATTTCGCGAATTCAAGGTCAGTTCGCGATATAAATAGTTCGCGAATTTCTCTCAACTCTGCGAATTTGGAATTTCACGAAATCCATTCAAGACTCGCGAAGCCGGACCATTTCACAAACTCAAACAAGTTTCGCACATCTTATTTGAGACGGACCATTTCACGACTCGCGAACCTGACCACCGTGCAAACACTGACTTAGACTAATTTGCGAAACTATCCTTTATTAATCCCACCCACGAACCCCGTCAAATCTTCAATTCGCGAATCTACATCCTTGTTCAAATTCACGACCCGAACCCTGAAACCAAAGTAAATCCTTGATTTAAAACTTAATTTTCCTCACATTACACGTTAACGATCATATCCAAAACACCCGAGATGTACTCCTTAAGCATGGGAAATAATGTTAGACCTCATCATTAGACATGGAGAGTATGCAGTCCGGAAAAGAAGATTCATTAACTTCATCGAGAGCAAGGACAATTCAGACAACCTGTTAGAATCTATTTACAATGGACCTAAGCAGTACTAGACCGTAATCCCAGCCACTACCACAACCACTCCTACTAGAGAAGAACAGAGCATCTTGATGACTCTCGACCAATGCAATGATGAAGAAAAGCTGCGACTTAAGGTCGCTAAAGTCGCAAAATCATACATGATGCAAGCCATTCCGAACGACATTCTTATGCAACTCGAGTGTGGTGAAAGTGCGAAAGAAATGTGGGATGCCCTACGGATTATGATGTAGGGAACAGAGGTGAACACAATGGTAAGAATAGCAAATACCCTCATCACATATGATCGCTTTTAGGCAAACAAAGGAGAAACTCTTCAAGAAACATTTCATCCTTCCTTGTCCTCCTAAATGAACTAAAGATGAATGGAATTACGAAAAATATAATGGAGATCAACATTAAGTTCCTTGGATCACTTCATCCAGAATGCGAATCGACAGCAATCATGATGAGACAAATGAACGATCTGACCAAGGTTAGCATCCACACCCTATTTGATCATCTCAATCAACACTCCAATTACGTGGAGAAAAGAAGGGAGGAAGCTAGGCCAGTGGGAGGCGACAGACTTGCACTCATGTCTGAACGATCATCAAGAAAGAATTCCAAGGACAATGAGATCATTCAGTCATCTCAAGCTCAGGAGGGAGGAGATTCAGATACTGATGGAGAACTCACGGACCTTACAAAACATGGGGATAAGGAGATTACACTCAAGGAACTTGCAAAACAACTCACATTTGTCTCAAACTTTTCACAAAAGAAATACTAAAAGAAGTATGGATCCTCATCCAACCGTCAAAGAATTTCCTCTAATTCAAAAGGAAAGACTCAAGAAGAACAGAATTATGAAACCGCCTCTAAAGCCAAAAAATGTTTCAACTGCGGAAAACCTGGACATTTTGCCAGAGAATGCAGATTGCCCAAGAAGAAGGACGTCAACTATTATCGGAGAATGGTACAATTGGCCGAGCAGAAGGAGAAAGGAATGGTCTTGATGGCTGAACAGGATCATTGGCTTGAGGACACCTCAGACAGCGAGGAAGAGAATATGGCGCTAATGGCCAGACTTGATGATGAAGTAGATGGAACTAAACAGAAGGGAGTGAGTCAGAGAGGGAAACCGTCGACAACTCAGATATGGTTGAGGTAAGTGAAGCAGACTATGACTCATTACTTAAAATGAAAAATGAATTTTTAACTCTATATAAATCGAATAAACAAGCGAAAAATAAAACGAGGGAATTAAAAACAAATCTACATAATATTCTAGAGGTACTGGATTAGTTTAGGTATGAGCATGCATGTGAGAAAAATCGAGTACTTGTAGCTAATGAAAAAGTCACAAAGCAAGAAGCTCAATTGCTAAAATCTGAGGCTAAAGCCAATGAATTAGTATTAGAAATGAGGTCCCATAGAGACAAAACAATGGACACCACATCGAAGTATGACTTACTCTGCAACGAACGGGAAAGATAGTACTCCAAGATTAAAAAATTGGAGGACCTCTTAACCCGACGAGAACAGACAGAACATATATTTTTCTTAAACAAATATGCCGATATCGACTTCTAAAATAACCATAGGAATTGGTTTTGAAAACCCATTGCTAAAGAAAGGTATAACCCGCACCCTACTTATATGATATCAAATACATGCAGCTAGGTTGTATGGTAGAACTCATGCCTTTTGTCAGTGAATTCGAAACTTTACAAGGAAAGGATGAGACACACAAAAGGCTGGGATATCATTTGATTATTCAGAATTAAATGATAGTTATAAAGAAAGAAAATGTTCAGCAATAACTGAATTTGAGTGTGAAATCCGTCCTAGTGAGAAAGATACCTCAGAAGAATCAACGAGTGAAGCATCGACAACTAAGTATGCAGCAGGGTATATGCCTGATTGCATAAAGAAAGTCAGTGATCTACACTCCACTCTCGAAAGAGAGAGAAAGTCCTTCAATGAAGAAAGGAAGAAACTTCTCGAGGAAATCTCCACACTAAAACAAAAATTACGACTACACTCACATTCATATACCTTGATTTTGCATGACAAAATTTCTTGCACTAATACTTTGAAACTTTTAGGACCCATCAAAGAGTAATTGAAAGGTCAAGTCTGGGTTAGAAAGGAAGATATTTTGAAGGAGAAACGCAATTTTAACGAGTCTTTTGTCATTTGTTTTCCTTCAAAAACTTTTGTATCGTCTTTATTTTCTCGTGTATCGCAAAACTCGTCATATACAAAAAATCATTTTCCCACGCATAATCGCTTTAATAAACAAACTCACAAAACGATTTCAAAAGACACGCCTTTAAAGAAAAAGAAACTATCAAAAGCAAAAACTGCAACAGAACACACAAAACAAGAAGAGACTCCAAAACGTGTTTCTAAAGCCAAAACAAATAGAGCTCCGCTCCCAAAAAAATGGGTTTCAAAGCTTAAGACTGAAGAAACCCAAATCAAGGCTCTAAAAGCACCTGATGACTCTGTGAGTAACAGTAAGTCTTCCCCTGACTATAATGAATCTAGGCTGGTTAGAGAGTCTATACGTACTAACAAGCACAACAAAGGTGGACCCATTTTTAAATGGGCACCTAAAACCATCTAGTTTGATTTTGCAGGACCCACATGTGTGGCATCTAGATTCAGGTTGCTCCACACACATGACCTGGAAGAAAGGACTGTTGAGCAACTATGTTGATAGGCCGGGTGGACTATTGCGCTATGGAAACAGCAATGAAGCCAGAATCCTTGGTTATGTAGATCTTATATGCAATAGACTCACAATAAAAGAAGTTTCGTATGTTGAATGGCTGACACACAACCTCTTACATATAGGACAGTTCAGTGACATCGGACTCCAAGTTGTGTTTCAAAAAAGAACGTGCAAAATTCTCAACGCCAATGGGGAAGAACTTCCATTGGAACTCGCAAGACAAATCTGTACACCATCGGACAATAGGTGTTAGGAATATGCCATCGAATGCCATACGAGAATTAGATTGTATAGGGCATTGATTATTTCGACCTTTTGTGTAATAAGATATTTTCGTGTGTTTAATGAAAGGCATTGTTCGTTTATTAGATATAAGAGTTCTTTACTCAGCATCCGATAAAGCAATAAATGAACAAATCCCAATGTGTCGAGTTGAGCACTGTTCTCGATGAGTACGAGAGAGGAAGGCACCAGTGAACTCTTAACCTCGAACATTAAAAGTCCGTGAGCCTGAGGCTCCAGTTGGGTGCTGGATAACCGATCACGGCTTATTTGTCGATGACCTATCGTGTGTGGATATCTCGCTTGGAAGCGGAGGTCATGACTTGTGATACGAATCGAATCAAGGGACTGACTCGTTTCATGGACACTGACTCACGGGTCGTACGGCCGAACATGGCTTATACTCAAGGAGTGTCAATGACCGACAACAACACTATTGTAGTCTACGTGAACCTTAGACCAAAAGGGGCTTTGACAGAGTTGACTTCGAAGTCTAGACTGTCACTGGTTCCCCTCGACCCGATTTGCTGTTGCATGGGTCAGCGGCCAGATGCGGTCTTGATGACGATTTGTGATTGCCGCACTTAGACCGCTGAGTACGGATTCACAGTCTCGCAAGAATCGAGGTAAGTGTCCTATGAGGATGGCGACGGGAAATTACAAAATGCTTGACCAAGGTATTGAACTAACTCATGTGAGACATGGAGGGTGGTTTGGTAATTTGCCTCGTCTCCGTTTTATCATAGAATCGAGTTTAGTGAGTTTGACATAGACCATGGCTCTCACTTGATTGGGACACAGCTGAAGGATTTATACGTAGGACTGTTATCTATAGTGAGGTTCTGGGATAAATACTAGGTTGAAATTTGCACTCGAATCGGGTTACGGTCCGATACTGCGGGATTGGCTAGGTAACTACTGGACTCTTGGATTCCTCCCTTGCGAATTGATTCGAACCTAGAGAGCCGGGCTTAAAAAGGATCATCAACGTGTACTGATAAAGAGATAAAGTGTTTTCGGCCTTAACGGGCCGTTTGGCCGTTGGGCCGTTGGGCCACGCCCTAATGTGCCTCGGGCCATTTATTGGATTGAAGTTGGACTTCTTATGAAACTAACTTTGAGCCTTGGGCTTGGCCAAGTGCTTAATGGGCTTGAGGATAAAATTGGATTTCACGTTAAGCTAATTTCGAAATATGCCTTTGAGGGTATTTTTGGAATTTGCATTTTGAAATAAATAAATATGGAATAAAATATTTGGAATATTATTTTTTTAAATTTTGAAATTAATTTAGGATTAAATTTCGAATTCTATACCATATTTAAATATACTTAGTTTGACTTGGTATTTAAGTTAGTTTTCTAATAATCGTAAGTTTCCTTAACTTTGGATTTGGAATTCAGAAGAGAGTAAGATTTGGCAAAAATCCCTCACACTTTAAGGACTAAGATATCTAAATCCAATCCTTTTAAATACGCTAAGAATTTCGTGCTCCAAAGGTAGAGAAAAAGGAGGTGATTTTCGAAATCAACCAAAGGCACAAAACACACACCGAACGCACACACGTTTCCCCCACGCGACGGCTCAGTTCTCTCTACCATCTTCAGAGAATTGATTCCGTGGTACACTGCGAGGTCGGCGTGACGATCTAGTGCCATTCACCATCATCGACGAAGTCTTGAAGAAAAGGACGAGGAGCTGCCACTCGCGTCAACTGGTAATTCTTTACGGGTTTGACCAGCCCTATTGCATGTCTATGTGTTAGTATTTTGATCCAAGCTACGACGACAATGGGGGAACCGGGAAAATTTTTGTTCCGCACCTTTCCAGGGGACGTGGCGTCTCCGTGAGACACCGGTAACCCAACAGTGGTATCAGTGAGGGCGCTCGTGATCGGAATCATAACGTGTTTAAATTGAAACAAGGCCTGTGGGAGACGATCAAAACGCTGATGCGGTTCGACCATTGTTGGGCTTCCCGATGCGTCGTTTGCCAACCCACGGCCATCAACACGTGCGGTACGGACTGACGAGAAACCACGGACCGGAACGGGACCCACGAGGCGCAGGATCCGGGACCCGTGCGTTTTGCGTGGGCTGCTAGCGGTGCAGTGACGCTGTAGCTGCGGGATCATGCTGCTTCGAGCAGGCCCGATCAGCCTAGTACTCCGGAACCGGGCCAGCCATGGTGGTTTAGGCACCGACCCCGGGCAGTGCCGCGGCAAGGGGTGACGGCACCGCAGAGATCGTCCGCGACTTTGGCCGTGGACTGCGACGGCGCGCGCGGTGCGCGCAGTGCAAGACAGCCGCTGCGTTCCGGCCGAGATCTCTCCTAGCGAGGCTTCGAGGAGGGGCTGAGGCGACGAAGAAGTCGCAGCAGTTTTCTGCCGCGAGATGAACACGCACGCGTTGCGTGTAGGGTGTCGTAGCCGGCGGTGCGGCTGTTCCGGCTCAGCCCAGGACTCCCCGCCGGCACCCTTCTCCGTCGTGGCTCTCTAGCGTGTTTTGACGGCTGAGCAATTTGAGTCGCGGAAACTGCGTTAGGGCTTCACGCTCAAAGGCTTAACGGGCCTTTTAATGGGCTTGGCCCGTTTGAGGCCCAATTTTTGTTTCTTTTTAAAATCACGTAATTATGAACGTGCTCGTTATGAATGTGATTTAAGGCGCACTTGCGGGTTTAGGAATTTTGTTTCCGGGTCATTTGTGAAGGGTCACGTCCCCACGGGTTGTATTTGTTTTATACGGGTTGTTCGGGACTTATGATCCCGTGTTGTAATTTACCGTTTTATTAGATTAGCTTAAATATGAACACAAGGGCCCATTTGACGGTAGACAACCCCCGGGCGGTGACAAGATGGTGGACGTTCGGTGACTTTGAGGCCGTTCGAGTGACGAAGGACGTTTGACGACTTCAAGACCCGTGCGACAACCCGAGTTTCTTTTGAATACGCATGTAATAGGGATAGACTAGAAAACCCGCTTGTGTTGTCTTGTAGTTTATTTTCCTAGGGTTAATGTACTACCTACGTGCGTGTTGGTTTTTGAAGTGATATGCATGTTCAATGTGCTCTTATGTGAGATGGTTTATCCTCCCGTTTAAAAAATACTAAGTGCGTAAAGGAGTTGGATTCCTGTCATCTATTATGCTCGAGATGTTTAGCGTTGGGAAGATTTGCGATTTGTTTCGAGTAAGTTGGCGTCGTATATCCCGCCCCAATGTTAGCGTCTCGGGTGCGTCCTGGACGCCGATCGTCATACCAGTCCGCCCCCACGAAGCGTATAGCAGCAAGGGGCGGTACATTTTGTGCGATTTGAGCATAAGTTAATAGGTCACACTTAGGCAGTTATACCCAATAAGCAGGGTTAGCCGTGAGGGTCAATGACTGAGACAAAGATAGTTGAAACTCTTTGGATAAGTTCACGTTTGACGTGACTTCAATAAGATTAGATGAGCCAAAGATTGCGTTAAAGGCTGAGACGAATCTAGTTGATGAGGGGACATCAACTGCACTATGAAACTTTCAACGAGGTTTCCGAAACTCTTCTCGGGAGGATAGTGTTTTCGAGAAAAATAGTTGTAGTCAAGCGCAATGAGAAGTCCTTGTTAGCGCTTGATAAATGATAAGATAAACCTAATTAGATCTTTATTTTCTGCAGCTTTACGTTTCTTTCTATTTACTGCGATGACTAACATTATTACTATGCTGCTTGAGAGAAATTGTTTGGTTGGACCAAACTACGTGGACTAGCTCCGTAACCTGAGGATAGTCCTAGGTATGGAGTCGTTAACTTATGTCCTCGATTCCCCCGTACCGCAAGTCCCAGGGGCTGATGCGAGTGACAAAGACCGGGCAGCGTATGCCAAGTGGCAGATTGACGAGCCAAAAGTCAAGGGCTATATACTTCTTTCCATGAGCAATGAGTTGCAGTGCACTCACTCGAAAATGGAAGTGGGCTTTTTGAATGAGCTTTTTGGCGAACATTCCAGGAGTGCTCGCTATTCCCTTAAGGAGCAACTATTTCATTGCAAAATGACTGAGGGTAGTGACGTTGGAGAGCATGTGCTCAAGATGATCGATTGAATCGAAAGACTCGAGGCACTCGACTTTATCATGTATAATGAGCTCCAGAATGATCTGATACTTCGGTTGCTCCCACCTTCCTTCAATTCGTTCATTGTGAACTTAATCTGAACAAGGCCGAGATGACGTTGACTGGGTTGATGAACCAGTTATCGGCGGCGCAAACTCAGAGAAGACGGTGGAAGGAAAGGAAGTAGGAAGCCGGCGAACCGAGAGATCATGATCAACGTAGGAAGCGGACATAGTGTACCGGCGACCCACATTGGATCAAGAACTCACGAGGAACGATTTTTATTGTCTTAGTCGATAACACCTAGCGGGATTCGAATCCCGAGCACATCTTTATTATCTGAAGCTTCGTATCAGTTTTAAGCGTGCTAATTGAATCTTTAGGTGATTTAGGAACGATCTGTTAGGTTAAGTCGTCAACCAAATTGCGTATTTTGTTTAGGCTAAATATCGAGTCGAGAGGTTACTACTAGTACTTGATTTATTCCTTGTGTTCGATACTCATTTACTCACTTTACTGCACTACAAACGATAGGTCCACTGCCTATCGCACGTCGGTGATAGTAATTAGGTATTCGTTTTAATTATTACTTGTCGCACTTTCCATTCACACACCACGTGTCGATCAAAGTGTCGGTCGAGCCGCCGATGGGGCAGGTCGGAGAATCGGGCCGTCGTCGGTGGGACATGCCAAAGATTCGGGCTGTTGGCCCGAGTACCGGGCCTGTCACGGGCCAGGACCGACAGTCCAGAGGTTTTGAAATATCTCATTCCGACCCCTGGAAAATTACATAAGCAATCCAACAAGTTCTGGAATTTGTGATTAAGTCCCTGCGGGAAAAATTCTATAAATAGACCCCAAATGAGTTGGAAATTTCATTCATTTAAACCCACAAAAATTGCATATTCACTCTCCAAAATTCAATTCCCGAAGCAAGAAAAATTCAGTTTCGAGTACGATTCGCTGAAAAACTCTAGTCGTTCTGCTGCGATCATGAGTTAAGAGAAGGTCGTTGTATCATGGGGACGATCGCTGCTAACTGAAAGCACTTAATATCGGGGCGATTTCGTCTTACGGATAGTGTGTCCAACACATGCCTCGACTGTCTCTACATCAGCTAAAGTCATGGATCCTGTGGAGAACTTAAACAGATTGTGGAACGAGCTGTTCATCCTCATGGGTCTACTCGTAGTCGTTCTCGCAGTTTTCATGTACTGGGCTCTCATGCACTGTATCTGCATCTAATCAACAATCCAATGAAAGGAGATGGGGCCTGAGGATCTGATTGTGCGGCTTCGGATCGAGGAAGATAAGCGAAAGAGCGAAGCCAAGAACAAGAGGGGCAATATGGAGGCGGGAGCCAACTTGGCCGAGCCGAGCTATGGCAACAAGCGGAAAAGGCCAGGTCCGCCGCAAAAGAAGCCAGACCCGAATTTCAAGAAATTTAAGGGCAACTGCTATAACTGCATAAACCTGGGCATATGGCCAAGGATTGTCGTAAGAAGAAGAGAGTTAATAAGACTCGGGCGCATCTCACTGAGGAGAAGCAGCTGGCGACGGACACGTCGGAGCTAGATCTGACTACTAGTACATCGACAGCGGAGCAACGTGCCACATCTGCTCCGATAAAGAAATGTTCTCCACCTACACGCCTGTTTCGGGTAGGACGTTCAATATGAGGAACGCGGCGACGTCCAACATCGTAGGATTGGGACGTGTGGTGCTGAAGATGACCTTAGGCAAGGAAGTGACGCTTGTAGACGTGCGGTATGTCTCAGACATCCGCAAGAATCTGGTGTCCGGCGCTCTGCTCAGTAACGCCGGATTTAGACAAGTGTTTGAGGCTGGCAAATATGTAATGACCAAACATGGTCATTTATTGGCAAAGGTTACCTCGAGAAGGACCTTTTTAAATTATCTGTTATGCCTGTAAAACGTGATATTAAGATCGCTGATAATAATAAAGTCAGTTCTTCTTACTTGGTTGAGTTGTCTAATTTGTGGCATGGTAGATTAGGACACGTGAGTTTAAACAAACTGTAAAAGTTGATAAGTTTAAACTTACTTCAACAGATGGAAATCGATTCACAACACAAGTGTGAAATATGCGCTAAAGCAAAGATGGTAAAAGCACCATTTTTCTCTGTTGAGAGAAATAGTTCACCATTAGAACTGATCCATACTGATATACGCGATCTGAAATTCATGCAAACTTGAGGTGGAAAGAGATACTTTATTACATTTATCGACGATTGCACGAAGTACTGTCACGTGTATCTTTTAAGCGGTAAAGACGAAGCTCTTGGTGCTTTCAAAAGATATAAGAGTGAAGTTGAGAATCAGCTTAACTCCAAGATCAAAATAAGAAGCGACAGAGGAGGAGAATACGTGGCACCGTTTGTGGAATTTTGTCGAGAACATGGTATTATTCATCAGATGATGGCGCCATATTCACCTCAATCAAATGGCGTTGTTGAACGTAAAAATAGAACTCTTGAGGAGATGATGAATGCGATGCTAATCAGTTCAGGGCTACCCCAGAATTTCTGGGGGGAAGCCACACTGCCATCAAACCGCATTCTAAATATGTTGCCACACAAGCAACGGGATAAAATGCCGTGAAAATTGTGGAAACATAGACAACCTTCCTACGGATATCTGAATGTGTGGGGGGTGTCTAGCAAAGGTCGAAGTACCTAAACCAAACAGGTAAAGATAGGACCGAAAACGGTTGTCTGCATTTTCATTGGATATGCAGAAAATAGTAATGAATACAGATTTTGGTGCATAAGTCAGAAATTCCGGACATGAATTCTGAGATGATTACTGAATCGAGAATGCTGTTTTCTTTGAAAACATCTTTCCAACGAAGGAAAGAAATGAAATAAATTGTAAGAGAACTTACGAAGTCGTTGAAGACTCGCCTCTAGAAGTTGAGGAACCACGACAAAGTAAACGTAAGAAAGTGGCCAAATCGTTTGGGCCTGATTTCCTAACATATATGCAAGACGACGAACCTAGGACAGTGCAAGAAGCTCTGTGACTCCAGAAGCTCCGTTTTGGAAAGAAGCTGTAAACATCGAAATTGAGTCCATCATACAGAACCACACTTGGGAGTTAGTAGATCTCCCAAAAGGGTGTAAAGCTTTAGGATGCAAGTGGGTCCTTAAAAGGAAATACAAAACTGATGGATCAATTGAGAAATATAAGGCTCGTTTAGTAGCCAAGGCATATTCCCAAAAGGAAGGATATGATTTCTTCGATACCTATTCACCCCGAGAATTACGTCAATACGGGTTCTATTTGCTTTGCAGTATTGCATGATCTTGAGGTACACCAATGGATGAATAAACGGCATTCCTAAATGGAGTCCTCGAAGAAGAAATCTACATGGATCAGCCTGAAGGGTTTATAATACCTGGGCAGGAAAACAAACTGTGCCGAATCGTCAAGTCACTTTACGGGCTTAAACAAGCATGAAAACAAAGCCGGCGAAGAAGCAGAATGGCTTTAAAATTTTTTGGAGGACATTCCTTGTTGGAATAAGCCTGTACCTCCCATTATGATACATTGCGACAGTATGGCCGCAATTGGTAGGGCTCAGAATAGTATGTATAACGGTAAGTCTCGACACATTCGTCGAAGACATAATACCGTATGACAACTGATCTCTAGTGGAATAATATCTATTGACTATGTGAAGTCTAAAGAGAACATAGCAGATCCTTTGACGAAAGGCATGTCTAGAGATCAGCACTATAACGCAGTAAGGGGAATGGGGCTTAAAAACCACACACCCATGAACAAGATCGGTGGTAACTCAACCATGATGAGTGGAGATCCCACAAACTTGGTTCAATGAGACAACTAAGCTGAGTGTAATTCAGTAGCTTACTTGGAATTTGTTAAGAAGCTCATTCTCATAAGCTGCCCAAGTAATTACCCGAAGACGTGTGATAAATAGTAAGCAATTTTGCTTTTAATGATGGTTGTACCTGATGGTGGAGTATTTCAGGATACTCTAGGATTAAAGTCCTAATAGTCGATCACCTATAGAAGTGAGAAGTTTGGCCGCTTCCATAGTAACACTTATTAATCCAAGATATGGTCCAAGGTCGAAATGGATACAACGTGAGTATCAAAAGAAATTAGATTCATCACTGTGTGTACGCTGTTGTCTTAATTTACACAAAAGTCAGTTCAAGAAATCATGTTCACTGAACAGCGAGTAAATTCGATTGCGTTTCACTAGGGAAGCTTCAAAGATACAAGCTACCTATCCTGATGCGGTGACGAATTGTCGAGTTTTTCTTGAGAGTCAGCATGCATAGCATTTGCATTAATTTCCATTCATATGGGGGATTGTTGGGTTTTTTGAGCATTTGGGCCAATTGGGCCATATATTTGTAATAAACCCATTAATAAATTTAGTCCAAGTTTTAATAAAATTGGGAAGCCACCGGAGTTGAAAGATTACGAATCTACGTTTCACGGGGAATTTAACGAATACTAATACGCTCAAAACCGATATCGGGTGAATGAGAAATTAATTTTTGAAGTTGGCCCAATAATCATTACAATGGTTGATAGTGTTTAAGTGGGGGAATTAAGTGTCCGACATTGGTTAGACACTAAGAAAATCTTTACCATATATATAGAAACCTATGTGGGTTTATTCAAAAGGGCTTTCCATGTGTATGAGCTTTAATGGGCTTAAGTGGGCTTAAGTGGGTTTAAGTTGGTTTGAGAAACTTGTATGAGTTTTGGCCCAAGTAATAGCCCGGAGCGAGTCGGTGCCTCGCACCGAGCACTGAGCCCGAGCCCGTGCCCGTGCCGTGCCTGAGGCCGAGCCGTGCCAAAGTGCGCAATGGGCGCTTTGAGGCGTGCACTTTGCACTTCGTACGCCGCATCGGAGCGAGGAGCATTGAGGAGCTTAAATTTATGCTCCGGCGTGCAGTGAGGTGGCGGTGACATGGCACTCGAGGTAAAGGTGAGGTGGCGCTGCATAAGCGCTGATTGGGCAGCCCAGATGAGGTGTCATGACCATTGGATCAATGGGCCGTAGTGGGCTGTTGGACTTGTGAGGCCCAACAGGAAGTGTCGTTCGGCCCAACAAGAGGTGCCGGTCGAGCCGCCGGTGGGGTAGGTCGGAGAATCGGGCAGCCGCCGGTTGGACATGCCAAAGATTCAGGCAGTCGGCCCGAGGACCGGGACTGTCGCGGGCCAGTAAATAGACAGTCCAGAGGTTTCGAAATATCTCATTACGACTCGTGGAAAATTACAAAAGCAGTCCAGCAAGTTTTGGAATTTGCGATTAAGTCCCTGCAGTAAAAAGTCTATAAATAGACCCCAAATGAGCTGGAAATTTCATTCATTCAAACCCACGAAAATTACATATTCACTCTCCAAAATTCCCAGTTTCCCAAAGCAAGAAAAATTCAGTTTTGAGTACGATTCGCTGAAAAACTCTAGTCATTGTGCTGCGGTTATGAGTTAAGAATAGATCGTTGTATCTTGGGGACGATGGCTGCTAACCGAAAGCACTTAATATCGGGGCGATTTCGTCTTACGGACAGTGTGTCCAACACACGCCTCGATTGTCTCTACATCATCTAAAGTCATGGATCCTATGGAGAACTTCAACAGATTGTGGAACGAGCTGTTCATCCTCATGTGTCTACTCGTAGTCGTTCTCGCAGTTTTCATGTACTGGGCCCTCACACACTGTATTTGCATCTAATCAACAATCCAACATTCATCTGCGCCGACCGAAGAGTCACAAGAAACCATTTCATTCTACTACCACCGACCAGACCGAAATCGAGAATCAACGATTTGTACTTCTCGACGTGTTTTATTTGATGAGAGATGTTTTAGTGCTTTTGCATGAGCATGACCGAAAAGCTTCTAAAATTGTATTAATGTAAATAAATTTATGTATGTTGTGAACCTAAAAAAATTGTATATGAAGATTTATATTTAATGATTAAAAATAATTAAAAACTTGATACTAAACATGGACTTTTTCATAAAATAATGCTTTTTAGTAATAAAATAGGGCTACTTTTGAAAATTTTAACAAAATCAAGTAAATCGCTTCCAAAAAAGGTGTCGTCCCGGCCAATAGACACGACGCCGCGGGTAATAGACGCAATGCCTAATCGGCCCATGTCAAAGATATTCTTTCATGGGCTTGGGTTGAATGGGCCTCCTTCGCGTTTAATGGCTGCGACGCTGCGTTTAATGAAAGCAACGATGGAACAACAACTTCACGTGGTCTCTGATGAAACCGATTCAGAAAACGATGTCACAATACATTCACGCGTTTTCTGTAATAATTCATCGTCGCAGATAATGGACGCGACGTCGTGTTTATTAAGCACGACACAATCCGTTATTTCAACCCTCCATCTAAGTGTTATATTTCATGAGTTTGCAACACGTAGATTTTCAATATGGTGTCCAGACAAATTCAAGTAGTTGTATATTTTTGCGGTGAAATCGTACACGAATCAAACAACATTCGATATAGACTTCAACCCATCAGTTATCAACGAATTCGTCGCGAAAGCAATTTCGATCAGTTTCTTTGCATGCTGTACGACATGACTTCCGTCGACAACACTTCTTTCTCTTTAATCGTTCTGGTGCAGAATGATGTTATCACCACTCTCAGCTTTATCAGAAGCTCCTACGAATGTCTAATGATGTCGAGCTCGCATACTTCTTAGAACCCCGACGCCAAAATTGATTATATTGAGGTCTTTGTTTAGGCAAATGAGAATGTTCAGTTTGATCTCAACATTACATCAGTTACTCAAGGGTTGACAAATTTGTTCGACGCCCCTCATGAAGATATACATTCGAGTAGTCGTTGAGTTCCTACTAGTTCGATGGTGGCGCAACCTTAGCGCGTTCATGAAGTTGTGCAAGATAATGACATCAGCGACTCTGAAGCTGATGATGAGGGTGGTGCACTAGACAATCTTGCACTTCCTGCATAAGCTTATAATAACGATGGACCAACTCGTGGATCTGATTGGCTTCTAACCAGTCTGCAAACTTTCTCAAAGACACCTTCGGCCGCTGTACCACCCACCGCAGGTCTGTAACTAGTCAACTCCTTCAGATAATCGATCTATTGATCATGTGTCGTACTGAGGATCACCCCACTAACCGAAGTACCATCACTGGGGAGTCTCCACGAAATACAGACGTCCTCTAGTGTAACTGTCCTCCACATGCAGGTGGAATGTGTGCGCGTCTCCTTCTCCACCTCTCTACAAGAGTCGTAATCAAGTGTTGATCTATCTTCTGAGATCCACGAGTATAAACACTGTAAAACGCCATCGTATCCAACTTCCACAATATGACCGTGCAATCGCACCAGTGGTGAAAGCTTACCCCAACGCTTCCAAACCCAAATGGTCAAAGGAGTTCTAGGCACCATCCAAATTTGAGAGTATATCGTTACAACGATGATTATCCTGAAATATCAACAATGATCGATGGGACCCCAAAATTCGTTCGATTCCATCCTAAATCGAACGAATACAAGTCAATATCGTCACAAATGCAACAAACAAGCCCAATACCAATGCATAAATTGAATCACGTATGGAAGTCAAATCAATCAAGCTAGAAACTCTAATTTCAAAATTAGAATAAAAAAATTGGGAGAATTGATAAGCCAGGATTTTACGTCATTTTGTATCACGTAACGTGTTACCAATCGTTATTAATCCAACTTTCTTCGAATATTCTACATTTATGTTTATAATTCGTACTTGATAGATATGATGGAAAAATAGCTTGAAATAGGAATATTCGAATGTGGAAATAATTTAAAGAAATCAAACTCAGAAACCACACGAGTTCATATAAGCCAATCTGCGTGAAAAATTAGAATCATCGTACGCATCACCATTAGGCAACTAATTCCAGTTCAAGAAATGCATGTGGAGCCACTGCTGAGGATAAAATACTGCAATGGGGCTATGCAGTACATGATTGAGTGACCCACTTGCTTTGAAATGTGATATAGAATCTATGTACACACAGGGAAGAAAAATAGCACACAAGATCAAACATCAACCAAATCCTATCATCGCACACATCACCATCGGGCAACTCTCTCAGCTCACGCTTACCATCACGCACCATCACCCAAATCCTACCACGAAGCAGGGAACTCTCACACCCACGAGTTCACGAAGAGCTGAAATTACGCGGGGCAAACTTCAAACATCAAGCGACGCGTAACACTCGGGCAACTCGAGTATTGTAAGGGACGAATTTTGTACTTTTTATTGAGAACTTTGAGAACGATGATTTCGGTTGCATCTTCGTTGATTTGATCTTTTAATATGCTAGCTTAAAGTATTATGTGGTTAAGGCCATGTTAGGCTGGATTATGATTTCGTCTTAATGTCGTTCTTATCCTGTTTAATCGTATAAGTCAAGTTATGTGTTCTTTATTGAGTTTAATGCGTATATGTGATTGGCCACCATACATATAATCCTAGTTTGAGTTATGAGACAGACTAAGTGATTAGACCGATGGAACAAAAACATTGAATACCACTATGTAAAACTGATCAGAAATAAAATTCGGTTTCGTATGTATGGTTTCCGAGATCTTTGTGGCACCAAAAGTGTTTAAACTCGGGGAACTTCATAGAGATTGAATGCGTGCGTAGAATCTACAATCATATAGACATATAGGGATTGGTTGATTCTCTATCGCGGTCGCTATTGCGGGACAAACGAGTAGCGATTATCTTAGGAAGTTTTATCAGGACTAAATTCATATTGATTAAGTAACTACATAATGACATTGGAGTAAACTGTGCCGAGCGGGCACCTGGATCGCGTTTTCGTTAATCGCTTTTCATCGTATAATTATTCAGTTCTTTTGATTTTTCATTTGCGCTTTTTCTAAATTCATCTTAATACAAATCTTTAAAAATATAAATACCTTATTAGTCAAAAAAATATAATTAATATCATCCTCGTGTATGATACTCGGACTTACGTTCGTTTTATACTACTTGCACGACCTAGTACACTTGATAGGATTCGAGAGGGTAAAATATTCCTAAATCGAATCAATTTTCAAATTTTACATGTTATATCAATCCAATAAGCAACCCACGATATCTATAGCGCATATTATACAAAGAACATAAACTTAAACTCACAGATTCGACAAAACATATAGGAACTACCCAAATTCAGATTTAAACAAATTATGAGTTTAATACCCAACGAAGCTTAATCAACAATGACATTGAAGAAAGACCGTGTTCTGTTAGGTCTCGGTGGTTCATGGTGGTAGTTACCCAGACGTGAGGAGACGAAGTGAGGAGGAAGAAGAGTCGGCACGGGTTTATTAGACTCGTCATCGCGTCTATTAGATGCGACCACTTCTATTAGATGCGACATCGAGTCCATTGGATGGACCCGTACTGGGCCGAGACGCGTATTGGGCCAGACCAAGCTTCGCATTAATTACAAGCGACGTCGCTTCTATTAGAAACAACAAAGCACCTATTACAAGTGATCGACTCGATATGATTAATTTTGCTAATTTCCCTGTTCTATTAATATTGGAACTAAAATACACTATTTTGAGAGAAATCTACACATAATTACCTAATTCTATAAAAGAAAGCCACTTTGCTACCTTGTCAGAATTTTTTTTTTTTATCTAGATACCCGTTTGAAACTTTGTTAACTAAGAGGAACCAATTGACCATTATACCCCAGTAACTATTATTAATTACAACTCTACCTAGCTTTTAACTTAATAAGAAAAAGGTGATGCAAAACAAAGCAAAATACCAAAATCGAACGATCACCTCGCAGCCTAACCCGAACTGATCTTTCTTGCAGCCGATTCATGATATTTCTCTCCAAATAGAAATCTTGTGAAGGTATTTTGTCTCGCCGACCGACTCTCGACATCTCTTACGGGTGAATGTAAGTTTGGTATTAGATAATTTAGTCAGATAAATTAGTGTTTTGATTATCTGATAAGTTGACTATGGGCTTTTCAATTCGCTTATCAATTTGAGGTTTTTTTATGTGAAAAACGGGATTTATTATGGGTTTTTTTGGTGTTTGAAATTGGTCCTCGATTATGCTTTGATAAGGGTTGTTTTCGCCATAGCTTGACATCAATCTGTTTTTGTGGTCCTAGTATAAAGAGGTTCAGTATAGGTGGAACCATGGTACGATACGTCTCTTTTTTTATACCCATCTAATTATTCATATATGTTATTGTCATTGTTTCTTAGTTTTCATGAATAGATACATCATCAAACCTACAGGTTGTGGGAGGTATCTTGACGATGTTGAAGTCGCAGTATCTCGTGGCTCCATGACTGCCACAATACTTAGAGATCCTCTTAGTTGTATGCTCCACTTGTTTGAATAATATTATATGTGTTTATAAGATTTTAGACTGAGGTGGAGGTTCTACTAACATGTTTTGAGAGATTTTATATTTTAGAGGTTGAGGTTTTGCTATGACTTGTGATACTAGTTTGTGCTCCAAGCATTTTATAGTACTTGAAAAAAGGCTTGCAATACCAATATACAGATGTTTGCGTTACCAATATTTAGATGTTGGTAGTACCATAACATATGCTAGTGTAGTACCATTCATAGGTTACATGTAGTATCTTTTTCGCACCAGATTTTTAATTGTCGCAAATGCGTAGATTATTGTGCAAATAAGGTATGGGAACCTCCAAATACCACACATAATAAAAATTAAACACACGGTAACTTAAAGCATAAACACTAACTTCCAATATATAGAAAATCTTGACTATGTAGTAAGAAGTTCCTACTAGTATCATATTAAGTAGAAAGAAAGTTGATGTTTTGATGTAATAAAATTCTAAACATTAACCCACCGATATTGATACCAAATTGTCAATATAAGTCCTAGAACTATGGTAACACAGTCACTGACAAAAAATAATTCGCTGGCGTCAAAAAACTCTTACCCTAATTTGTAGTACTAATATACAAATGCTTGTAGTAGCAATATGTAGAGGTTCATAGTACCATAACATATACTAGTGTAGTACCATGCGTATGCTATTATAGTATTTTTCGTACCACGTTTTTAATTATCAAAAACACGTCGATTATTGTGCAAATAAGGCATGAGAACTTCCAAAATATGGCAAATAATAAAAATTAAATACATGGTAACATAAAAACGCAAACACTAAGTTCCAATATATCAAAAATCTTGACTATGTAGTAAGATGTTCTTACTAGGATAATATCAAGTAGAAAGAAAGTTGGTGTTTCAATGTAATAATCATAATTCCAAATGTAATCCACCAATATGATACCAAATGATCAGTATAGTACCTACAACTATGGTAACATAGTCACTAACAAAAAATAATTCGAACAACGTCGAAAAACTCTAACCCTGATTTTGGGTACTAATATACAGATGATTGTAGTACCAATATACAGATGTTGGTAGTACCATAACATATGCTAGTGTAGTATGATGCGTATTGATCGACACGTGGTGTGCTAATTTAATGTGCAGGTGCGACAAGTGATAAATAAAATGAATACTTAATTACTATCACCGACGTGCGATAGGCAGTGGACCTATCGTTTGTAGTGCAGTAAAGTAAGTAAACAAGTATCGAACACGAGGAATGGATTGATTACTAGTAATAACCTATCGACTCGATGTCTAGCCTAAATAAAGTACGCAAGTTGTTTATTACGAACTAACCTAACAGACCAATCCTGAAGCAACAAGAGATTCGAAGAACATGGCTAAAACTGGTAAGAGAGCTTTCAGATAATAAAGATGTGCTCGGGATTCGATTCCCGCTAGGTCTATCGGTTAAGACTATAAAATCGCTCCTACGTGATTAAGACTAAACCGCATGCCGTCGCCCTGAATGCTCGCGGGGATCTAATATTCAGTAATTACTAACAGCGAGGATCAAGTATTTGCTTTCACCCTATATCCGAATCCTATCATCTATGAACGGTCTAATCGTTGTTTAGCTGTGGCCCTAAACGAGTTCCCACACATTCATTTTAACACATAGACATGTTACAGCGAAGAAACAGTTTCATAGATAGATAAATAGTCTTAAACACAAGTCGCGATAAATATATGTCTTAAGTACGAATAACCTAGCGTTCATCTACTCCCAAACACATGGGAATTAGCTATTCATAATTAAATGGGAAACAATGAAAGAATTAAGGAACAAGGATGAAAGACTCATGATCTTGATGTACTGATGGATCTGGGATGGTACCGTGGATGAATCTTCGTTCCTCATTCAATCTTGCGTTGTTTCGTCGTTGATCCGTCCCTTGCGCTTCTTGAGTGGAATTCTCCATTCTTGGCATCTCTTTTCGTCTCTCTGATGTGTTTGGGTTATGTTCTGATAGGTGTACCCCTTTTTCTGAGTCGAAATTGGGCTTTTATACTAACTCTCGCAACCTTCACAGCCGTGACTATCGTAACTCAACTTCGATCGCCCTCTGCCTGATGTCATGGCCTAGTGCGTTAGGCTTCAGGCCTTGATAACGGCTGGTCCATCTTTAGCCCACTGCCCAGTGTCACGGCCATGTGCATGAAGCTTCATGGTCGTGCTATCTTCTAATTGGACTTCGTCGTTCACTGCCCTATCTCACGGCCTAGTGTAATAAGGTTCACGGCCGTGACTGGCCTAACGTCTCATCTTTTCGCCATTGTCACGGCCTGGTGCAGTTGCCAGTTTTCATCGTACTTGCTCCGTTTTGCCTCGTTTTAGCTCTTTTTCGCCCTAAAGTCGTCCTAAGGCTCTTCAATATCAAAATAAGTGTAAATAGAGTGAATAAGTGCAAGAATGATTATGAAATAATAACCGAAATAAATACTGCCATAAACTTATTGATATACGTTTATCAAACCTCCCCACACTTAAGCATTGACTTATCCTCAAGTAAATTAGAAGTCAGAAAAGGCATCAATCAAGATAATGACACAATTGTTCGCAACTTATCATCATAGCTAGAAAGCACAAAATGGAATCAAGCAAACAATCATGGACAGTACACTAATGGTCGGCACCTATCAACCTGCAATTCCTTAGCACTACAAATCGAGACCCATACTTCACAAAGATTCACTCAAAGCACTCAGTGTATGGGCTAGTATATAGTGAATCGCTCAAGTCGTGCGCTAGTCCAACCTCTACCATAGGCTTGCATGCTAATCACATGTCTACATCTTAAAGTGGCAAACGAATCTGAGGGTCTTTTCGGGTCGAAAAGGGTCAATTAATAATGAGATGACAAGCATAGATACTGAACACGTAATCTGAAAGCTAGACTCATAAGCGAAAACTCAAAGAATATAGCATGCTCAAACTGACAGTCACATACCCCAACATATGACTCAACATTCTCGCTCTGCCTAGACTTTTCTGCCCGACCCTCTTAACTCAGTTTCCTTTCATTTTCTGCCCTTTCACCTTAGTTACGATCTGATTTTGTGCACTGCCCTTATTCCCTAAACATCAAGGTTTGGCTTTTGTCGCAAAGAATACATCGTCACAGCGAATGTCGTGTACCTAGGAATACTTATTACCAAAACCTATATCTTGCAAACGATTTATGGGCAGGCTAATGCAAGGGATTGGGTCATTTCAAAAAATGATCAAGTACGATCAAGTCATTTCGGCGAATAACCGAGAACAACATTAAATCAGACATTAAAGCATTAACTCAGGTGTAGATAATCTCTGGAGGCTTATTCGGGTCAGTGGCTTTTATAATTTACGAGGTAAGAAACAAATAGGCACAGGCTCAAAGTGGCTAACTATGGGAATTAGTCGTGGTAGGGAAATTTGGCCATGGACTTATTTCCTAATGCCCTCGTCATTTCCACACTAACTCACCGGAAATAGTTTCAACATGTATTAGACAGGCAAGTTCTAGAGAGGTATAGACTAGGCACGTGACACAACCAAGAAAAATGAGCATAAGCTCGTCAGCCTCAAACTCTCACAGCGAAAATGGGTTATGTGTACGACTCCACAAAACAGTGCTATATCTCTTCGGGGAGACACGATTCAATCAATCATGCACATCCTAATCGCTCACAAAATTTCATGACATGCAAACCAACTTGAGATAGACGCAAACAATCATAACTGATTTCAATAATTCATGCCTTTCTAATGAAATTGATAGCTCACGGACACATCATAAAAAACAATTTCACGTAAATTCTCAGCATACTTTCCTATTCTCAGCCTAATCTTCCCTCCCCACACTTAAGACCTACGTTGTCCTCAACATAAAAATGTATAAAAGAAAGAGAAGAAGAAGGTTAAAAAGAGCGGGACTCCCCTGATGAATAAATGACGTGGCCGTGACTGCACGCGTGACGGTTGTAGTATCGTGACTCGTGATGCATATCCTGGCCTAACTAAAAGGGAAAACGTAGAGATAAAAGTCATAGATAATAATTATAATGATAGTTATAAACATCAGAGTCATAAACAAAATAAAAATAGACACAAACGACTACTCAAGCAAACGATATGTCTAAAGAAAAGAAAAGAAAGGAAGTGTCACTAAGGGGGTGGTGGCGGGGAGGGTGACCTCGGGCGAAGGTATGACAGCGACTCTTGTGTAAGCTTGATCGCGGCGTCCATTGCTTGAAGGGCACGGTCATAGTGCTCCTGCTCCCCACGGTACCGACGGTGGGCTTCCTCATTCCGGCTCTCGTACTCTTCCTGTCGACGCCGAGTCTCTTCGTTAAAGCTCCGGGCTTTTTCATCGCGTTGCCACGCGTCGGTGTTTATGCGCATCATCTCCTGGTGCAGTGCTTCGAGGTCTGCTGCCGACGCGTATGGGGCGACGCCGAAGGACTCGCCATGGTGCTATTCGGAAGAATATGAAGGCCCACTGGTCATGTCTCTCTCCACCCGGTGAGGGCCCGCGATGTAGAGCTGGTCGGCGGGGACGTCGTTGTGGTCCATCTTGCCATGATACATCTCTTGCCAGACGTACACCTTGTTTGCGCGAGTCCAGGTGGGCGCCTTCACGAGCATCTTTATCTTGACGAGCATCTCCTCGTTCAGTGGGTGCCCGCCGACGAACTCTCCATCTCGGGTGGGTTCGTCGGCCAATATTGTAGGCCCTGGACGACCTTGGTGACTAATGCCCCCACAACAATCTTCCCATGGCTCCGGGTTTCCGCCTGGGCACTGAATGTGTAGGCGAGCGCCATACCCAAGTGGAATTCTTCGCCTCGCTGCATCTTGGCTAAATAGAATAGGTCACGGAGCCCTATTGCTCCGTGCAAATCGCCCCTCGGTGTGAGCGACCTCGTCAGGAGTCGGTGGATGTGGCACTGGCCTGGGATCCTGAGCGAAGATGCCTTCAAGGTCTTTACGTTGAATTCTGGCTCGCCTGGGCGTGCAATGTCGGCCCAGCAGGCAAGTCTGTCCCCCGGGCGCTGGAGGTAATCCTTGTAGTGCTTGTCTGGAAATGGTCTACTGGCCCAAAATAGGGTACTGGCACTCCAAATGCCCGGCAAAAATCGTCTACGTCCACCGTATGATCCATGGTGAACGCCCAGAATTTGACTGTGTTGATGCTGTATTCCAACGTCAGCTCCTTTGTACGACGATTCGTCAATGTGAAAGAAGGTGGCCCATCCACTGCGCGACAGGTATTGGGCGACTTGCTGGCTGACGTGGTGGTTCGCCAGCGTGTCGTGATCAATTTGGTCCATGGGGATGAATTCCATCGCCTTCAGCCTGTTGTACCGTCCCTTCTGGGCCTCGTCAGTGAATTACTGCATAGCAGCTAGGAGTGTCGGTGTGGTCCCCCGTCGTCTATGACGAACCGGCGAGCGTGAGGCTGGGTCACGCTGAGCGGTGGAGCGGCTCCGACCCATAGTACCTAGAAAACGCATGTGAGCTTGCTAAATATAGCAATTAAATTCAAAGCAGCCCGACTCTATCAAAATAGCGACAAAAGCCATTTTACGCATCAATAACACATCTCAATGTGCCGTTTTGTCGAACATGTACCGTGCAAGCCGAAATATGCAATTCAAGCTAGATAATCGATCAACCAAACATACCCGTAGACTACATATGATAAATTGAGGCTAAATAGACCCTGGGAAGCAAAACAATTTCGCCTAAAATTCACGAGAATCCCTAATATTCAAAATTAGGGTTCTGCACATAAACGTCAAAAGCAAAGGACGAAAATTAACAAATCAAACATACCCAAGGTGTTACTAGCATATATATAACCATAAAAGAGCAAGAATAACACTAAATTAGTCCCAATATGGAAATCCCCAATTTTGAAATTAGGGTTATCATAGAATTGAATTTCATGGTCCAACCCAACGTTATGCATACCAATAACAATCCTAACGAGTCGTAGACAAAGAAAAATGTATTCATGCACAGATTTTACGAAAATCGATAAGTTCCGCGAATTGAAACCTAAGAGAGTTGGAAAAAATCGTAGCTTTCGAGCTTACACGAGTTAGAATCGGGGTTATATGGGTTTGCTGGCCTTGGGTCGGGCAGGGCGGTGTTGGCGGCGTTGGTAGGTGGTGGTCGGAGGTCGTCCAGGGCCTACATTATTGGCCGGCGAATGCACCCGAGATAGAGGTAGTCGGCGGGCGCAACCCCTTGAATGAGGATATGCTCGTGAAGGCGCCCACTTGGACTTGCACGAACAAGGTGTACGTCTAGCACGAGATGTATCATGGCCAGACGGACCACATCGACGTCCCCGCCGACCAGCTCTACATCGAAGGCCCTTACTTAGTGGAGACAGACACGACTGCCGGGCCTTCCTATTCCTCCGGCTACCACCATGGCGAGTCATCCGGCATCGCCCCGTACGCGTCGACAGCTGACCTCGAAGCACTGTGCCAGGAGATGATGCGCATGAACGCTGACGCGCTGCAACGCGACGAAGAGAGCCGGCGTTGTAACGAAGAAACCCGGTGCCAACAAGAAGAGTACGAACGACGGAACGAGGAAGCCCACCGTCGGTACGGCGAAGAGCTAGACCGCTATAACCAGGCCCTGCAAGCCATGGACACCGCGCTCAAATTCTCCCAACAGTCGATGTCGCTCCTTCGACCAAGGCCACCCTCACCACCACCCCCTTAGTGACTCTTCCTTTTCGTTGTGTCTATGTTCATGTCGTTGATGCCTAGGATGTTTATAACTATGTCTACGCTTAATCTATCACTACTTTCTTTTCTACGTCTATTGTTCTCTTTAGCTAGGCGAGGATACGGATGACGAGTTACGACACGACCTTCACACATTCGGTCACGACTACTTCACGACCACGTCACTTAATTGTCAAGGGAGTCCATTTTTAACTTTTTGAGAGTTTGAGCCTGACGAGCTTACGCTCATTTCTTGGTTGTGTGACGTGCCTAGTCTATATCTCTCTAGAACTTGCCTGTCTGATACGCGTTGAATTGTTTTTGTGTGTTAGTATGGAAATGACGAAGGCATTAGGAATTATGTCCATGACCAAAATTTCCTATCATGATTAATCCCCTTAGTTAGCCACTTTGAGCATGAGCCTATTCGTTTGCTTACCTCATAAATTATGGAAGCCACTGACCCGAATAAGCCTCCAGAGATTATATGAACCTGAGTTGATTAGAGTAGAGCAGAAGTCGAACTTGAGAGTTACTATTTCAGTGTCTGATTTAATCTTCTTCTCTGCTATTCGGGAAATGACTCGACCCTACTTGACCGTTTTCTGAAATGACCCGATCCCTTGCATAAGCCTGCCCATAAGCGTTTTGCAAGATATTGGTTTTGGTAATAAGTATCCCTAGGTACACGGCATTTGCTGTGACGATGTATTCTTTGGGACAAAAGCCAAACCTTGATGTTTAGGGAATAAGCGCAGTGCACAAAAATAGAGCGTAACTAAGGCGAAAGGGCAGAAAATGAAAGGAAACTGAGTCGAGAAGGTCGGGCAGAAAAGTCTAGGATTTCAGAGCGAGAACGTTGAGTCTTGTGTTGGATCATGTGATTGTCAGTTTGATCATGCTATGTTCTTTGATATTTTTCGCTTACGTATCCTAGCTCTAACGTTACGTGTTCGTTATACATGCTTGTTGCTTCATTATTACTCGACCCGTTTTCCCCCGAAAAGACCCTCAGGTTTATGATTGCCACTTTAAGAAGTAGAGATGCGATTAGCTTGCAAGTTTATGGTAGGGGTGGGACTAGTGCATGAATTGAGCGATTCACTATATGCTAGCCTATACGCTGAGTGATTTTGACCGAATCCCTGTGAGGTATGAGTCTCGATTGGTAGTGCGAAGGAAGTTTGGTCGACAAGTGCAAGTCATTAGTGCACTATCCATGATCGTTTGCTTGATTCCATTTTGTGCTTTCTAGCTATGATGATAAGTTGCGAACAATTGTGCCGTTATCTTGATTTGATACCTTTTCTGACTTCTAATTTATTTGAGGACAAGCAAATGCTTAAGTGTGGGGAGGTTAGATAAACGTATTTCAATAAGTTTATCGTGGCACTTGATTGGATTATAATAAAGCTCTAGCCATCATTTTATGAATTTATTCGCCTTATTTATACTTCTTTTGATATTAAAGAACCTTAGGACGGCTCTCGGGCGAAAAGGAGCGAAAACGAGTCAAAACAGAGCAAGTTTGAAGCAAACAGGCAAGTGTCACGGCCGTGACACCCCTTGCACCAGGTCGTGACACCAGGCAGAGGCGAAACATAAAACACTGGTTATGGTCACGACCGTGACACTCAGCGCACCAGGCCGTGACCAATGTCAGAGGACACACTTAGAAGATGCCGTGACAGTGGGCAGAAAGTTGAAGCCAAGTCAGTCACGGTCGTGACATGTCATGCACTTGATCGTGACACATGGCAGAAAATAACGAGACGCAAGGCTATGATGGTCACGGCCGTAACGGCCCATGTCACAGGCCGTGACCATTACGAAAATCAGTATAAAATCCCAAATTCGACTCAGAAAGAAGGGACACCTACCAGATATCAACCCTAATCAATTAAGAGACAAAAAAGAGCCTTGAAGCACAAGGAATTACATTCCGGAGCGCGAGAGACGGATCAACGATGCAATCACGCCGAATTGAACAAAAGATGAGGATTTATCCGCGCTACCATCGCAGATCATCCGTACATCAAGATCATGATTCTTTCTTCCTCGTTCCTTATTTCTTTCGTTGTTTCCCGTTAATTATGAGTAGCTAAATTCCCTTTGTGTTTGGGACTAGATGAACGCTAGGTTATTTCATATTTAAAACATGTTTATCGTGACTCGTGTTATGAATATTTATCTATCTATGAATTTGTTTCGTCGCTTTAATATGTCTATGTGTTAAAGTGATCGTGTGGAAAATCGTTTATGGCGACAGCTAAACAACGATTAGACCGTTCGTAGGAGATAGGATTCGGGTATAAGGCGAAAGCAATACTCGATCCTCGACGATAGTAATTACTGAATTTTAGATCCCCGCGAGCGTTTAGGGCGACAGCAAACTCGTGAGCGGGTAGGAAATTACTGCGATCTAGTCAGAATCACATAGGAGTGATAATTCATTGTCTTAGCCGATAGTACATAGCGGGATTCGAATCCCGAGCACATCTCTATTATCTGAAAGTTCTCACATCAGTTTAGGCGTGTTCTTTGAATCTCTAGTTGAGTTAGGAGCGATCTGTCAGGTTAATTCGTAAAACAATCGGCGTATTTTATTTAGGCTAGATATCGAGTCGATAGGTCACTACTAGTACTCAGTTTATTCCTAGTGTTCGCTACTCGTTTACTCACTTTACTGCACTACACACGATAGGTCCACTGCCTATCGCATGTTGGTGATAGTAATTAGGTATTCATTTTATATTATCACTTGTCGCACTTGCAAATCATATTAGCACACAACGTGACGATCAAGTTTTTGGCGCCGTTGCCGGAGAATAGATAGGAGCACCGTAGTTCGGTACTTTAGCCACTTTATTTGACGTTTTTCTTAGTTGTCGTTATTTGTTTTTCCTACATCATTATTAGTATCGTTATCTCTTCAACGTAGTTAGTTATTTCTTTGCTAATTTTCAATTTCGCTTCTTGAAGGTACGAATCAGCGGTGAATGACCCGAAGCCACCCATCGAGTCCCATCGTTCACACAGACCCATATTTTGAGCGGAAGTTACGAAGGCGACTCAAGGACAAATCCGAAGGAGCTTCCACCAGCTCTCAGGACCATCTAGTTAGCTATTCAGATGACAATTCGCAGGAATCAACCCAAAAATCACGTGTAGAGGCAGCCGTAGATAGTCCTTACACAGAAGTAAGAACGGTGGACCACAAAGTGTCCGTCCACGAGGAGGAGCCATCACTATAAGATCTTCTCAAGAATGCCGCGCTAGGCGGTACTGAGTCGGTGATTGTCATCCCGCCGATCGAGATCAACAACTTTGAGTTGAAGCATTCTTGGCTTCAAATGATTTTTCAGATGGCCCAGTTTGAGGGCAATCCCGATGACGATCCCTACTCACATCTGAAGGCTTTCTTAACCGTCACCGACACGATCAAGATCAAAGGGGTCTCGGGCGATGCGATCAAGCTGATGCTATTCCCGTTCTCGTTGAAGTTCAGAGCGAAGGACGGGTTGGAAATGTTGCCGCCCAGATCGATCACCACGTGAGAAGAGATGCGAGCCGCCTTCATTGGCCACTACTTCCCACAATCAAAAGTTTTAAGGCTAAAGATGGAGATATCACTTTTCCACCAGAATGACTCAGAAAACCTCTACCAGGTATGGGAGCGCAATAAGGCATTACTGAAGAGGTGCCCGCAACACAGGATGTAAAAGGCAGCTCAGATCAACCGATTTCACGAGGGGCTCAATGATCAGACCGTTTGCATGGTAGACGAAGCTGCAAGAGGAGGACTCGTGAAGCTCAACGCAACAGACGCTTGGAATCTGATTGAGGACTACTCGAGGAACAGCTTCATGAGGGGCAATACGAGGATGAAGACACCCGCCATATTCGGATTGAGCGAGGAGACGTCAACGAATGCCAAATTTGTGGCGCTTCAGCAACAAATCGCTGCGACGAACTCTTAGTTGCAGACAGTTATCGACGCACTACTCTCGAAACCGGGCAGACTCAGCCCATGAATGCCGTGACGACCACCGCACCGACGCGTCATACGCCATACGTACCACTGTGCGGGATTTGTGGTGCAGCCCACGAGACCTCAGAATGCCAACTTGGGCAGCCGCTGGAGCACGTAGATTATATGAGCAATTACCAAGGTGGCCAGCGAAGTTTCCAACCCCGAGCGCACCCCAACTTGGCATATGGGAATCAGAACCACCAGGGGCAAGGACAGCCAGGATTTCAGCCTAGGCCGTCCATTTCCAAAACGGGACACTACGCCAGTATCAGAACGCACTCGCGGGAAGATTCAATGATATGAGGGTGATGAAGGACATGATGAAGGCGCTCCTCACGAACTTCACCAGCATCACTGCAGCCCACGAGAGCCGAAGAGGAATATATGGAGGCGAACGATGTATGTGCCCAGAACACGGACGCCTCGCTCAACAAGCTGGAGCAACGGGTGGGCCAGATGGTGAAACAATTGGCGGGGCGTACTCAGGGATAACTCCCAAGCTACACTGAGCCAAATCCAAAGGAGTATTGCAAGGCTGTGACGCTGAGGAACGGGCGAGAACTGCAAGAAGTGCCCACCAAGAAGAAGGCGAAGGAGAACGCCAACTTCGAGAGCCACGATGAGCCCGAAGTAGAGGAGATCGGAGGCGACGATGTCGAGAAGGCCGAAACTGAGAAGGAGAAGGTCGAGCCCAAAAAGGAAAAGGTGAAGGAGATCCAGTGGCCACCGGTGAAGCCCATACTAGCCGAAGATCCCTTAGCCCATACGAACAGAAGCAAGCTCGAACACATTTCCACAGTATGCCTGCGAGGAGAGTGCTCGGCAATACTCCAAAGCAATATCCCTAAGAAGCTCATGGACCCAGTGAGTTTTACTATTCCCTGTCTTACAGGAGATTTAGTTGTTGAGCGTGCGTTAGCTGACCTAGGTGCTAGCATTAACTTAATGCCATATTCCATGTTTAAGCACTTAGGATTAGATGAGCCACGACCCACTAGGATGAGATTGCAGTTAGCCGATAGATCATTGAAGTATCCTCGAGGTGTTATCGATGATGTTTTAGTTAAAGTGGATAAGTTTGTGATTGCTGCTGATTTTGTTATCTTAGACATGGAATAAGATGATAAAGTCCCGTTGATTTAGGTAGACCGTTCTTAGCCACAGAAGAAACCATGATAGACGTTAGGAATGGCACATTGACTTTGACAGTTGATGGAGAAAAAGTTACGTTTAGCATGGCTGATTCGATGAAAAGAAGTAATGAGCACGACGATAAGTGTTACTACCTAGACGCTTTTGAGCACGACTTTCTCTTTTCTGTGAAAGGTCTGTCACAGGTTTTGAGCGAGGAGGACACCAGAATGATTATGGCGATTGATGAGTGTGGGGAGGAGGTCGACGAGCCTATAATAGCCATCGATGAGAGCAGCGAAGAGGACAAGGAAAAGAGCTCGGTCGAGGAGCCACCAGTCCTAGAGTTGAAGCCGCTGCCCGACCACCTCAAGTACGCATTCCTTAGCAGCAATGGAGGGCTACCGGTCATCATCTCATCGAGCCTCGACGACGGACAGAAGGGCCAGCTCTTAGACGTGTTGAAAGCGCACAAGAAGGCTTTGGCGTGGAAGATATCCGACATAAGGGGTATTAACCCGAGCTACTGCACGCACAAGATCCTCATGGAGGACGATTTCAAGCCGGTCGCTCAACGTCAAAGGCGCCTCAACCCCAATATGAAGGACGTCGTCAAAAAGGAAGTGATCAAATTGCTAGACGAGGGGATGATCTATCCCATTTCAGACAGCGCATGGGTCAGCCCGGTCCAAGTGGTCCCAATGAAGGGAGGCATGACGGTCGTCACCAACACCACGAACGACCTGATTCCGACGAGGATAGTGACTGGGTGGCGCGTCTGTATCGACTATAGGAAGTTGAACGATGCCACGAGAAAGGACCATTTTCCTTTACCATTTATCGATCAGATGTTAGAAAAGTTAGCCGGTCACTCATTTTACTGTTTTCTTGATGGTTTGTCAGGTTATCTGCAGATTCCCATAGTACCCGAGGACCAGGAAAACACCACATTCCCATATAACCTTCCAGCGATGCATGATGGCCATATTCGACGAACTGGTAGGTGAGGTAATGGAGGTATTTATGGATGCTTTTTCAATTTTCGGGTCGTCTTTCGATGCGTGCTTGTCTAATTTGAAGCTCGTACTCGCACGATGTGAGGAACAAACCTGGCACTTAATTGGGAAAAGTGCCACTTCATGGTTCGAGAGGGTATATTTATGGGCCGTAAGATTTCCTAGAAAGGAATCGAACTGGACCGAGCTAAGTTGGAAACGATAGAAAATTACCTGTCCCCTCGAACGTGAGATCAATAGGAGTTTTCTAGGACATGTTGGGTTTTATCATAGGTTCATTAAGTATTTTTCTAAGATCGCACTACCATGTCTAGGTTGCTAGTAAAAGATGCCCCATTTAAATTTAATGATGCGTGTTTGCATGCGTTTAACCTGCTTAAGGAGAGATCAATCGCAGCACCTATTATGGTAGCCCCTGACTGGGGGCCCTTTGAACTAATGTGCGATGGTAGTGATTATGCAGTTGGGGCCGTGTTAGGGCAGCGCAAGGACAACCATTTCAGGCCGATCTACTACGCGAGTAAGACGTTAGACGCAGCCCAAGCCAATTACACGACCACTGAAAAGGAGCTGTTAGCTGTCGTGTTCGCTTTCGACAAGTTCAGGTCATATCTTATCTTATCTAAGGTTATTGCTTTTACTGACCATTCTTCTCTTAAGTACTTGTTAGCAAAGTCGGATGCCAAACCCCGGCTGATCATGTGGCGCCCCTGACTTCTACCGCCCATTCTTAATACTAATTCATGTGACTGCATGTGATATAAATGAAATCTATATATGAAAATGCGTACAAAATTTTTGCTTTTATATAAATGAAACTCTTCTGTACAATACAAAATATTCCCATGACATAAATACATAGGTGAGCGCGCAATGCGTGTTCAAAATAAACTATCGGCCCTCCACTCAGGTCGCATTCATGTACACACTGCCACCTCAAAAGTCCTCCGGAAGCTCCAAAATTTTGCCTCGCCTTCGTGAAGATCACTTACCGTGATCCCGTGAACCTACAACACATAAATTCATGGAATGAGCTTATAAAGCTCAGTAAGCGAAAGTCGTGCATGCCATGCACGTGTCCTAAATTTGCAAAGGCATCCGCGCCAATGCTCCCTAGCCTTATATTTTACGTGTCTTGTTTTGTCATGTAGGTCCCTCGGCTATCTTGCTATGCACCTATTATGGTAGCCCCTGACTGGGGGCCCTTTGAACTAATTTGCGATGCTAGTGATTATGTGGTTGGGGCCGTGTTAGGGCAGCGCAAGGACAACCATTTCAGGCCAATCTACTACGCGAGTAAGACGTTAGACGCAGCCCAGGCCAATTACACGACCACTGAAAGGAGCTGTTAGCTGTCGTGTTCGCTTTCGACAAGTTCATGTCATATCTTATCTGATCTAAGTTATTGCTTTTACTGACCATTCTGCTCTTAAGGACTTGTTAGCAAAGCCAGATGCCAAAACCCAGCTGATCAGGTGGATCCTATTGCTTCAAGAGTTCGACATAGAGATCCAAGACAAGAAAGGTGCAGAAAATTTGGTGGCGGATCACCTCTCTCGACTAGAGGAGTCCGAAAATTACAGCAAGGACGGAAGGCCAATACAAGATGAGCATATTTACTCGATACAGGGGGTAAGTGACGACACTCCTTGGTTTGCAGATTATGCTAACTATCTTGTTGCGAGCGTCCTACCTGAGGAGTACACTAGTCAGCCAATCGACCGCTCAAAAGGTGCTCGAGTGCAGATTCTACTGGCCAACGGTACGTTGACACTTGTGATCAATGTCAGCGCGCGGGTAATATCTCTAAACGCGACGAAATGCCCCAGAATTTCATTTTGGCTGTGAGATTTTTGACGTACGACGTATAGATTTCATGGGTCCGTTTCCTAGCTCGTACAATAATAAGTACATCCTAGTTACTGTCGATTATGTGTCTAAATGGGCCGAGGCGCAAGCTTCGCCCACAAATGACGCTAGGGTAGTGGTTAGATTTCTTCGAGCATTATTCTCACGTGGGCGCCTAGGTGCATTATTAGCGATAAGGGTACACATTTCTGTAACACCCAGTTTGCACGCACGTTAGAACGTTACGGTGTTAGACACAGCCTATCCACCCCATACCACCCCAAGCTAACGGTCAGGTCGAAGTAGTGAATCGTGAGCTGAAATGCATTTTAGAAAAGACCATAGAAGGGAACCGTAGGGAGTGAGTGAATAAGTTGAGCGATGCACTTTGGGCATATAGGACTGCATATAAGACACCTATAGGCACTACAGCGTACAGATTAGTCTATGGAAAGGCGTGCCACCTCCCCGTAGGAATCGAGCTTAAGGCCTATTGGGCGATTAAGTCCTTGAATTTTGATATGGGGGATGCCTGCGGAAAACGGCAACTCCAAATTAACGAGTTAGAAGTGTGGCGTTTATCGGCTTACGATAATGCCCGCATGTATAAGGAACGCTCCAAAGCCTATCATGATAAAAAGATTAGGCAAGTGAGAGTTTCAGGAAGGGGACCAAGTCCTTCTTTTTTTTAATTTTTCTCTATATGTTATGAATGGAAAATCCTACTATTATATCTAGGGGGAGACTACAAAAATTTTATGCATGAATCTAGGGGGAGTATTCATTTTTATGCACTAATTTATGGGAGTCATTAAATGGTTCGCACAAATCTAGGGGAGTCTCTCAAAATTATGCACAAAACAGTTCACACAAGGAGTTTTTATGATTTCTCATCAAATTTAGATTATATAGTATGGTGAAACTCCTTAAATTTCTATCGAAATTACAATTATTCAAAAAAATTTCAAATATCACAAATATTCTCGGCGAAACTGAAAATTCTCTTGAAATTCCTTTTCAAATTCTCTCGGCGAAACTGCATATCGCTCGAAAACCTTTCAAATTGATTTGCCAATCGTACTATGCAAGTTTCGATCGAAACTGAACTTTAACTCTTGATTTATTAGTTTCGGCAAAACCGACTTTCGCTCGAAACACGTTTCGATTGAAATTGCAATTTCAGTACATACTTTTATACTTTTATCGGCGAAACTGACTTTCGCTCGACACACATTTCGATTGAAATTTATTAAATCCTTTGAAATTTCTCTCGGCGAAACTAACTTTCGCCCGAAACTCAATTCAATCCATCGAAAATCAAAATGACTCTTTGCAATTATTCTCGGCGAAACTGAGATTCTGCTTATTAAATAGAGTTTCGCCCGAAACATGTTCTTCTTCATCGATTTTCAAATTCACTCTTAAATCCTCTCTGCAATCGCACACGAACTCATCACTGTCTCACTCTGTTTTTCCGTTTATTGCAACTACAAATCCCTCATTGGTAAGGAAAAAACGCTTAATATACAGCTTTTAACTGATTTTTCTCATTCGTGCAGGTTACGCAGATTAGGGTTGCGTGGAGTTCGAGCGAATCACTGTTAAAACGTGTTTCATATCGCCTAGATTCGCTCGAAACTAATCTCTTGTTTCAATTTCACATCCCAATCGATTGATTGTTACTGAAAATATTACTTATTCTTGTTTTCAAATCGACGTATTCTAGGGTTTTACTACTTTCGATCGAAACAGGGAATTTCCATTTTCAATCGAAACTGAAGGCTCAATTGAATCGCTCGATTCGTGATTTAAATTGTACCACATTGGACTTTCGATCGAAACTGAATTGCATTCACCTTTCGCCGAACTCTTTTAAATTAAATATGACTTTCGATCGAAACTGAATTTACATTCACTTTCGCCGAATTTGCCTAAATTGAACATGACTTTCGATCGAAACTGAATTGCATTCACCTTTCGCCGAACTATTTTAAATTAAATATGACTTTCGATCGAAACTGAATATACCTTCACTTTCGCCGAATTTGCCTAAAACATGACTTTCGATCGAAACCACAGTCCAAAATTGAACTTATCACACGATACACATTGTTTACCGAAACTCAAAATCAATTGAAATTGAATTGAAATTGTCACTTTCGCCGATTGCTTAATCAAATTTCACTTTGTTTCTTTCACGATACTTTGTCACAATTTTTGCCAAATTTTTCTAAGTCCTAACATGCTTAACAACGTATTGAATAATTTGCATACTTCCTAAGTCAAAATGGTCGATTTCCACTAATCCATTGCTCTTATCTTGCAGATCTACCAAAATGGTGCGACAAATTGATGAGATTTTCGCCTCCAAGGACTGGGCACAGAGGACACCCAACAACCATCAACTGGACTTTGATAATACCTCGTGCCCAGATCCTATCATTATTAAAAATCCTCGCAAACCACCCTCTAAGAACGGCCCTAAACATCACCGAGGTAGTCCCTGAAGTATATGTGCAACAATTCTGGTCCACCCTTCAAAAACCAACCAATAACCCAAAAATAACCACCCTTTCCGCCAAAATCGACAACACCATAGTTGTCCTTACTCCATCCATTATCCGTTCCATACTAAACCTACCTCATTCACTCCTATATGATCCCCATCCCTCCAACGACGACCTAATCAGGGACTTCCTATTCATGGGCCACAAACCTAACACTCAAAACTCCATACACTTACCTGAGTTCACTGCCAAAGACATCCCTACACCTTGGAGGACTCTGTTTCTCATTGTCAACAAGTGCCTCTCACCAAAGCACTCCGGGTCCGACAAGTGCAACCGGAACATCATGCTTATCTTCCATGGGATCGTCTTCAACAAAAATTATGATGTCGCCCAACTCATCTGGTCGGACATCCTCGATCAACTGCGAAGGCGAGGCCTTGGATCCGCGAAGCTGGTGCTCCCTTACTTACGATGGCTGCCCGTCATCGTCCAACATTTCGTGGATCTTCATCCCGAAATCGAACGCCGACCGAGAGACGAGGGTTATCAGTCTCCGAAGCTCATAAAAATCCAATCGACGAAGAGCAAACTCGATCAGGAGGCCATGATCATCCCAGACTACTTACTTCGCCTCCTCGATCCGAATGAGCCGGAGCTACGCAAATATATGCAAGCCAACAACCTCGACGACGTCCCCGTGGCTCAACAAAACCCAGTTGAACCTAACCCAGGGACAAGCCAACCCCCACAGCCAAATGTAGGTCTAGGAAGCTCCTCATCCCCACAACCAAAACGAAAGCGTAAATCCAAAGGGGATGACCGAGGAGGACAACAGGAACGGCGTACAAAGCAAAAACACGACCGTACTCCTAAGCCAACTAGTCCACTTATAAGCCGGACCGAGCCCATAGGTACAGGGGATGACTTTGTCTTCCCCCGAGTAGAAGTCGCGACATCGGGTCCAATCGCGCAAACTATCCTTCCCAGCTACTCAATCATCTCCCAACAGATGATTGTTTCACATACTCACGAGGTGCCACGTCATTCATCACCATCTCGCTCGGAGGTGGTTGATGTAACAAGCAGTACTCCGCCTCAGACTGCACCTTCTTTGATCACTACGAGTTTAGTGTCCTCACCATCCATAATTTTTCCACTTTCTAGGACACTACCATTAGATTCTGCACCTCTAGATCTTAGTGATCTAGACCGAACGCTCTACGATGTCTCCGTACTAGAATCTAGTACGGAACAGAGCGGAAGACCCAACGTAGTCACCATCACTGCAGCTACGACCTTGGGTCATCAATCTGAGTTCGTCTCAGCTTTGATGTCAACGATGAGCCTATGTGGCCTCGGTTCTTCAAGTCCTGTGCAAACGAGCGGCACATCAGTACCCTCTACTGATGTTGTGACGACGGAACGTCTTAGTGACTCCGTCCGGTTATTTTCCCCGTTCGTGACGGAGGCCAGGCTGAATGATCGCCTCGCAGAATTTGCGAAAGGACTCGAGGACACAATCATGGCCCAAGTCTACAGCGCAATTGGGCACTCCACTCGAGACAAGGCAAAGCCCCCGTCACCGAAGCCATAACCACACGACCCGACCCAACTCCTGGCTCTGAGGAAGGACCGTGGAACGTACCCATCCCGGAACTGATCGACGTTCTACTGGCCCGACTCCGTACTGCACCGACGCTCACTGCCTACGAAGCGGAGGTCCTCAGACGTCTGGAGCTTCCTTTCAACTCGCCTAACCCCGGCGAGGCCCAGTCATCAAGACAATCACGTGACGATCCTGACGGTGGGGATCGTCCCGAGGGGGAGAAGACACAAGGGACAGGACCTCAACCGCCGCCACAGCCGCAACCTAGAACCACCCGAACAGCCACCAGAACAAAACCACCTACACCCACCCAAACCAGAAAATCTACCCGAACTACTACCAATACAACCCAAACGACCTCCTCATCAACCGTGAGTCCATCAGTGCCTAGCCTTACAAACCCAAGAACTTCCTCTGATCCTCCATCCTCACCTACTCTATCTCTCGAAACACTTTACAACCCACACTCAGCGGTAGAAAAGTACATCTTCAACGACGATTGGTTAACAAAGCCGATGCATCCAGCCTTGGCCAAGGGCTTTCTGGACAACGCCAGATACTTCTTGATGAAGGCAAATGTTGACCTAGCACTTATCGACGATGATGAGCTCGAGGAAGGTGAAGACTCGAAGCAGACATTCCAGAACTTCCAGAGCTTCTCAAACACGCTGTCGTCGACAAGGAGTGCCCCCCTCGAAGTCGAAAGAACAGAAGCCGCCGTGGGAAAATGTCAAAGTGATACTCCATATCAAGAAGAGATACGGAGAAGAATTTGGAGGAAGGAAGATAGGATCAAGGAGCTAGACGAGCTGAGTCTAAGAGGCCTAACTCATCTCCCGAGAACAACTGCTATACGATACCTACTCTCTCTTCGTAGAGGGCTTGTGTTGAGAGCAAAAGACACAAACGTTGACAATCTTAGAAGAGAAGAGAAGGAAAAGGCCAGAATTAGCAAAATCTTGGGAGTTCGGCGAGGTCGTCTCGACTATTATGAGTATCCTATCTAGAAAGTGCAGCGAGAAGATGGAACGGTTGAGGAACTGACCGAAGGCGATATCTCCTACATCAGAGGTGAAGATGTTGATCGGATACTTTTCAGCTTCAGATTTCTTGGAACACTCCAGAATCCAGACTTGAAAGTGGGCTACGTTGCTCTTAAGCAATTCATGATGCGCCAAATCAAGTTCAGTTCGACTCACGATCTTCAAATGGCGGTGGAAAGCAACATGAAAAGGGTGAATCTCACGAAGCCATCCTTCGAAGTCCCCGACTCAAGTCTTGGTGACGGCCACATAATCAATGATGACAACGATCCATCGGTGGTCTACACCAATTACAAAGGAAAAAAGAGACTGATGAAAGCATCCGAGATTGCCAAATTCAGCGATGGGACGCTGCTGATTATTCGGGTGAAACTCGAATGGATCTTGGAGAAGCTAAGGAACGAAGAAGCAGAAGCCCAGGAGAAGTACGAGAAGCTGATCAACATCATCTCCGATCGATTATCCTTACGAAGAACGATACGATCTTACGAGTTCAGACTTGGACTCAGGAAATCGATTGATGCTGTGGAGGAACCCAAGAAGAAGAAGACACAAAGGATATCTAAGCGAAAAGGATGCTAAGGGGGAGATTGTTAGGAATATTTTGTAGCATCCTTTTATTTGTGTAATCTTGGGTTAATATGTTTATTTAGTGGGTTGTAGTAGTTTGGGGTGACTTATGATATTAAGTCATAGTTTTGTATTGGGCTTTAATATACCAAACAATTGTGGTATATAAAGCCCAAATTACCCTAATTAGGGTTTTATCAAAAGAATTGAAAGGTAAGCCACCTTGTACGTTAGATTAAGAAAACATACACTAACACACACACTCAAGGTGTTCTTCACGTTTAATACATTTAAACCCTTCTTTTGATCCTTGTTTGGTAATATAAGGGCCAACAGTGCTACTTGTTTTCCATACTATATACTTCACCTTCTTCAATGCCAACATAATCTCCACGTAAATCACAACCTAAACTAGTATATCTAATCCAAAACTTCGTAATTTTATATATTTTAGTTAATGTAGCGTGTTTGCAATATAAAAAATGAAAATCATAAAGTAAACTAAATTGTTACCCAATATGCATGAACTGTTACCCAGAATGCATTAAGCGTTACCCGGTATGAATAAACTGTTACCCAGAATGCATAAATTGTTACCCAGAACGCATAAATTGTTACTTAGCGAGCGTTTTATTAGCAAAAGCTTCAATCATGGGCCGTGTCAAATTTCTTTGTGATTAACATCAATATTTTCATTGAATATTAAGACTCACGATCAATTTCACCTTATTCGGTCACTAAAGTCCAGATTTTTCCTTGTTTCAACGAGATTTTTGGATTACTTTTAATACATTATTCCAATATAAACTTCAAAAATTTTCATTGATTAGTGACACCCACGGGAAATTATCATCGATTTAACCTTATTCGTTCATTAACGTCGAGATTGAGCCGGCTTTTAGATCGTAAATTTTGGTCTTCGTTGAACGTGGTTTGTGCATTCATCGTTTTGAAGAGACGAATGCATAGTGTTACCCAAAATTGATAAATTGTTACCCAGAATGCATGAACTGTTACCCAGAATGCATAAAGCGTTACCCAGAATGCATATATTGTTACCCAGAATGCATAAATTGTTACTTAGCGAGCGTTTTATTAGCAAAAGCTTCAATCATGGGCCTCGTCAAATTTCTTCGCGATTAACATTAATATTTTCATTGGTTATTAAGACCCATTATTAAATTCACTCAGTTTCGTCTTAATCGGCTACTAAATTCGATATTTGATCCATTTATATTCTTATTTTTTCGAAGTGGATTTTCGTAATTATTTCGTCTTACACTTTAAATTATTCGTTTGTTATAACTACCCATGACGAATCGAAGTCGATCCCATCTTATTTGCACCTTAATAACGATCTTTCAGTCGGTTTTAGAGTCCTAAAAGCAACCCAAATTCGAGGGATGTGCACTGTGGACTTGGCTCGCTGCACTTTTAATATTTTGTTACTCAGATACTGTTATAGTGTTACTGTCTTTGTCACATATGTTACTGTCTTTGCTATATCAGTTACTTAAATTGCATAACTTGTTACCCAGATATCATCTCCACAAAATCTTCAATATACGTCGCATAAAAAATTTTGATTCAAAATTCTTCACTACTTCTTTCTTAAACTCGATAATTCTCGTTCGTTATTAAGACCCATTATCAAATTCACTTAGTTTCGTCTTAGTCGGCCATTAAACTCGATAATTCTCGTTCATTATTAGAGTCTTTGGTGATTTTCGTAACAAAGAATTGTTACTGGACAATTGTTACTTTTGTTCAATGATATGTTACAGTATTTGTTAAATCTGTTACTATTTTGGTGATATATGTTATTAAGTTGCACGAATTGTTACCCAGTTATCTGTACACAAAATCTTCAATATACGTACGTCGCATCAAAATTCTTCACTACTTTTTTCTTAAACTCACTAATTCTCGTTCAGTATTGTGACCCATCATCAAATTCACTCAATTTCGTCTTAATCGGCCATTAAAATCGCTATTTGGTACATTTACGATCTCATTTTTTCGAAGTGGAATTTCATAATTATTTCATCTTATACTTTAAATTATTCGCTTATTATAACTTCCCATGAGGAATCGAAGTCGATTCCATCTTATTTGCACCTTAACAATGATATTTCAGTCGGAGTCTTAAACGCAACCCAAAATCGAATCGAAGAGATTATGGCAAATAGCCGTAATTTTTAGCAACTATGAATGATGGAATCGTCATTTCATGTCACATTGGTCCTTAAAACTTATATTTTCGTTAACTAGGTCCTTGTGTCTGATTTAGAAACTTATGGGGCCTGAAACATGTTGAAACTTGGATATTGGGGACTGAACCCAAATTAACCCAAACTTTTTCCGACATGTCAGATTCTGTTTTTATGTGATTACTGAGATGAAAAATGCTTATGTACCATTTAAATTCTTTTCCTGCTACAAGTTAACGTACCGTTTTTATTACTTTACAGGTACCATTTTCATGTTTTTGCTGTACGTAATGTACATACGTTCTAGTTATATGTGATTGTCGTACGATTTTTTATGCGTTTGTAGTACCATTTTTATGTACACGGTGTACCGTTTTAAGGTGATTTCAGTGCCTTTTATGTATATGTTGTGGACTTAATGCATATTGATGCAATACCTCTCATCAAATAAAAAGTATAATGGTTGTATAAGATAAAACATATGCGATAGCATTCAAAAATCTATTAGCAAAAAATGAATTCAAAGTGTAAGACATAGATAACCATCAAACCGAAACAAAGTCAGAACATATAAAATGGAGAAATAAAAACTATCGAATCTTAACTGTCAACCTACACAAAATCTCAAACTGCCATCCATCAAACCGGCACCTGATCTAATCGAATATCTACATTTAATCTTACATGTTCCTTTCTTGTACATCTTCCCCACAATTAAGAAAGAACAAACAAAGCGAGCTGCGACAACCAATCCTTATATTATTCTACTGCTCAAAACGAAATGTACAAAATAAAAGAAAAACCACTACAAGATATAGTGAGTGCACATCCTAACTATTACAGATGCTGAAATTTGATGCCCAATTAGCTTTACCTACGTACAAGGCCGAACGGAGAAAATATTTCAATACATCTTATACAATCTATTTAAGCTTACCCCACACTCTTAAGCCCATTCATAGCCACTGGAAGCTTTACTATGATGAATTTTTTTTTTTTTTGCTCGAGAGCAACCACATCTGCGACAATTGATATTATTGAGGTTTTTATCCACAGAACCGAGATGAAATCGTTGATATGCAGAAAATCCTCCCAAAAATTATCTCTGATAAAATTTGGAGTGACTCGTCCCGATCGAATAGAAGACGTCATATTGGAGGAAATTCTTTGTGCCGACAACAAATAGTGATGGGGAGCGATTACTATGATAAAAGATTGGGTGATTCTTTTTTAGAGAGAAAGCTTCATTTTAATTGGTTTGTTGTGTTCATGAGAGAGATGAATAGTACGATGATGATGAAATGAGAACTAAAAAATAATATAATAACTTAAAGCAAGGGTAATTTAGTCTTTTAGGTAGACTGGGTACGTCAGAGCAAAAATAAATTTCAAATGAGGAGTTTGACATAAACATTTTCTGATGAGGGACTGATACATAAGATTTTTATGCTAAGGGGTATTTAAGTCTAGTAACCTCTTACTTTAATATAAAAGCCTATAAACTAGGGGTGGTTCGGTACGGTATACCGTACAAAAACTGTGATACCGTATAAAGTACCGAAATTTCGGTATCCAAAAAAATCATACCAATACCATACCAAAATTTCGGTATACCTTAAATTTCGATACGGTATCATACCGAAATTTCGGTATGGTATCGATATCATACCTTCTATACCATTCACACGGAGGGTTTTTTACCATGCATGTCTCGTAACTCGTTAATTCGATGTGTTGGAATTTTTAATCAATTCAAACTCCTTAGGCCCCAATAAGATAGATTATTAATACCAAAATTTTCAAAATAAAAAGATTTTTAACCTTAAATAATTTACATATTTTAGCCCGTCTCTTAGTAAGACAAAAAACTTTACATAACCACAAAATACAACTTTATATACAGATTAATTAGAACGAAGCGGCTATATTTAAAAAATTAGTGAAGATTAACAAAAAGTAATTGCATTGCATCTTCACGCTTTCAAAATCATGAAAAAAAGGCAAAAATTAAACGTTACTTGAGTTACATAAGTAAAGTATGGTGGGCCTAATATTAGAAAGTTGTGTATAAGTTAATAATTTATTGGCTAAATAAGTTTGAGAAGATCCTTAATTTTTCATTTTATATTTTTTGAAATAATATAATATATATAGGTGTGTGTATATATATATAGAATATATTAAAAAAATTTAGTATTTCGGTATTTCGGTATAATCGGTATACCTTAGTTTTAAAATTTTCATACCATTACCGTACCGAAAAGGTATCATACCTTACCAAAAACTTCGGTATACCAAAATTTTCGATATTTTCGATACGATTCGATACGATAAGGACGGTATTTCGGTATTTCGGTATTTTTTCCCAGCCCTACTATAAACATATAACACTAACGTATATTACTTGGGTTAAATATCCAGCCAAAACAACACACATCAATCCACATCACCAAGGTGATCGATATACGCGTTCAATTAATTACTATTTCTTATCATTTTTTATTTTATTCAATTATGTCATCTAGGGGTGAGCATTTAACCCGTCGGACCGCCCCAACCCAGAGCACAAGTGTCGGGTTAACGGTTTGATGGATTGGTTTGGGTTTTAAAAAGTAAAACCGCATATTTTGCAATCGGGTTTGGTTTTATATTTTTAAAACCGCATAAAACCGCACCCAACCGCATTTAAAAATATTAAAATTTTACTATATTTTATTCAAAATTTCAAAAATAATAGATATAACTCATAACAGTAGCGATGCCAAAAATATTAATTACTACACTACAAGAACATCGACTCATCATAACACATTGCGTAAAGCTAAGCTCTAAATGAGTTTTTCATAAAAAAAATAGATATTATATAGTGAAATTTTTTTATATGTTTATCCAATGCAACTCTCCGCCTTTATTCGGAATTGAAATCAACACTATACACTTGAAGTTTATAGAAGGATAGTTAAAATTTTGAAATAAATATTTTTCTTCTTCGAAGGGGGAATTGGATACAAGGACATGGCCTAATCATAATACATTGCGTAAAGCAAACTTCTAAATGATGATTTATGTAAAAGAAATGAAATATTATGTAGTAAAAATTACGTGTGTATCCAATGCAATCCTCCTTTATTCGGTGAGATCAAGAACTACAACTTGATGTTTATAGAATGCAAGTTAAAATTTTAAAATCAAAAATTTATTTCTGGTAAGGGAAATTTTTAAATCAAAATGAGGCACCTGCTTTAGTTGCTTTACCAAAACCCGACCGTGAACTAGGAATATGAGCTTCTAATCAAGCTTTTTATCGGACTTTTATTATTTGTTACTATTATTTATTATGATAATAACATTTCTGTATATAAACTTTTATATTTGTGAATAGGTATGATATACCTTTTTGCTCTATCTATAACTTAGAATATTACCTTAATTTTCGTTATGATAAAAATAAATATTAAAACCGCGAAAACCGCCCAACCCAACCGCACATAAGCAAACCGCAATCCATCGGTTAGGATTTTTATGATCGGGTTTGGGGTATATTTTAAAAAACCGCAATACATTGGGTCGGGTTAAATTTTCGATAAAGACCGCCCAAACCGCACCGCGCTCACCCCTAATGTCATCCCAAATCAAATTTCGCAATATATACTAATAATATTATTAATAATAATAATAATAATAATAATAATAATCTTATGCATATTTATATATAGTGCATAGTCTTTCTAAATTGAGAGAGGACAAGTGATTCACAATCTCAAGTAATTCAAAAATTATAAATTGCCCATAATTAATGTGGTTAATTTAAGTACATGCCCTCTTAAGATGTTTCTGTTTGGGTTCAGGCCCTATTATTATGTTAAAGACCTATTCTTCGAAAATATCAAAGGAAAATACCTAAATGATGCGATAAGACTCGTTTGCCCTTTATTGTTGCGAAAATTTACATATATTTGCCACATCCCTTCCATCTAACCTAATTCACGTCAAAGCAAGCTTGCTTCATCTCAACATTAAGGATCAAGTAAGGTTCAATTGACCTCAATTTCTTATGGGTCCTCATAATCAATGAAAATTTTCGGTGTTATCATAGAATAATGCTTCAAAACCACTTTCGATATCTTTTAAAAACAGTGAAATTTTGACTTTAATGTTTGAATAACGTGTATTCGACTCAATTTGGACATGGGTCTAAATAATCAACAAGGATTGTTGACGTTAACTACGGAATAACGAAGAATTTTGATTCGACGTAAGATTGAAATCGTGCAGATCTGGGTAACATTTTTTTAACTCTGGATAACGTTTTGACATTCTGGATAACACTTTTTACTTTCTGGATAACGCTTCTTATGCTAATTATACCACTTTACGCCTTTTTGCTACAGAATCTTTCGAAATAAATCCACATGAGAACAAGTAATATCTCGTACTGGTTAACGAATGGTAATTACCACTTTACTACTTTCTAGTACCACATCTTTTAAAACTAATAACAAATGAGAATAAATCTCGTACCAGTTTGGTTAACGCTTCTTACGGTAATTATACCATTTTATGCTTTTTTGGTACCGAATCTTTCGAAATAATACCAAATGAGAATAAGTAAATCTCGTACTATTTTAGGGTTCATATAGTAATTATACCACTTTACTCCTTTCTAGTACCACATCATTTAAAATTAGTAACCAAATGAGAATAAATCTCGTACCAGCTTGGATAACGTTTCTTATGGTAATTATACCACTTTACGTCTTTCTAGTACCGCATCTTCTAAAATTAATACCAAATTAGAATAGTAATATATCTCATACCAGACGCTTCTTATGGTAATTATACCACTTTACGCATTTTTGGTACCGAATCTGTTGAAATAAATACCACATGGAAATAAGTAATAAGGGTATTTTCGTCAAATCATATTTTCGGGTCCTTTACTCCAACTTTTACAGAAACTAGGTCCTTTATTCTTAATACTAACAGGGTTCGAAATCAATTTTAACATAGTAATGGGGCCTGAAACAAAATTTCCCTAATTCATTACTTGATATAATCCAAATGGGGTCGTTTGATACGTGGGTGTGGGTGGGTATGGGGTGTGTATGAATAAGTTACTTCGTGTTTGATATCTTTGCTTGTATGGCTATACACGTCTATTACAAGGATTTGGTTATAGAGCTTGTATATGCATACCCATCTCTAAAATGTTATGGGGTGCGTATCACTAATCCATACACACCTATACACACCCCGAACACATCTATCAAACACAATTTATATCATTACATAAATAATTAATACATACATATCAAACATGTTAAAATACAATATCAACAAAATCCTTGTATAGCCATACACACATAACTTATACCCATGTAATCCATAATCAATGATATCAAAGGAGCCCACTATGTTATTAGTATACGCACATTACAGTTTGGTATATCGTACTCGTCGCATACATTCACGGTCCCTAATAAATAAATGAACAAATACTCAGAAATAAACACCACAATTAATAACCAAAACACATAGGACATAGCAAACAATTACGTACTGCTTGAACAACGAAAACGACCAAATTGAGACTTGACAGTTGAGACCGATTGTGGAGAAAGAACTACGATAGTACAATACCCAAGGAATTTCGGAGCAGACTTGAATATTGAGATGTGAGAAGCTGAAAACGCTTTGGGAAGAAATAGGTTTAGCTTCCTGTGTGTTCGCGCACGGTTCACCACAATGAGCAATAATTTATTTTATTACTTTTTATGTTTAATAACGGCTTAAGTAACATTAAATTGGGCTTAATTCATATGGCCCATTACAAATGCACATATATTATATATTGATACTATTCGGTTTTCGGTTTTTTCTGGTTATTTTTTTCAGAAAATCGGAAACCAAACCGAATAACCGTAATGTTCTATACACTAAACCGAATCCGATCGAAAAACCGAAAAAACCAAAATTTACGGTAGTCGGTTTTTTTGGTTTTTCGGTCATTTTGAACACCCCTAGAAACTTAGGACTCGATACGCCTCCTACTCGTTCCTTCCTTCCTCTAAACCGTAGCATTGATCTCTTTCGAATTTCTTTGACCGTTTCTGATTGCCAAAAACGATGTCGTCTAACATTCTTGTGACGGGCGGCGCTGGTTACATCGGAAGTCACACGGTTCTTCAGCTGCTTTTGGGTAGCTACAGAGCCGTCGTTGTGGACAATTTTTACAATTCATCCGAAATTGCGCTGAAGAGGTGTTACACACAAAAATAAAACGTCGGCCTTAGTGACGAGTTTAGCTGAGGAACTAAGGCGCTAAGTAGCAGTCACGTTTCCTTTCTCTATATAGTATGCTGTTACTTCTAAGTTGGGAATTATCCAGAAATTGTGTGTTGCGTGTATTAGGGTTCTTCTATTCCTCTTTCTCCATTTTTCTCTTCTGTAACGATCGAGTCATTCGATCGAGTCATTGAATCGATATATCAGAACTGTTTCCCGTTCTAAGTTCTCATATTCGATTTGTATTTGCCTTTTCCCATTTGAGCTTGCATCAGTTGGTATCAGAGCGACGATTCTGAGCTCGAAGATGGCAGAAGGAATTGATGGTGTTGATCTATGCAAGGAAGTGCGATTGCTCCGTGGCGAGATGGAGGAGAATAGAGCATCCATCATCGAACAACTGAACACCTTACAGCAGATGATTGCGGCGATGGTGAGCAAACCACCCGGCGTGGTTGTGTTAGTGGACAGGAAGATGGATGAGCCTGCTGATTTGAAAGAAACTGATGAAGAAGAAGAGATGAAAGATCCGAAGGATGATGACGGGAGAGTGGTTGAGTATGTTGCTGGTTCAAAGGAAACTGATGAAGAAGAAGAGATGAAGTATCCGAAAACTATTATGGAAGCAAGGCTGGTAAAGAGACCTCAGGGAACTGTTTGTGTCGAGTTTGGTGACAAAACCAAAGCTTCAGATTCCTTAGGTGCTCACACGGCACGCAGATCATTTCCATACCCTCTCGGTCAGCCTCTATTTTACTTTACCAGGGCAAACATGAAGGTTGGTGATGTTCAAATTATTATTGACCATCATGTTGCTATGGTGGGAGTTGTATTCTGTGGGCAACAATCATCTGGTTGGCCTAATGTGATCTCAGTAGTGTTCGTTGACAAAATTACGTTGTCCGGTCGAGGAAACAGATGTATTGAGCAGCTGAGTGTTGTAGAATACCACAGTGTTCCATTTGATCGAGGACGTCGAGGAGTTGTCAAAAGGATGAAGGTGTGCTCAACCTTCGACTGGGGACTTGAAGGAACATACCAAGTTTTCGACCGAGGACGTTCTGTTGTCGAACGCCTGCTGCAATACATAGCATTAGCTCGGATACACATGCCCTTCGATCGAGGAAGGTGGGATCGAGCTGCGACGCAGCGGAGCAACCACTTGGAACCTCTAGGGATCACATTTGAGGTTCTCCGATTAAATCAGCGATTTGTGAAGCAAGGTAAGTGTCATTTTGGGGCTGAGAAAGTCAAGTATTTGGGGCATGTAATAGATGTTGGTACGGTTTGGCCTGCCACTAAAGCAGTTAGGCCATTACAGGGGTCCTTGGATGTGGGCGGCTATTATATGCGATTCATCAGAGGGTATGGAACTCTTCGCTGTGGTCACCGACATGAATGCGAGGGCAGCTGCCTTGAGCAAACCATTGAGTTCGAGGGCAATTGCTTTGTCGACGAACAAGCAACTCTTTGCTGTGGTCACAACCATCCGAAGGTGGGGAACTTATTTGGTGGGAAGAGTGGTTTATATTGGAACAGCAGTTTTCAGCTTTTATCAACTCTTGAGGTCAAGAGTTGTTTTAAGAAGGGAGGAGTGTTACACACAAAAAATAAAACGTCGGCCTTGGTGACGAGTTTAGCTGAGTAACTAAGGCGCTAAGTAGCAGTCACGTTTCCTTTCTCTATATAGTATGCTGCTACTTCTAAGTTGGGAATTATCCAGAAATTGTGTGTTGCGTGTATTAGGGTTCTTCTATTCCTCTTTCTCCATTTCTCTCTGTAACGATCGAGTCATTCGATCGAGTCATTGAATCGATATATCAGAACTGTTTCCCGTTCTAAGTTCTCATATTCGATTTGTATTGGCCTTTTCCCATTTGAGCTTGCATCAAGAGGGTTAAGGAACTCGCCGGAAAACATGGCTCGAACCTAGTCTTTCACAAGGTTGGGGTTTCTTCTTCCTTTTTGCCGAGATTCGATATCTTTTTTTTTCTGCCTTCTTTGTCTTTGTTGTTTGTCCTCGAGTTTTGCGGCTGTTGGTTCTGTTTGATTTTATTTATTTTGGGATTTCCCTGCTATTGATGCACGTTATTCATGCACTTCATTGAAGAAAATTTGGGATTTACTTGTTAACTTTGGTGAAGTTATCATTGAGCTTCTTAATTAAGGTTGGTGATATTTGAAGAATGTTCTCAGAATCCTTACTTTTAACACTTAGCTCTTGTTCGATTGTTCGTTTCTTCATTTGTTATTGATCTATTATTGAGATGCAAATTTTTCTGTGGTTCATCTAGTTTGAAATTTTTGAAGTCTAACAGTGTGAGAAGATTATGTGTTAACAACTATATTACTGTGTGTTTGACTGATTGCAGCTGGATCTCCGGGATAAACCTGCACTTGAAAAGCTTTTTGCCTCTGAGAAGTAAGTTTCTTTACACCTATTACTTTTATCTGAATTTTATTACTGTATGGTATTGATTCTCATAGACAATCATATTTTTGGGAGATTGATGGATTCATGTGGTGAAGTTCTGTTTTTTCAGTTTCGACTTCAATGATATAATGACTCTCTATGAAAAACGACTCCCAGATTAATCAAAGAAGCTGGTTATGTCTATTTCAACTTTTCCATATGAAGAAATTATTTCGAGTGAAAATCCAGGGTCCGATGCATAACATCACTTGTCTGATGTTCTATATTGTTCTAAACCTGTAATACCTCTGATTTTATCTATCCTTTGAAGGTTTGATGCTGTGATCCACTTTGCCGGATTAAAGGCAGTTGGAGAAAGTGTGGCGAACCCTTGTTGTATTATGACAACAACCTTATCGGTACTATTTACCTCCTTGAAGTCATGGCAGCTTATGGATGTAAGAAGGTGCATACCATAATCATATCATTAATGCTCAAATGTCTTCCTTTTCTGTTCCCTTCTTTACAGTGCAATGTCGTGCTTTAACACAACTTACGTATATTTCTTTGTCAGTTTGTCTTTTCATCCTCTGCAACTGTCTATGGTTGGCCCAAAGTTGTTCCTTGCAATGAAGAGTCTCCCATCTCTGCCATGAATCCCTATGGACGAACAAAGGTAACCTTTTCTCTACAATGTTTCTCATCTTTTATGTCCTAAGAACTAGAGATCCTCTGATATTACACTTTCTGTTAGTTACTTTATGTTTTTTTTTTTGGTAAGAAAGAACTTCATTACCACACAACGCATACATCACGTAGTATTCCACCCTACGTAGCAAATCTCTAACTTCTTACTCTTACCTCTCATATTAGTAATTAATCCTCACAAAAACGAGGCATCAGTTTCTCACCTGTTGCAATCTGATTCTGTTAGTTATAATGTTTTATGATTTCATTTTTATTTGGTTTCCTTTTTCTGCCAGCTATTCATTGAAGAGATATGTCGGCATATTTATCAATCAGACAAGTCATGGAAGATCATACTACTGAGGTACTTTAACCCCCGTCGGCGCACATTCAAGTGGCTATATAGGTGAAGATCCGAGGGGTATCCCAAACAACCTTATGCCTTTCGTACAGCAAGTAGCTGTTGGGAGAAGGCCCGAGCTTACAGTGTTTGGTACCGACTATGGTACTAAGGATGGTACTGGGGTATGTATGTTTCTATATATTGTAATAGAAACCAAACTTGGAATCCTCAAATTGTGTAATGATGATATGAAATTCGTATGTATATGTGAATGGATTTTGAGATTCATTTTTAGCTTTTGTTTTTCAGGTGCGTGACTACATACATGTGGTTGATTTAGTAGATGGTCATATCGCTGCCGTGAACAAGCTGTCTGATCCTTCTGTAGGTATGCTAAGCACTCCTATTAACCTTTTTGTTTCTTCCTTTGAAATTTATATATTCATGTCGAGACGCCTAAATGAAAATTTTTTCATCTCTGTACTTTACTTGTATTACTGCAGGTTGTGAGGTATACAATCTGGGAACAGGGAAAGGTACCTCTGTCCTGGAAATGGTGAAATCATTTGAGAAAGCTTCTGGCAAGGTATATTGTTATCGCTCGAAAATCCATTACTCAATAGTCATAATTAATTGCATCATTGTAAACCATGATTTTATTTTTTCCCAATCTGTGTTTTCAGAAAATTCCATTGAAGATGGCAGGTCGAAGACCTGGAGATGCCGAGGTTGTCTTTGCAGCGACAGACAAAGCTGAACGTGAACTAAAATGGAAGTAAGGATACAATGTTAGAAAACAGGAAACATTTTCAAGGGCACATTGACGAACTTTCATGTTTGTAAACTGCTTCAAGATTCAAATCATAATCACCACTGAAAAATTTTCTTGGCATATTTTTGAAGGGCTAAATATGGGATCGACGAGATGTGTCGGGACCAATGGAACTGGGCTAGTAAGAACCCTTTCGGCTATGAACCTCCTCAGTCTACTAGCTGATGTTAAAAGCGAAAACAATTACATTTTTTTGTCACCTCATCATCATCTGATGGTATGTGTTGCTGTCATTTTCCTGGGAATACATTGAGATTTTACTTCCATTCCATGTGTATTTTTATATGTATATCTTCTATGTATCAACATCATCCATGAAAGAAAACGAAAGCATGTAATAAATGGTGTACGCCTTGCTTCTTTAGTCGAACTAATATATTTCTCTCTAAAAAATCATCGAAAATTCTGAGCCAAAGGTTGTTTTGTGGCCATCTCTTTCAACTCGCCAAAGTGGATCTTCTCATCTTCCATGTTGTAATACTACACTAACCTGCGATATCCCAACAATCAGAAACCATTTTCGTATGAAATCAAACCTAAACTTATCGGTCTTACAAAACTAACCTCGAAAAAATTCCATGGAATAATTGTAGGGTTTGATTGCATGGATAAAATCTCAGTCTGTAACAAGGAGGCAATGGCAAACCTAGACAAAGATCACAAACTCAGAATAAGATTTCACATATCGTATTATTCACACAAGAACAAATATATGAAGCCCACATACCAAAAAAGCTGTCCCTTCCTTGAGAGATTCTTCCTCCAAGAAACCAAAATTCTATTTCATTTCACCAGTAATCTTTACAAGAACAAATCCCATCCCTAAATCGGTGAAAAACATTCCTATCCTTGACGATAATTTCCCTTTCGAAGATCGCCGATACAAACTTAGTATACTCATGGCAGTCGCCGCACATTCGAACGTTCCTCACAATCCTAACAGCTTCGCCCTTTTTCGTACTACTAATCAAAGAAAAAGCGATCGCCAGCTTCTGACTATGAGCGCTGAGCCTTCCCCTCTTCTCTTCTTCGTCCACGTCGAGCAGCACCTGCGAAGTATCGGGCGAATATCCCTCGAATTTTAACTGCCATTCTATCTGATGGATCATTTCGTCTATTTCCCCACTTCGAGGGTGCGAAGCGTCGTAAGACGCAAACTTGTAGACCTTTTTGTTCACCGCAACTGAGCTAAAGCCCGTTTCTTGCCTCAGCCCTAAACGGGCCATTTGGGCCCGAATCGAGGCGGCGTCTGCCCACCTATGGGCCCGCGCGTACATATTCGCCATCATCAGATAATCGCTAGGGTTCCTTGCTTCGAGCTTGGAGAGGTTTTCGAATGCTATCTCTGCTACGTCTATGCGTTGGTGAGCTTTGCAAGCGCTCAAAAGAGTTCGCCATATAACATCGTTGGGCTTAAGGTCTAGGGGCATGTTTTCGATGATTCCCAAGGCTTTATCGATAAGCCCGGCCCGGCCAGTGAGATCGACCAAGCAACCGTAGTGTTGTATGGTGGGCTTTACGAAGTGCTCGTTCTTCATTCTATCGAAATAGCTCAGGCCCGACTCGACGAAACCAGCGCGGCTGCAGGCGTTTAAAACTCCGACGTAGACGACTTCGTCAGGCTTCAAACCTCTTTCGAGCAATTCTTCGAACAGTTCGAGGGCTTCTTCGCTGCGTCCATGGTTTCCCAGCCCAGAGATCACAACGCTGTAGCACTTGTCGTTTTTCTCGCTTGCTTGTCGAAATAGCAGCATCGATTTATCGATTTGTCCACAGCTTACGTACATATCTATCAAAGAAGTAGTCACTGCAACGTTTAAACCGCTCAGATTTCTAAGCACATAGCCATGGATGGATCTTCCTAAACCTAGGGCACCTAAATGGTTGCAGGCGGAAATTACACTCACCAAAGTGCTCTCCTCGGCCCGAAGATCGAAAGAACAACAGGCTTTCGAGTTCATGTCTGAAACTAATCGAAGGCAATCGAGCCACCTGCCTAGGCTGAAATGAGCTGCGATTATAGCGCTCCAAGAAGCTATCGTCTTTGGAAAAATCTGCTCAAAAACCGCAAGAGAACTCTCAATTTCGCGGCATTTCCCATACAAATTAACCAAACTGTTCTGCACAAAGACATCTTCTGCAAATCCCATCTTAAAGATCTGAGCATGAATCTGCAGACCATCGTCGAACGCACGCAAATTAGCGCACGCTTTAAGCAAAGCTGGGAAGGTGAAATTATCAGGCTGAACACCCATGCGAAGCATATCGAGATATACGAATAGGGATTCTTCAAAGTTCGCATCATTGTTGAATCCTCGTATCATGGCGTTGAATTGGAACGAAGATAAGTCTTCCTCTTCCATGCGTCGGAAGATCGAGCAAGCGTAATCCATGCTACCCCATTGCGAGAGCGCGCAGGTTGTAAGGAGATTGCTTGCGCATCTGGGACTTTCGAACAGCCCTAGCTTGAGGATTCGTGCATGGACTTGCTTGAGCTGGGTAATGTTCTTGCAGTTCTTGGTTAGAACAATAGATTCTTGGAGCTTAACGTGGAAATCGATTTCTGGGTTTTGTTGGTGAATCTGTTTCGCGAAGAAGAATTCGCGGACTGGCGCCCTAATCATTATGTACAATGAATCATTAGAAAGACTGATTTCCTTCAGAGAAGTCTATGTGCGCAAGGAGGAAAAGGGTCGAGCAAATTTGAGAAGACGAGCAGGCTCGAAACTACTGTTTACTAACGTTATTATGATTACCATTATTATTTTCGTGGGAATTTTTCTTGGAAATTAGAATTTTCTGTATTAATGTCATCCACGAGATTTGAAGAGCCAATGGAATCCATGAAATTGTCCAGACACTTGGGTTACAGATATTAGTCGATAGGAGGTAAGGATAGTGTGTTGTCGTAGAAAGTCGGCTCCACGAAATTGTTCACATTTCACGCGGCGGCCCACGTGGAAACAAAATTTAGCATTTTTAATTTTTTGAGAAACTTTTAATTAGACGATATTTTTTTGGGGATTTTACGAAAAAATACCTAATGAGAGTTAAGCTTAGGAATTTTTTTTTTCAAAACAATAGCTTGCATTAATAACAAAGATACAGAGCTTAATAGACCAAGGGATCTCACCGGGATATCGTCAATCGAGAGAACAAAAGGATCACATAGGAGCACCGCACACCCCACAAGGAGGAACAACACTCCCAAATAGGGAGAAAAAAGTCCACAAGGGACAATAAACTGACAGAAAATAAAACCATTATCTAAAACCAAGATATAAAGAACCTATAAAAGAAAAAACTATTAGGCTAATCTACTCACTCTTCACTTTCTTCGCCTTCGACTTCTGGATTTTTTGTCTTCATCGGACTGGGGCTCCACAAGGGAAAAATGCTCCCGACCCGCGGGTCGGGAGAGATAGGTTCTTGGGCTAACAACGGGAGGCAGAAGTGGGCGGCGGCTGGGGGAGGCGGCTGAACGGTGCTGGCGGAGGGTGGCAGAGCAGATGCAGGCGGAAGGTGGCCGGCGGCAGACGGGCGGAAGGTGGCCGACTACAGGCGGGCGGTCGACCGAGCTGGGAGTTTTTTTTTAAAAAAAAATAAAAGGAAAAGAAAACAAAAAACAAAAAAGGGGGCCAAGACAGCGATGCGGCGAGGTGGAGGGTGGCGCGAGGTAGAGGCACGTAGGCAGAGGCGGCGGCGCCGAACGGTAGCGACGGCTACCTCAGGTGATGGTAGGCGGCAGCATGGTGGTAGTGGTTTCTTTTTTTTAATAAAGATAACTAAAACGCAAGCTAAAAACAGAGCATCCCCTGCCTCCATTAATGGAGGAGGGGGAGGAGAGGAGCTGAAGTTGGGCGACGGCGAGTGTGCGGTGTTAGGGTTTGGAAGTAGAGAGAAGGGAGAGGAAAAAAGTAAGAGAGAGTTTAAGCTTAGGATTCAGTCCCTTCATCTTTTGCTTTGTAAATAGGTACTGACACACGGCAAAATTTTTGTTTTAACTTCCCACATATTAAATTACAATATCGTCCTTTCTTCAACGTCTCAATACGTGGAATGGTGAGGAAAAAAACGATAGTTGAGAGAGAGAGAGAGAGAGAGAGAGAGAGAGAGAGAGAGTCAGAGAGAGAGAAATCCTTCTGTGTCCCAAGAAAAATCCATGGTTCTTCAATCATCCTCGACAAGATCAGTAATGGCGACCGCTGTACTGTTCATAAGGTACTGCTTCTCGTTTCTTTCACTCATTCTTATCTTGGGCGTGCTACCTTCTGTAAGAGCAGGAGATTTCATGCTCTGTTAGCTCTGAAACCCTCAGTAGATTCTTCAATGGAACGAAACAGACAATAGTGAGTGTCAATTGTGGGCTGTAAGAGACAGCTCCTGCTACTCACCACGGCTCGGAGTCTGGGCGTTGCTTAAGCTTCTCATTTGTTCAACAAAGTGTCGACCCTTTTCAGAAACTTATGCAAATGTTTGTTTAGTTTTTAATTTGCATTCCTTCACTATTTCGATAACTTGCGCAATTGTTGAATGAGTTGCGGTTATTATTCTAAATGTGCAATGAGAACAACTAGATTGTCCTATTTTGGTTGGTTTTTTTTTTTCCCGATTTTCTTTGATTCATCGGGTTTGAATATACCCATTTGTGTTAACGATAAAGTACTTAAATACGTGCGATTTGTCGCGAATCATCGAAGACTAAAATGGGAGGTTTTAATCAAGCACATTACATAACAAGGAACATTGACCCTCACCAACACCAAAAAAGGAGTTTGTATCAAAGTCACATTCGTAGCAGGTCGAGTACTTGAATTCGACAATAAAGTACCAAAATCAAGAGAAAAAGTACCTAAATTAACGGCAAAAGTACTTATATTTATGCAAAAAATACGTGCGGTTTGTGGCGAATCATCAAAGACTAAAATGGTAGGTTTTAGTCAAGCACATTACATAACAATGAACATTGACCTCACCAACACCAAAAAAGGAGTGCAGCAACTTCACATTCGTAGCAAGTCGAGTACTTGAATTCGACAATAAAGTACCTAATCAAGAGAAAAAGTACCTAATGTAAAGGCAAAAGTACTGATATTTATGCAGAAAATACACGCGGTTTGTGGCAAATCCTCGAAGACTAAAATGGTAGTTTTTAATGAAGCACATTACATAACAAGGAATCCTGACCCTCACCAACACCAAAAAAGGAGTTTGTAGTTACTTCACATTCGTAGCAAGTCGAGTACTTGAATTCGATAATAAAGTACCTAAATCAAGAGAATAAATACCTAATTTAACGGAAAAAGTACTTATATTTAAGCAAAAATAGAACTACCTGAACTAACAAAGTGCCAAGACCGAAGTACAACTACCGGAACTGACAAAGTGCTAAGACCAAAGTACAGATACCGGACCTATCACGTATACAAAGATTCAAAATTATTCAAGGTAGGATGTTGAAGACTTCTGCTAAAAGCATTTAATGCAAGGCTGCCAGGAGGAGCCAAGTTGAAGTCAAGGTAAGCTTAAAATGGAAAAAGCAATTGGCACAACGTGGACTGCTATGAAGACCGGACATTACTCGTTTTGGGTAAATGCATTTAATGCATTGTCCGGTACAAGGAGTATCTCTCAACGGCTTCTTCAACAATGATCAGCTATATATAGCAGAGAAGAAGGACTAAAGAGATACAACACGCTACCACGAAAAATCAAAGACAAGATACAAAGCAAATCTCTCAAGTGAATAAAGAAAATAGAAAGTGTTGTCCTCACTGTACGTAGACCTGTTCGATTTAGTAAGTGAGTGAGAGTTTTTTCCGACGGACTGTAAAGAGCTGTTGAAGTAGGTGTATTGTACACGACTGCCTAGGGATTCACTAGATAAAGCTGAGGGCAGCTGGATAGGTTGTACAGTGAGTGTAGAACTGAAGTCTAGTGAACCCTCCTTGCGGGGAAGAAGGGGAGACGTAGGAGATTTAACTCCGAACTTGCAGAAACAAACCGGTGTCTCCCTTCACACACACAAACACATCACACTCTTCATCGGTCTTGGTTCAAAACCGACCAGCTTGCTTCCGCACAATTTACAATCAGGAAAACTATCAAGTACCGGTATTAACCCTAACCGGTTAACTACCAAAAAAAAAGACAAGCGTTTATTCACCCTCTCTAAACGCGTAAACCGATCCTAACAAGTGGTATCAGAGCGGGTTTCTTGATAATTTTCTGTACTAACCATGACTTCATCAGATCAGCTTCTTAAGTTTAGCAGGGAAAACTTCCTTGAATGGAAGATAAGGTTAATGACACATCTCTACGCGCAAGATGATGAGATGATCGATGTGTTGGAAAATGGACCGTTCGTGTTCAACAAAGTAAACGTACGACATGCCGTGCATCCTAATGAACCACGAGAAGTTCCAAAGGAAAGACACGAGCTGTCAACGCAAGAAAGACGAAAGGCAAACCTTGACAATATTGCCAAGAACATTATGTTCAAGACCTGGACATAGAAATATTCAGACAGGTCATGACAAGCAAGACTGCTAAAGATATATGGACCAAGTTATGCCAACTCGACGAAAACTTAGAAGTCTACAAGCTCGGGTTCAACCAGTAACAGCATTGGGAGGAACAGAACCTTCCAATACGTCACAACGTAAGCAAGGTGAACAAAATAAAGATACTAACACTTGCTTTAACCGTGACAGGACCGGACACAACATCAACAGCGGCTCCAAAAAGGAGGTAGACCGGCCCAAAGGTAGAAAGAGGTCACAAGCTACTACAGCTAAAAAGAACTCCCGTAGATGGGATGATACAGACTCTGAAGAATCCAGTTATGAAGACGAGGAAAGAAAGTATGAAAATGAGAAAGAACTTATCTGTCTAGTTGGAGATCAACTAGATCCAGAAGAAAAGTTCACCTATGAAGAAGTCTTGGATGCACTTCAGAACATGGCTGACGAATACTGGAAACTGAACGAAAAGCTGAAATTTTTCGCTAAAAAGGGAAAAGCACCGGTACAAGAGAATACTGGGCCCCTGATCGAAAGAATCACACAGCTGGAAGAAGAAAATAGCAGATTAAGAGAGATCACCGAGCTAAAGAACTCGGAGATTCAAAAGCTGTCCACGATAGTTCAGACTTGGACAAATTCATCCGAGACGCTTCATTGTCTCCAAGAAACAATGAAGGACACCAATAACCGGACAGGGCTAGGATACAAAGAATAGTTCAACACTGAGGAGGCAACGACGTCCTACCAACCGACTCCCTCCGGGTAATCAACTTTGTTCGCCCTTCATATTATAACCCAGTTCCCGTCTCTCCTACGAACAGGTCTAAAAGAACCAGATTGGGATATGAATTCAAGGCCTCGGTTCCCCACAAAAGCACATTACCTGAGAAGGAGAAGGGGTATAATAACATTCCACAGAAGGGAAAGCCTCAACCAAGGGGGAACACAGACATTAACCACAACTCATGAAATGGAAGACATCAACAACTAAGGGGAATGCCGGTGTGAACAACGACCCACAAAATGGAAGATATCAACAACCTAGGGGGAACGTTCACAACCTAAACCCTGAAACACAATGTCACAGAAGACTTAGATACCAGTATCGAAATAGGAACAGTAAATATAAATATCTTATTGATGCTGATACTGGTAGATATGTCAGGGTAATCCAAGTCTGGATACCAAAGGATCTGATCCCAAACCGGACCCGAAACAATAAGGGTACCAAAGACTTTGTCTGTTCTTGCAGGAACACATGCAGGAACACAATCGGTTTCACCGGCCTCGAGAAAGCAGATGCTGTCGGCACATGACCGGGGAGAAAAGACTTCTCACGGGCATCAAACCATGTGCCAAGATCATCATTACCTATGGGGTAGTGACCAGGGTAAAATTTCTGTTGTTCTACTAAAAAACTGATATTGGACAAGGAACCCACAACACCAACACTATAACTGGTATGAGCAAGAGCCGCTACTACAGATGTGTTTGGTGAGTGGTGAAACCAAAAGATGGCTATAGCACAAAGGAGTTGAATCATCTAAAATTGAAAACAATTCCATAGAAGTGTAGGACCGAACTAGACTATGATCTACCTACATCAGTAGGCTGAAAATAAATATATACCAACTATGCTCAACTGAAAGGCTGAAGAGCTTAAGGGAAACTAGGTATAAACTGAACTACTTAACTCTGTTTCCATATCATGTTTTGAGGCCCATGGTGTATGCCATGAGTCATCTGCTGGCAGGCCAGTCAGGCTCAGGCATAGCTAAGAAAGAAAGCTGGACGACTGACGGAACAAAACTGATGATCAAACTCCAAGCAACATCAGTCAGTTAAGGAACCAGCTGAAGAAGGTCCTTCCTAAGAAGATTAAGCAATGAAGGAATCACCACTGTTCCAACATACATAGAAATACTCATCTCAGAGGAAACCGACATTCATACCAGAGGAATTAACTGAGGGAAACGCTTAAAATGGGATTATGCAAGGCAGAACTACATTCAGGAGGCACAATGCAAGGAATCCAGTAGAAGATTCTCCAAAGTTAAGGAATTCATGTGCAAAAAGGGCAACTGGCTCAGCAACTAACTGGAGCCCCAGATGAATAGTACAAGGTAGCTCCAGACGAAGGTGCGGTCAGAAGGGGAATTCATCAGAGGAAACTGAACTGAGCCCAACTACTTTTAGGAATTCATCAGAAACTTGAGTGCGAAATAAGGATCAGGTGCTAACCAACATACTTGTTCATGTCGCTGCCTCAACCACGACTCTTAAAGACCAAGGTATTAGAGGGTAACTGGATGAAAGTCAAGCAAGAGCCAAACCAACTTGAGCACAGCCAAGTGTGGAAACTGTTTCCAATACTGGGTCAAACAGTGATTGGCAAAGAACAGGTGGTTAAAGACGAAGTGAAACTGATCATTCAAGGATGTTGACAGACGAAAGGAATCGTCTGAGAAATTGTCGTACCAATCGCAAGACTCAAGGTCATTCAGTTCATTCACAGCACACTATGGAGGCAGGCAAGGAACAACCTAAAGAAAAGACGTATGAATGATCGATCAGAAGAGCCAACTCCAATAAGAGTGCCAGACTTGAAGGCAATAAGGGCATGGTAGATACAATCAAATACCGAAGGGATATAGGTTCACTATGTCTACAGTCAGCAGACCGGATAGCGTGCACACTACGCAATTTGGGACTCTAAGGAGGGCTCCAGTCAGACTCCAGGGATTGAACGATAGGTGACAGCACCAGTTGGGAAATAGATCCAATCACCAGTCCATACCAACACCTTGATGATTGGTCAGCCTTTAAAATCAAGCAAGCTCAAGCGGTCACAACAACTGAAGCAGAACCCAGTTTTGAAAGGGAAGTTGCTGTTGTTATATGAGGAAACGGTGTCAACCAAAGGATTATGGCATCAAGGGAACAGACACACCGGAGTTTCGTAAAAATACTTAAATTGCCATCATCAAGAATCTGGTATTCCAGTCAGAACCAAAACCAAGTTGACACATGGTTGACCGCATTGACCAGAAGGAAGCAAATATAACCGGAATACCAGGTGAAGTGGATTATGAAGGGAAGGTGCAAAACCGGCACTCCAGTCAAGGACAACGCTGATCAGACATCATAAAAAGGAAGTGAGACTGAAGGACAACCTCAACAAATCGGCAAGCAACAGACATTCACACGAACCGCTCCTCGAAGCTAAGTCTACTCTCTTTCTAAGTGCTCTTAGGACTGACAGACTTGTTTTTGAAGGTCCTAGCATGAAGTCAGGGGGAACGAAATTATATCAAATTAATTGATATGATAAGTTGTCTAGACATTACAAAAATTGGTGCATATAGATGATTTCAGTGCAAAGCCATTCTATTTAAAACGGTAATTTCTTCACAACCTCGGCCTATACACTCATCCAGTCCATTCCTTCTAAAATCGACATTCATCAGTATACACTGAGAGACTTACACAAATGAGTTTCATGATGTTTAAAACAAAGCTAGACAAGTCTGATACCGGGTTCCTTCTGAAACCAGAATTCTATATTAGCCAGTGAGTATACACATAACCCTTACCTGCCGGGTAAAGACCGAACTCTCTAAATTATTGCGCTTCATCGATGCATATATTCTATGTTTGGGGACAGCTGGCTTCGAGCTTGCAGGTTATCAGAGTGCGTGAATAGTCTTGTCTTCAAAGAATCTCTGTCAGACTAGACATAAAGTTTCGACGCATTAAGGGGAAGAGATAAGGATGGTCTAAGCTACTGTGTACCCGTGACACAAAGTGACAAGACTCCCACCAGTATTTAAGGACCTCGCACCCTCTTCTGTGGACTGGACGAGTTGGAAAAGATGTACCTAGTCCTCGAGTTTCCCACACAGAGCACTAGCTGCTAGGTAGATGCCGCTGACAGTTGCCCATCCAAGAACACACAAAGAAGAGGATGGCAAACAATCTCGCTTCTTGGAGGACATCGACAAGTCTGATGGCCCACCAAGAACCGGCACGGTAGTCGAGCGGTTGAGAAGCCATGGAAAATATTTCCGCTCCTACCAGTTTCGTTGCGGTAGCTGAGGAGTACACACGCTGTGATGCCTCTTCTACGCAATGATTGACCCCCTTCTATGGACAACCTAAGTAAAGCTTCAGACATAAATCTAAGGAGCAGTTGTTCAGCAGGCATCGGGGCCAACTTCCCTCATACCAGACAAGGTGATTGTCAAAAAGGGAGAAGAAGAGTACTGCCAATGTTCATGAGAAAGGGCAGATGGCAGTACTGACGAAGCAGGAAGCCAGTACTGCTAGTTGAGGAGAAGGGGCAGTTCTGGCAAGGCTGAAACCGAAAGATCGAAGAACTGGGACGTACCGGTCAGACCGGAAGAAGCCAACAACCGAAATATCGAAAAACTAAGGCGAATCTAAGTAATAGATAGGCTATAACGGTTGTAATGGATCGGTAGTTTATGTATCAAATTCCTTTGATATAATAAATACCTTTCTGCTTCGTTGAGTTTTGACAATCACCAAAAAGGGGGAATTGTTAGAAATCGTGAATCGAAGAATTCAGATTAAACAATTTCGGTGGTTGTCCAAACTTGACTGAGTATACCGGTTAAACGAAGACTCACGACCGGGTACCAGTAAGCAGTTCAAAGCGCACCAGATACCGGACTAGACAAAGTGCCAAGACCGAAGTAACACTACCGGAACTGACAAAGTGCCAAGACCAAAGTACAACTACCGGAAACTGACAAAGTGCTAAGACCAAAGTACAGATACCGGACCTGCCAGGTATACAAAGATTCAAAATTATTCAAGGTGGGATGTTGAAGACTTCTGCTAAAAGCATTTAATGCAAGGCTATCAGGAGGAGCCAAGTTGAAGTCAAGGTAAGCTTAAAATGGAAAAAGCAATTGGCACAACGCGAACTGCTATGAAGACCGGACAATACCCGTTTGGGTAAAATGCATTTAATGCGTTGTCCTGTACAAGGAGTATCTCTCAACGGACTTTTTCAACAAAGATCAGCTATATATAGCAGAGAAGAAGGACTGAAGAGATATACCACGAAAAATCAAAGACAAGATACAAAGCAAATCTCTCAAGTGAAGAAAGAAAATAGAAAGTGTTGTCCTCACTGTACGTACACCAGTTCGGTTTAGTAAGTGAGTGAGAGTTATTTCCGACGGAATGTAAAAAGCTGTTGAAGTAGGTGGAGTGTATTATACGACTGCCTAGGGATTCACTAGATAAAGCTGAGGGCAGCTGGATAGGTTGTACAGTGAGTGTATAACTGAAGTACTTAACTTACTTGAATATAAAACAAATACATTTTGTCCCTAGGTATTTTATAGGTGAATATAAGTACTTAACTTACTTGAAGTGAAGTTGAGAGGAAACTCTTCTTCGTGTTGGTGATTATTAATGTCATTGCCATCTAAGATATTTAATGAAAATTTATCATTTTAGGCTTAGATGACTCACCCCTCCTTTCTTGTATTTTTCTCATAAATTTCTGTATTATTGGCCTAAACTCAAGTACTTGTATCTCTTATGTTATAATTGATTTCAAGTACTTAATTAGTTGAAGTAAAGTTGCAAGCAAACTCTTTTTGAACATTCAACATCCATCATAAAATAGATGCAATAGAGCTAGCAATCTAAGACTAAAATGATTACGTTCATAATAAAATGAACATTTAAAATCTATGTAACACTTGAAATCGGGGATCAGTACTTTGAGACGAAGTACTTAAAATTCAATCTATAATACTGATAGTTGTGCAAACATTACTTGCAAGTTGGAGGTGCAGTATACTATTGTTAAATGATTCTGAGCCACCAAAAGGCTGTTAACAGACCACAATATAGACAATAATATACAAAAATACCAAAATCAATATTAACACACCACAGTCGCAGACCACGCTATACAAAAATTCAAGCACCAATGCTGGCATACAAGAATCATGTTTGTTGCCACAACAACACAAAAAAAGATGCGTTTCTAAATTAACTTTCAACGACGGAAAGTTTTATACATATCTAAAAAACATATATGTATCTTGTGCATTGATATTTTTCGAATCGGAGATAAGACATATCATCTGCGTTGGTACTTTCTCATAAAAAATAGTTACTGCACAAAATAATTTTTGGTAGATCTGTAATGATAAAAAGAATGAGTTTGGTCCTTATTGTTATGAGCTTGCTGATGGATTCTTCTTCCCTGAGTTCTATTTTGTAAATGAAATGAATCCCTTTTATTTTTTATTATGTTTATTTGAGAAGAGAAATGGCTATATGGTAATTTAGCATACAAGGTAGTTAAAATAAACTTTTTGCCTAGTGTCAGGAGCTATTCACAAATGTAAACTACTAGGAACTGATCACTAAATGTAATCTCAACTTGTGTATTTTTCTATAAAATCCCTATTTTTTTTTATCCCGGCTTTTCTTTTATATAATTACCCAAAACTAACGTTGCATATTGTTTCTATTAGGATATTTTACATCCCATTAATATAATTTGCCTGCAAAATGACGATAGGAAATAAAAAAGAAGAAAAATAAATTTGACAGTGCACACGAAAATTTGCGTGGTTACGTCCATTGGCCGGATAGTAGAAGTTCTTAATTGTATGGAAATAATACAGACATGAATGACTGGAGTAAAATCAAACTGATATTATCTCGACTTTCACTTTGTCGTTTGAAGAATGATCGGATTGAGAGAAGATTTATTTTTTGGTAGAATGATTTTTATCTACCACTTCCGCAAAAAGGGCATGTACAGTACAACACCTCAATATTACAACCACTTAACTACAATGAAGGATAGAAACAAACTCTTCTATAAATGTCAAAGTTAATCGCAGTCTTCGCTCGGCATGCAACTTTAATTCTCCATTCCATTTCCTTTGTGATCATATTAAAAATCTGGTCCGAGCCCTCTACCATGTACTCGCCTGTTCCTCTCACTCCACATATAATACAGCAGCGAAGCAACACAAGCAATGATGATATCATACGGTGCACTTCTTTTCATTTCCATTTTCACCAACCAGCCACATAAGGATGGAAAGGAATGGATAGAAGTCCTCAGGTTCAACCACGCTTCCACTCTCTGAAATTAATTGCTGACTGAAATCGCATTCCACATATAGATGGGAGACAGATTCGTTAGCTTCATCACACAAAAAACAACTCGCATTGGTAACAGCTAAACCCCAGCTTGTCAATCTGTCCAGAGTAAGACACTGCTCCTGTACCATCAGCGATAGCATAAAAGAGTGTGGGAATATTATACATGTTCCATACAGCTCGACCAAAAGGGAAATAGGTGCCTTCACCCTTGCGCCATGAGTAACTAGAGTTAACAGGATAGCAACCATCACCAGCCAAAAGCCATCTGTTTCCTCTGTAACCCTCCTTGAATTTTTGTTTCTCTCGATGTAATTTCTTCCAGTACCAACGGGAGTGAAAGCAGACAATATCCATAAGTGTGCTCCCCTGCCTAATTGCGCACTTTCCAAACATGATCCAAGCAGCAGACAATCATCGCAGCAAGCACTTTAGCATTTATCAAGAAATCCCACACATGTTAATAGCGCAGATAAGTTTCAGAGCATCACTATAACAGAGCATAATATCACGCATCGCAGTACAAAAGCATCACAGATATATCCTAAGATTAGAGCAAAGTATTAAGCATCGTATAAAAGCATCTGAAGATATATCATAAGAGCAAAATTTTATATATAAGGGTTCCACGAACTTCCCTACACGCAACCTACCTTCCAAACTACTACTCCCAAACATCAAACACTTAGATGCTAATTGCTTAAAACTTACCTTACTCCCAGGAGGAACACCAAAAAAACCAAACTTGCAGAAACGGAATAGAAGGGAATATCCTAAGGGCAATTAGGATCAGAGCAGAGCGAAAGGCAGCCTACTGGCTTGAACAACCTTCAGAATCAGTGAATTGGGGAAGGTATTTCTTAAGCTTGGACAACTTCAGCGACAGTTCGGTGTACTGCTCTTTGATCTTTGGGAAGCACTTCTGGTTGTCAGCCTTGATATCAGAGATATCGCAGCGTATCGCTGATATTCCTCCCTTCCCGACGCTGAGCTCTTCTTCATAGTCGTTGTCGCCATCGCTCTTAACCTTCACTTTTCCTTTCGAGGTGAACCTTTTTTGGGCACTGTCGACTGACCTCCTCTCCTTGTCCTTCAACCAACCGTTTTTGGTGTGACGTATTCCCATGCGATTCAGAGTCACCAGATCCACGACGTGGATGGCCTTGTCTTCCCATACCGGCGGCAAACTATACCTTCACTCTCGAATAAGTGAGTGAGAAACATCCCGTAGGGAAGTGCTTTGTCTCTGCTCTCAAAGGCCTGAATCATGTGCTTCATGATGACATGCTCAAGGTTGAACTTGCGATTATGAGATATGTAAACAGGAAGAAGAAGTCAATGGCTTGTTGATTGAGTGCTTCGCCGTCGGAGAAACGGGGCTTACTGCGGGTATTCCAGAGGGTAAGAAAGAGGTGTCAAAATCAGCAACGTGGCACCAGTCGTTCATATCGTAGTGGCAGAAAGGTTCATCGGGAACTCCTAGCATTGCATGAATCTTCTTGATGGTCCAAATGGTTCTTCCTCCCAGCACGTAGGAGCTGAAACGGAGGTATTCTTTGTGATCCTCATAGTCGAAGTTGGCATAGAACAGCTGGACGGCCTCTGGGTAGCACGATTTGTTGTACTCAGGAACTGTTTGCAGCCAAAGTCCTTTAACTATATGATAACTGTCCCGAAAGGTAACTTACCAAATGCGACCCGCGACCTCTGGCAATATCTTTGTTGCTGAAACTGTTGAAGTTGGTTTTGGCACTTTCTTCTAGAGATAGGGCTTCGTCAGGAATTTCATTGGGTTTGGAGAGATCAAGAGGTGGTATGTTGGATTCCTTTGGGGTGATGGCTGAACTTCTTCAAGTAGCGACGGAGATTTCTCAAGAGTTGGTGTTGGTGATGGCTGTTTCGGGGTTTCTTCAGGAATTTCTAGGGAGAAATAGATTTTTAGGTTGGGGCGATGGAATAGAGGTCTTAGTCGAAGTGAGGCTCTTCTTGCTTTTCTTCATCTTTTTGGCAGTTTTGGTAGGAGAGAAAATCTGTTCAGCAGATTTGGCTTTGGAACGAGTTTTTCGAACAGAGGCAGGTGGGCGAAAATGGTTTGGATGAGGGGAAGGATCGGACAGAGCTTCATCGGACAGGGGTTCCTTTCACTTGCGGCTTGAAGATTCCGTGGCGGCGTGATAAACGTATTTTAATAAGTTTATTGTAGTATCTATTGGCGTCATAATGGAGTTTACATAATCAATTTATGCACTTATTGTGCGAATTATACCTATTTTGATGTCGAAAGACCTTAGAACGGCTATCGGGCGAAAAAGGAGCGAAAACGAGGCAAAACAAAGAAGTTATGAAGCCGCAGGAATAAGTCACGGCCGTGACACATCATGTCACAGGCCGTGAAAGCGGGCAGAAGCATTATAAAGTGCCGCAGTTATGAGTCACGACCGTGACATACCATGCAAGAAGCCGTGAACGTGGGCAGTGAGTTAAGAAAGGCCACGCCGTGAATATCCATGCACGTTGCCGTGACTCTTGGCAGAAGGCTAAGTGAAGGAAAGACCGACGTCACGGCCGTGAAGGCCCATGTCCCAGGTCGTGAAGCTAGCGATAGTAAGTATAAAGCCTAGTTCCGATTCAAAAGAAGGGCACACTGATCAAAACTTAACCCTAACACATCAGAGATGAAAAACAGACGCCAAGAACGGAGAATTCCAATCAAGAAGTGCAAGAGATGGATCAACGTTGAAACCACGCTGAATTGAACGAGGAACGAAGATTCATCCATGCTACCATCCCAGATCCATCAATACATCAAGATCATGAGTCTTTCATCCCTGTTCCTGTTAAACCAGATTATCCAAGAACACTTCAATAGATTAAACCTTAGATTGATGTGAATAGTACGTTTGGAGGCTTAAGCGTATTAAATAGGTAAAAGTTTAGAATAGAAAACTTAACTTATGATGATTAGGGTTTAGGCTTAAATACCTTGGAAAGGTATTAAGCCCATTGTGCGCCTAACAAACCCATTACAACCACAACCCATACACTAGGAATTAACACATTAGATATCATAAAGAAATACAGAAGACTAAGAATAAATATTTTGGACACTTCTAAAATATTCCTAACATTCTCCCCCTAAGTGTCCAAATTACAATAAATCCTATACTAAGTCTTCATTTTCTTTTCTTCTTTTTCTTCGACGGTTTCATAAGTTCGTAGGCTGATCTTCTGACTCCAAGTCTTATCTCATATGATCGCAACCTCCTACCAAAGGAAGTTCCGTCTGAGATGGTTTCGATCATTTTATGGTACTTTTCTTGGACTTCATGTTCTTCGTGTCTTATTTGCTCAGTGATCCTCCTTAGTTTCTTTCGAAGAATAAGGAGGGTTCCATCGCAGAACTAATGAATCTCTGAAGTTCTCATCAGTCTCTTCTCTCCCTTGTAATTTAAGTAGATCACTAAAGGATCTTCCTCTACAAAGATATGACCTTCTCCATAGCAATCTGACTCGGGGACTTCATAGGAAGGCTTCGTGATGTTCACCTTCTTCATGTTGCTCTCAAGCGCCATTTGAAGGTCATGTGTTGCGTTAAACTTGACTTGGCGTAGTATGAACCTTTTTAACGCAGCATAACCCAACCTTAATTCAGGAGTCCTAAGTACCCCAAGCGTCCTGTAGTCCCCTATCATTTGATCAATATCTTCACCTCTGAGAATTGCTAGGTCGCCTTCATTTAGCTCTTCGACTGACTCATCTTCTCGCCGTATCAGATGGATAGGAAATTCTATGTCCCCATATCGCTACTTACGAACTGTCAGAACTTCTCTAATTCTGGTCGTTTCGCCTCTTTTTTTCGTAGATCTTCTATGTCCCCTTCATTTCCTCTGAACAGTAGTGTTCGACGGAGAGATAGTAGGTACTGAATGGCTTTTGGTCGTGAGAGACTAGTGAGGTCTCTGATGTCAAGTTCATCTATCTTCAAGATCTTATCCTCCATCCTCCAGATTCTCTTTCGTATTTCTTCTTGATATGGAGCAGTCACCTTGACATTTTTCCAAGGGAGTTCCAGCTCTTCTATTCCTTTGTGGGTATCCGGAGGGCAATCCTCGTTGATGACTGTGTGTTGAAGAAACTCAGAAAGTTCAGGTATTTCAGCTTCATAGTCTTCACCTTCATTAAGCTCCTCTTCTTCAATTTGGACCAGACTTATGTTTGCCTTCGAGAGGAAGTATCTAACATTGTCCATTAAGTTTCTGGCCATAGTAGGATTCTCCGGATGAGTCCTCCATTCTTCGCCAAAGATGTATTTCTCCACTACATTGTGCGGATTGTACAGTTCAGCTGGCATAGCTAAATCAATGGTGGTTGTGGTTGTTTGGACTGACTGGGTGGATGTCCCAATGAGCTAGATTCGGCTTCATCAAGGGAATGTCAGGTTTGGCCCTGGCGAGGCTCGTCTAACTCCTGAGGACCTTGGTGGTGGTGGTGGAAGTTGACGATCGAGCTCCAGCAATCCTAGCTCCTCATCCTCGTACTCGTACACCTGCTGCAGTGGTTCTTCCCCTCTTGCTCATCTGCCCCTCAGGGCGATCCTGGTCGTCAGGATCGTCGTAGACGATGCTTCTTGCTAGGGCCTTCTTGACGGCAGGTATGTGGTGGAGGAATGACACCCCCAGCGAGCAGCTTCCGGTAGAGTTCTTCTTCTTCAAGGTTGCGTGTAGATTCAAGTTCCAGAAGACGAGCAAACCGATATCGAAGAGCTCGATTAAAGGCATGGTGTACGGATCATGTTTACTTGTTGCTCGTGGTGGTAAAGAGATGATGCTAGGCTGTGACGGCAAGTGTTCTACCATAGAGGCCTTCCCTTTGTCGGTTGAGATGGATTGGAGGGCATCCCTGATGAGTCCCCGAACCCGTGGTAAGGTAACGGATTCAAAGAACTCAAACAGGCAATTCTCTAGGTAGGCCGTCGTCACAGTTTGGGGAGTTGTTGAGGATGCTCCGGCGCCACTAGCACTAGGGTTAGCCGTTATCACACGTTCAGAACTAAGTTCTGTACGGTGGCCCTCGTCAACCGGAGTATGTTGTACTTCAGTATCCTTAGGTCTTCCGACCTCTCCATGCGACACATATCGAGGAGATGGTGATCGAGTCGTTGCGACCTCGTCATTTGGACGAGCGTGAGTGGAGCTTTCACCAGAGCCACTTCCCGTTAGCATACGTACAGGACTAGGTCCTCTACGGTGTCTCTCTGATGATGAGTTGCTGAAGTCATCATCCTCAAGACTTCCGTCCAATCCTTGAAGTGCCTCAATTATGGGCGCTTCTATGAACGTTGGGGCCTGTTCGACAGGCTGAGACTCGGGCTGTGTCGGGGGAATATTGATATCTTCTGTGGGACTGGACACAGGAGCGAGGTGTGTGTGATTTGGGGAGGTTCTCAGGTTTTTGAGACACTTGCCTGTTGGGAGGCAAGTGAGTGGTCAGGTTCAGGTTGTGTTTGCACCGTTGGGTCGATGTCGGCGTCTTCTATCCTAGGGGGTGACCCGGACTTTTCTTACAGAGGGACTTCAGACGCTGATAGCTCAGGAACAACTCTTTGTTGTTGTTTAATATGGTCTGGCTGTGGTGGTATTTCGAGTGGTTGTTCTGGGATTGTTTGTTGAGAAGTAGGTAGTGTTTCGGTGGTGTCTCTCTATTCGTCGATCTCTCTCTCTCTTTCCCTGGGTTAGACTCGGGTGGGTTTTCCGAAGTCATGGGGTGGGGAATGTTGTATTTCTGGCAGTAGGCTTCGATGTCATCTGAGCGAGCAAGGCTTAAGAGGTCATATGGAATAAGCATGGCTTTGCGGGAGTACTTCTCGTCTGTCTTTCCCTTTTGAAGATATCGTAGCTTCGGTTGGGTGAAGTTCTCCTCTGCAGGTCGTCTGGGTATCTCTGCATTTATTGTCATGAATTAGTGAATCATTAACGAAAACCAGCATAGATACGACAAGTTCTATTGATTTTTCGACATTGTTCGTTGGTGCAGTTGATCATCCAGATCCGCGGTCACGAGCTTGGCGTAGTCGTAATTCTTTCTAAACACAATCCCGTGCGAGATGCAAAAAATTGTTAGATTGCATCTGTCCCATCCAGAGTGCTTTGGAGAGAAGCACTTATTGACGAATGCAAAGAGTGTTCGCAAGGGATGGGGTACCATGGACTGCTGAAAATGGAATATAAATTTGATTTGAGCGTAGTATCCCATCTTCATCATGTCCTCTAGAAGTTCATCCTCGGATGCCTTATCTTCGTATTCGGGTTGACTTGGCAGCCGAAGGATTTGTTGAATCAACTCCCTGGTGATGTGCACCGTCTCACTAGCTATATGTGCTTCGTAATATATGCTATTGTCGGCAGCAATCTTGGTCTTCATCGTCCCCCTGAGATAGACTGTGGGGACTTGGACTGATGCCGAGAAGGCATGCCCAAGGTGATGATTCCTCAAAATGGATAGGAGAATCTCGTCCTGACATTTGAAGTTGTTCAGGTCAAGTTGGAAATTGTTGTCTTTAGTAGCTATCCATTTTGAGGTCGAATATACGAGGTCAGCTGGTGTCGTCATTTTTTTTTTAAATGTTAGAGACCGGGAATTCCTGCCGAAGCTGCAACACAAGAGGAAAAAGAATTAGAAATGTAACTAATAAGGAAAGATGTGGTGTTGTGAAAATGGTGTGGGCTTTGAAAAAAGCATTTTTCTTAACATAATTCGATCCAACATGGCCCATTTAAATTTCAAAGTTGTTTGGCCCATTCAGATTTCAAAGTTGTTCGGCTGAGATTTTCTAAGTGTGGTTCGCGGGTTTGAAAAAGAGGACTTCGTGAATTTCATAATGCGAACTGAAAGGTTTGAGAGTAGATTTTAAAGAACTTCGCGAATTCATATTGCGAATTCGGAGATTCGCGGGTTGGTTTTAAAGGGACTTTGTGAATTTTACGCGACCTCAAAGGTTTGCGGGTTGGGGTAAGAAAGGACTTCGCGAATTGTCAAGTTGCGTGCTTTAAGGTTCGCGAACTGTGAAACCAAAGGTTCACGGCTGACTTAAGTCAATCATTAGTTCGCGAAGTTCGAATCGCGAATCCATGGGGTCGCGAAGTTGAATTTGCAAAGCTGGGGGTGTCAAATTCGCGAAGTAAAACTTGAACAAAAACAGAGTTCGCAAACATGATTTGCTGATTTGACGAGGTCAAAATAAGATAGGATTCAGGAAAATTGGACCCGTGAAGTTTCGTTTTGAAGAATCAAAATGTACTTTTCTTAAAAAACAATACGAACCCTAATTCCTCTTAAAAATAGAAAAACCTCGATTTCAAATTTGGATTTGAAAAGAGACGCTCTTTTTCAGTAAAATTCTCAAACAAGACCACTTATTTTAATACCAACAGACTAATTTCTTGATAAATCAACTGCAATAAACCTGTTCTCTGAAGAATCACCCCCTGCGAATAAGAAAATTAAAATTGTTAACGAGTAAAACAAGTTCCGTACCACAGGGAGGTTCGTGTGAATGTGAGACGAACAATTTTGAGCGAAAAAACATAGAAAAACCAGCAAGAATGAGATATGAGTAGCTTAGAAGGCGATTCGCGAGGAAGAAAGTGAAGATTTAGGAATTTGGCGAATTCGGCGAAGGACATGCAGCGGCCACCAGTGAAGCCATACCAGCCGAAGATCCCTTACCCAGCTCGATTGAAGAAGGACAAGGACGAGGCGCAGTTTGGTAAATTTATGAGTATGTGTGAGGAACTGTATATTAACTTACCATTTGTTGAAGCTATTACGCAGATGCCCAGCTTCGCCAAGTTCCTGAAGACCTGTTGACGAACAGAACGAAGCTCGAACACGTTCCACAGTATTTCTACAAGGAGAGTGTTCGGAGATACTCCAAAGTACGATATTGATACCCCAGATGTCGGATATCTTCCACGCCAGGGCCTTCTTGTGCGCTTTCAACACGTCAAAGAGCTGGCCCTTCTGTCCATTGTCGAGGCTTGATGAGATGATGACTGGTAGACCTCCGTTGCTGCCAAGGACGCATACTCGAGGTGGTCGGGCAGCGGCTTCAATTCCAGGACCGGTGGCTCCTCAACCGAGCTCTTTACCTTGTCCTCTTTGCTACTCTCATCGATGGCTATGATGGGCTCGTCGATCTCCTCCCCATACTCATCGATCATGCTCAAAGACATCTAAAAATAACATTTATCATCTTGAGCTATTGTACGCACAAGATCCTCATGGAGGACGATTTCAAGCCGATCGCTCAACGTCAAAGGCGCCTCAATTCCAAAATGAAAGACGTGGTCAAGAAGGAGGTGATTAAGCTACTAAATGCATGGATAATTTAACCTATTTCAGACAGCACGTGGGTCAGTCCTGTCCAAGTGGTCCCAAAGAAGGGAGACATGACGGTCGTCACCAACGACAAGAACAAATGATCCCGACGAGGACCATGACTGGGTGGTGAGTCTGCATCGATTACTGGAAGTTGAACGACGCGATGAGAAAAGACCATTTTTCCTTACCGTTTATTGAGATGTTAGAAAAATTATCCGGTCACTCATTTTATTGCTTTCGTGATGGCTTGTCAGGTTATCAGCAGATTCCCATAGCACCCGAGGACTAGAAGAAGACCACATTCACGTGCCTGTTCGGGACGTTCGCGTACCGAATGATGCCATTTGGTCTTTGCAATGCCCCAACCATCTTCCAACGATGCATGATGGCCATATTCGACGAACTGGTAGGTGAGGTAATGGAGGTATTTATGGATAATTTTTCTGCATTTGGTTCGTCGTTCGATGTATGCTTATCAAATTTGAAGGTCGTACTCGCACGATGCGAGGAAACGAACTTGGCACTTAATTGGGAAAAGTGCCACTTCATGGTTCGAGAGGGCATAGTTCTGGGCCACAAGATTTCATCTAAAGGAATCGAAGTGGACCGAGCTAAGTTAGAGATGATAGAAAAGTTTCCCATCCCCTTGAACGTGAAGTCGATTAGGAGTTTCCTAGGGCATGCTGGGTTTTATCGTAGGTTTATTAAGGATTTTTCTAAGATTGCAAGACCCATGTCTAGAAGTCCAACTTCGATCCATAAATGGCCCGAGGCCCATTAAGGCGTGGCCCAACGGCCCAAGTCCCGCCAAGTGCTTAATGGGCTTGAGGATAAAATTGGATTTCACCTTAAGCTAATTTCGAAATATGCCTTTGAGGGTATTTTCGAAATTTGCATATTTGATATAAAAAATATGGAATAAAATATTTGGAATATTATTTATTTAAATTTCAAAATTAATTAAGGATTAAATTTTGAATTCCATACCAATATTTAAATATACTTAGTTTGACTTGGTATTTAAGTTAGTTTTCTAATAATAGTAAGTTTCCTTAAGTTTGGATTTAGAAATTCAAAAGAGAGTAAGATTTGGCAAAAATCTCTCACACTTTAAGGACTAAGACATCGAAATTCAAGCCTTTAAACAGGCTAAAGAATTTTGTGCTCCAAAGGTAGAGAAAATGGAAGCGATTTTCGAAATCAACCAAAAGGCATAAAACACACACCGAACGCACACACGTTTCTCCCACACGACGGCTCAGTTCTCTCTAGCCATCTTTAAAGAACTGATTCTGTGGTACACTGCGAGGTCGGCGTGACGATCTAATGCCATCCACCACCATCGATGAAGTCTTGAAGAAAAGGACGAGGAGCTGCCACTCGCGTCAAATGGTACTTCTCTATGGGTTTGACCGGCCCTATTGCATGTCTCTGTGTTACTATTCTGATCCTAGCTACGAGGGCAATCAGGGAACCCGGAAAATTTTTGTTCCGCACCGTTCCTGGGGACGTGGGGTCTCTAGGAGACACCGGGTAACCCAACAGTTCTATATGTCCAAAGTGCATCATTTAACTTATTCGCCCACTCCCTGCGGTTCCCTACTACAGTCTTTTCTAGGATGCGTTTCAACTCACGATTTACTACCTCGACCTGACCGCTAGCTTGGGGGTGGTAAGGGGCGGATAGGCTATGTCTAACATCGTAACGTTCTAAGGTACGTGCAAACCGGGTGTTACAAAAATGTTGACCCCTATCACTAATAATGCACCTAGGAGCCCCAAAACATGAAAATAATGCTCGTAAAAATCTAACGACGCGTCGTTTGTGGGCAAGGCTTCCGCTTCGGCCCATTTGGACACATAATGCACAGGGACTAGGATGTACTTGTTGTTATATGAGCTAGGAAATGGACCCATGAAATCTATACCCTTACGTAAAATATCTCGCAAACTAAAATGTTGGGGCATTTTGTCGCGTTTCGAGAGATTACCTGCGCGTTGACACTGATCATAAGTGTCAACGTACCTCTGGGCGTCCTTGAAAATCGTGGTCCAGTATGAATCCGCTCTCCAGCACCTTCTGAGCGGTTCGATTGGCTGCGTAATGCCCTCCGATCGGTTCGTTGTGGCAATGCCTAAGAATACGTGTTGTCTCTGGGAAGGAGACGCATCGACGTATCACCTTGTCCGCACATCGGTAAAACCCAGCATGTCTTAGAAAAATCCTAATCGACTTCATGTTCGAGGGGATAGGAAACTTTTCTATCATCTCTAAATTAGCTCAGTCCACTTCGATTCTTTTAGATGAAATCTTATGGCCCAAAACTATGCCCTCTCGAACCAAGAATTGGCACTTCTCCCAATTAAGTGCCAAGTTCGTTTCCTCGCATCGTGCGAGTATGAGCTTCAAATTAGATAAGCATACATCGAACGATCCAGCGACGGTTTCATTAGATATCTTACAACTGGAATCTCACGCTCAATTACTTAGGGTAAATTATCATAGCTTTTTTATCAATGTAATGAGCCTATCCTCTCTGTTTTATTCATAGTCAAAAAAATGAATTTAATACAAAAACAAAATACTTGGAGGACTCTTCTGACTGCTATGAAAAAGTTGAACGTCTTGTGAACGTCTTTATTAAGGTTAAGGATTTGCAGGGCGAACCAAACACAGAAAAATCATCCATAAATACCTCAATTACCTCACCTACCAGTTCATCGAATATGGCCATCATGCATCGCTGGAAGATGGCTGGGGCATTGCAAAGATCGAATGGCATCCTTTGGTACGCGAACGTCCCGAACGGGCACGTGAATGTGGTCTTCTCCTGGTCCTCGGGTGCTATGGGAATCTACATATAACCTGACAAGCCATCAAGGAAGCAATAAAATGAGTGACCGGATAATTTTTCTAACATCTGATCAATAAACGGTAAGGGAAAATGGTATTTTCTCGTGGCACCGTTCAACTTCCTGTAATCGATGCAGACGCGCCACCCAGTCACGCTCCTCGTCGGGATCATTTCATTCTTGTCGTTGGTGACAACTGTCATGCCTCACTTCTTTGGGACCACGTGGACCGGACTAACCCACGTGCTATCTGAAATGGGGTAATCATCCCTGCATCTAGTAGCTTAGTCATCTCCTTCTTGACCACGTCTTTCATGTTGGGATTGAGGCGCCTTTGACGTTGAGCGATCAGCTTGAAATCGTCCTCCATGAGGATCTTGTGCGTACGGTAGCTCGGGTTGATATCCCTGATGTCGGATATCTTCCACGCCAAGCCCTTCTTGTGCGCTCTCAACACGTCCAAGAGCTGGCCCTTCTGGCCATTGTCAAGGCTTGATGAGATGATGACTGGTAGCCCTCCGTTGCTGCTAATAAACGCGTACTCGAGGTGGTCGGGCAGCGGCTTCAATTCCAGGATCGATGGCTCCTCCACCGAGCTCTTTTCCTAATAATGCACCTATTCGCCCCAAAACGTGAAAATAATGCTCGTAAAAATCTACCGACTACCCTAGCGTCGTTCGTGGGCAAGTTTGCGCCTCGGCTCACTTGGACACATAATCCACAGGGACTATGATGTACTTGTTGTTATATGAGCTAGGAAATGGATCCGTGAAATCTATACCCCATACGTCAGAAATCATGCAAACTAAAATAAAGTTCTGGGGCATTTCGTCGCGTTTCGAGAGATTACCTGCGCGTTGACACCGATCACAGGTATCAACGTACCTCTGGGCATCCTCGAAAATCGTGGGCCAGTAGAATCCGCTCTCCAGCACCTTCTGAGTGGTTCGATTGGCTGCGTAATGCCCTCCGGTCGGTCCATTGTGGCAATGCCTAAGAATCTGTGTTGTCTCTGGGAAGGAGACGCATCGACATATCACTTGGTCCGCACATCGCCTGAAAAGAAAATGATCTTCCCAGAAGAAGTACTTCAGGTCAGAAAAGAATTTCGTATTTTGCTGACTAGTGTATTCCCTTGGTAGGACCCACACAACAAGATAGTTAGCATAATCTGCAAATCACGGGGTATCGTCGCTTACCACCTGTATCGAGTATAAATGCTCCTCTAGAAATCTATCTTGTATCGCTCGTCCTTCTTTATAGTAAATCTCGGACTCCAGTCGAGAGAGGTGATCCGCCGTCAAATTTTCTACACCCTTCTTATCTCGGATCTCTATGTCGAACTCTTAAGTAGTAGGATTCACCTGATCAGTCGGGGCTTCGCATCCGGCTTTGCTAACAAGTACTTAAGATATGACCTTACTTAAGAGTTGTCAGTGAACACAATAACCTTACATAGGATAAGATATGACCTGAATTTGCCGAAGGCGAACACGACGGCTAACAGCTCCTCTTCAGTGGTCGTGTAATTGGCCTGCACAACGTCTTACTTGCGTAGTAGATAGGCCTAAAATGGTTGTCCTTGTGCTGTCCTAGCACGACTCCAACTGCATAATCACTAGCATCGCACATTAGTTCAAAGGGCAGCCCCAGTCGAGGGCGACCATAATAGGTGTTGCGATAATTCGCTACTTAAGTAAATTAAACGCATGCAAGCACTCAGCATTTAAACTCAAATGGAGTATCTTTTTCTATTGTATAGGGCATTAGATTATTTATCATTCGACCTTTTGTGTAATAAGACATTTTACTGTGTAAAATGAAAGGCATTGTTCGTTTATTGGATATTACAGTTTTTTACTTAGCATCCGATAAAGCCATGTTCGACCGTACGACCCATGAGTCAGTGTCCTTGAAACGAGTCAATCCCTTGATTCGATTCGTATCACAAGTCATGACAAGTGCCTAGTGAACCTTATTACTCAAGGAGTGTCAATGACCGACGACAACACTATAGTAGTCTACGTGAACCTTAGACCGAAAGGGGATTTGAACGAGTTGACTTTGAAGTCTCGACTATCACTGGTTCCCCTCGACCCGATTTGCTGTTGCATGGGTCAGCGGGCCAGATGCGGTCTTGATGACTATTCGTGATTGCCGGGCTTAGACCGCCGAGTATGGATTCACAGTGTCGCAAGTAATTTAGATAAGTGTCTGATGAGTGGTTTATATGTAGCACTGTTATCTATAGTGAGGTTCTGGGTTAAAGACTAGGTCGAAATTCGCACTTGAATCGGTTTACGGTCGCGGGATTGGCTAGGTAACTACCGGACTCTTGGATTCCTCCCTTGCCGATTGATTCGAACCTAGAGAATCGGGCTTAAAAAGGATCATCAATGTGTACAGATAAGGAGAGAAAGCCTTTGATTCCAGTTTTTTTGTCTTGAGCTTTTTCACGAATGTGGGGCAACCCTAAACTCTAATGTGATTCAAGCTTGGTCTTCGTCCTGTCCATATCTGATACGGAATACGATCGACAGACTTTTTAGGACATCTATAAGAATGTGTGCCGCTGTCAACAGGGCATGACCCCACAACGATATGGGCAGGTCTATATAGCCCAGCATAGATCGAACTTTATCCAACAGAGTTCGATTTCTGCGTTCGGACACACCGTTCAACTGCGGTGTTCTGGGCGGTGTCATCTGTGAATTGATCTCGTTCTCTTTCAAGAACTCGTCAAACTCGAGGCTCATGTACTAGCCGCCTCGATCTGACCGAACGGCTTTGATGCTTTTTCCAAATTTTCCACCAAAGCCTTGTACTCTTTGAACCATTCAAAAGTATCAGACTTGTGCTTCGTGAGATACACCTTGCCGAAGTGAGAGCGATCATCAGTGAAGGTAACAAAATAATGGAAGTTACCGCGAGCCGCTACCCCGAACGGTCCGCAAACATCCGTGTGGATCAAATCGAAAAGTTATGCGGCTCTCGCAAAAGTCCCTGTGAAGGGCGACTTGGTCATCTTTCCAAGGATACAAGATTCGTAAGTTGGATAGGGATCAAACCAAGCGGCTTTATAATGTCAATTTTCTCCAACTCGAGAATCTTCTGTTCTCCAGCGTGACCGAGTCGAAGATGCCACAGCAGTCTCGAGTTCGACTCCAATTTTCGTTTGTTGGTGATTGTATTCACAGTTTTTGTTCTATCTTCGACATTTAGATAATATAATCCATTCAATAAACTTTCACTTCCGACGCAATTATTTCCAAAATAAATATTGCATATATTATTACTAAAACAGAACTGGTAACCGTTTCTACTCAAAACGGGAATAGAAACAATATTCTTAAGCCCCTTGGGAAAAAGTAAACAATCGGAAAGCAGTAAACTATGTCTAGTAGATAAAACGAGAGTTCTTGATACAATGTTGGTCGCCGGTACACTATGTCCGCTTCCTACGTCGATCATGATCTCTCGGTCCGCCAGCTTCCTACTTCGTTCCAAACCCTGGTTCGAAACATAGATGTGAGCACTTGCTCCCGAGTCTAAGATCCACGAAGCGGAATATACTGTCATAGAATAATTAGTTTCTAAAACGTAAAGTTCTTTATATGAGGCGGCTATCTTTGGGCAATCGCGCTTCCAATGGGCATGCTCATTGTAGTGAAGGCATTTGTCCGTCGACTTGGCGCCTTTGAACACGTTCTACTTGGCCTTGCCTTTCGAAATTCGTCCTTTGGGCTTAGTGGGCTTGTCCGACTTTTTCTTTCTACTCGACCCTCGAGTCTTAGCATTCCCGACAATAATAACTTCCTTTCCTTTCACCTTCTTCATCTGAGTTTGCGCCGCCGACAACTGGTTCATCAACCCAGTCAACGTCATCTCGGCCTTGTTCAGATTAAAGTTCACAATGAACGAATTGAAGGAAGGTGGGATCGACTGAAGTATCAGATCGTTCTGGAGCTCATTATCCATGATAAAGTCTAGTGCCTCGAGTCTTTCAATCCAATCGATCATCTTGAGCACATGCTCTCCAACGTCACTACCCTCAGCCATTTTGTAATGAAATAGTTGCTCTGTAAGGGAATAGTGAGCACTCCTGGAATGTTCGCCAAAAAGATCATTCAAATGAAGCAAAATGGCGCCCACTTCCATTTTTGAGTGAGTGCGCTGCAACTCATTGCTCATGGAAAGAAGTATATAGCCCTTGACCTTTGGCTCGTAAATCTGCCACTTGACATACGCAGCTCGGTTATCATCACTCGCATCAGCCCCTTGGACTTGTGGTACGGGGGAATCAGGGACATAAGTTAACGACTCCATACCTAGGACTATCCTCAGGTTACGGAGCCAGTCCACGTAGTTTGGTCCAACCAAACAATTTCTCTCAAGTAGCATAGTAATAATGTTCGTCATGGCAGTAAATAGAAAGAAACGTAAAGCTGTAGAAAATAAACATCTAATTAGGTTTATCTTATCATTCATCAAGCCTAAACAAGGACTTTTCGTTTCGCTTGACTCCCACTATTTTTCTCGAAAACACTATCCTCCCGAGAAGAGTTTCGGAAACCTTGTTGAAAGTTTCATAGTGGAGTTGATGTTCCCGCCTCAACTAGATTCGCCTCAACCTTTAACGCATGGCTCATCTAATCTTATCTAAGTCACGTCAAACGTGAACTTATCCAATAAGAGTTTGAACTATCTTTGTCTCAGTCATTGACCCTCACGGCTAACCCTGTTTATTGGGTATAACTGCCTAAGTGTGACCTATCACTTATGCTCAAATCGCACAGAATGTACCGCCCCTTGCTGCCATACGCTTCGTGGGGGCGGACTGGTATGACGAGCGGCGTCTAAGACGCACCCGAGACGCTAACATTGGGGCGGGATATACGACGCCAACTTACTCATAACAAACCGCAAAAACTCCCCAACGGTAGACATCTCGAGCATGATAGAAGACAAGAATCCAACTCATTTACCCACATAGTATTTTTCAAACGGACAAATCATCTCACATAAGAGCACGTTGAACATGCATATCACTTCAAAAACCAACACGCACATAGGTAGTAAATTAACTCTAGGAAAATAAACTACAAGACAACACAAATGGGTTATTTCTAGTCTATCCCTGTTACATGCGTATTCAAAAGAAACTCGGGTTGTCGCACGGGTCTTTAAGTCGTCAAACGTCCTTCATCACTCGAACGGCCTCAAAGTCACCGAACGTCCACCATATTGTCACTGCCCGGGGGTTGTCTACCATCTAGTGGGCCCTCGTGTTCGTATTTAAGCTAATCTAATAAAACGGTAAATTACAACACGGGGGGATCATAAGTCCCGAACATTCCATATAAAACAAATACAACCCGGGGGGACGTAACCCTAAACAAATGACTCGAAAACCAAATTCCTAAACCCGCAAGTACGCCTTAAATCACATTCATAACGAGCACGTTGACAATTACTGATTTTAAAAAGAAACGACAATTGGGCCTCAAACGGGCCAAGCCCATTTAAAGGCCCGTCAAGGCTTTGAGCGTGAAGCCCTAACGCAGCTGCCGCAACTCAAATTTCTCAGCCGTCAAAACACGCCGAAGAGCCACGACAGAGAAGGCCACCTCAGCCCCTCCGTGCCGGAGCCTCGCTGGGAGAGATCACCGCCACAGTGTTCCGGCCGAGCCGGAGTCGCTGCGGCTTTCTTGCGCGGCGCACACCGCGTGCGCCGTTGTATTCCGCGGCCAAAGTCGCGGACGATCTCTGCGGTGCCGCCGCCCCTTGCAGCGGCGCTGTCCGGGGCCGGTGCCTAATCCTGGAGTACGAGGCCCACGGGCCGGTGCCTAAGCCACCATGGCTGGCCCAGTTCTGGAGTACGTGGCCGGAATCATAATTTGCTTGAATGCCCAGTTCTGGAGTACTATTCTGCTGCAGCGTCACTGCACCGCTCGCAGCCCGCGCACAATGATCAGCTGCCCAAATCTCGCCGCCGCGCGGGTCCTGGTCTGGTCCGTGGTTTCTCAACAGTTCTTACCGCACGAGTTGATGGCCGTGGGTTGAAAAACGATGCATCAGGCAGCCCAACAACATTTGAACCGCATCGGCGCTTCGATCGTCTCCCATACGCCTTGTTTCAATTTAAACACGTTATGATTCCGATCACGAGCGCCCGCTCTGATACCACTGTTGGGTTACCCGTTGTCTCCCGGAGACCCCACATCCCCGAGAACAGATGCGGAACATTTCCGGGTTCCCCGATTGCCTCGTAGCTCAGATCAGAATAGTAACACATAGACATGCAATAGGGCGGGTCAAACCCATAGAGAAGTACCAGTTGACGCGAGTGGCAGCTCCTCGTCCTTTTCTTCAAGACTTCGTCGATGGTGGTGGATGGCACTAGATCGTCACTCCGACATTGCAGTGTACCGCTGAATCAGTTCTAAAGATGGCTAGAGAGAACTGAGCCGTCGCGTGGAAGAAACATGTGTGCGTTCGGTGTGTGTTTTGTGCCTTTGGTTGATTTCGAGAATCACTTCTTTTTTCTCTACCTTTGGAGCACGAAATTCTTAGCCTATTTAAAGGCTAGGAACTCGATATCTTAGTCCTTAAAGTGTGAGAAATTTTTGCCAAATCTTACTCTCTCTTTTGAATTCCAAATCCAAATTTAAGGAAACTTACTATTATAGAAAACTAACTTAAATACCAAGTCAAACTAAGTATATTTAAATATGGTATGGAATTCGAAATTTAATCCTAAATTAATTTCGAAATTTAAATAAATAATATTCTAAATATTTTGTTCCATATTTATTTGTATCAAATATGCAAATTCCGAAAATACCCTCAAAGGCATATTTCGAAATTAGATTAAGGTGAAATCCAATTTTATCCTCACGCCCATTAAGCACTTGGCCAGCCCAAGTCTTAAAGTTAGTTTCATAAGAAGTCCAACCTCGATCCAATAAATAGCCCGAGGCCCATTAAGGCGTGGCCCAGCGGCCCAAGGCCCGTTAAGGCCCAAAACACTTTCTCTCCTTATCAATACACATTGATGATCCTTTTTAAGCCCAACTCTCTAGGTTCGAATCAATCGGCAAGCGAGGAATCCAAGAGTCCGGTAGTTACCTAGCCAATCACACAGTACCGGACCGTAACCCGATTCGAGTGCGAATTCGACCTAGTCTTTATCCCAGAACATCCTTATATATAATAGGGCTGCGTATAAACCTTTCGGCTATGTCCCAATCAAGTGAGAACCATGGCCTATGTCAAGCTCACTAAACTCGATTCTATGATGAAAAAGAGATGAGGCAAATTACCAAACTACCCTCCATGTCTCACATGAGTTAGTTCAATACCTTGGCCAAGGATTTCGTAATTTCCCATCGCCGTCCTCATAGGACACTTATCTTGATTACTTGTGAAACTGTGAATCCATACTCGGCGGTCTAAGCCCGGCAATCACAAATCGTCATCAAGAATGCATCTGGCTGGCCCGCTGACCCATGCAATAGCAAATCGGGTCGAGGGGAACCAGTGATAGTCGAGACTTCGAAGTCAACTCCGTCAAAGCCCCTTTCGGTCTAAGGTTCACGTAGACTACTATAGTGTTGTCGTCGGTCATTGACACTCCTTGAGTAATAAGTCATGTTCGACCGTACGACTCGTGAGTCAGTGTCCTTGAAACGAGTCAATTCCTTGATTCGATTCGTATCAAAAGTCATGACCTTCGCTTCTAAGTGGGATATCAGCACAGATAGGTCATCGACAAATAAGCCGTGATCGATTATCTAGCACCCAACTGGAGCCTCAGGCTTATGGACTTTTAATGTTCGAGGTTGGGAGTCCATTGGTGCCTTCCTCTCTCATACCCATCAAGAACAGTGACTCAACTCGACACATTTGGATTTTTTCATTTATTGCTTTACCGAATGCTAAGTAAACTCTTGTATCCAATAAACGAACAATGCCTTTCATTAAACACACAAAAATATCTTATTACACAAAAGGTCGAATGATAAATAATCTAATGCCTTCAATCTAATCCTCGTATAGCATTCTAGGGCATATTCCTAACAAGGACTGCATATAAGACACACATAGACACTGCACCGTATAGGATAGCCTATGGGAAGGCGTGCGACCTACCTGTAGAAATTGAGCACAAGGCTTATTGGGCAATTAAGTTCTTGAATTTTGATTTGTGGGATGCCGGCGGAAAGCGGCACAAATTAACGAGTTACACGAGTGGCGCTTATCCGCTTACGATATCGCCCGAATGTAAAAGAGCGCTCGAAAGCCTACCATGATAAGAAGATTAGGCAAATGAGAGAGTTTCAGGAAGAAACCAGGTCCTCCTATTTAACTCTCGACTTAGGCTTTTTCCTGAAAAACTTAGATCACGTTGGTCGGGACCGTTCACTGTTACTCGTGTTTTCCCTTACGGTACTGTTGAGATTTCAGGTATGGGCAGGGTACTTTCAAGGTGAACGGCCACAGGTTGAAGCACTATCATGGAGGCGAGGAAGACGTGAGCAAAAAAGAAGTGCTCTGCATGGACTTCCAGCCAACCTGAGCAATTGAAGATACGTTCGGCTAAAGACGGTAAAGTAAGGGCTTCTTGGGAGGCAACCCATGTATTTTCGTTTATGTTTAGACATTAGAGTAAAACAAATTTTTGAGTTTCACGGTCAGAAGGTTAACCTTCATGGCCGTGACGCCCACTCGCTGCCCGCGGCCAGAAGCTTAAGCTTCACGGCCGTGACTTCGCCCAGAGGCACTTGCTGCCGCTTGTCATGGCCAGAAGCTTAAGCTTCACGGCCGTGAGTTCGTTCAGTGGCCCTCACTGCCTCGTGTCATGGCCAGAGGCTTCATGACACTTACGGATTTATTAAAAAAAATAAAAATCGATTCTCCTTCCCCTCTTCTTTCTATGTTTCCTTTCTCTCTCTCTCTCTCTCTCTCTCTCTCTCTCTCTCTCTCATTTTCTCTATTCCCCCACTCAAATCGCCCCACAATCCACCATCTCCACCACCACCTAGCGCCACGAACCACCACCGACGCAACCTCCGGTGAACCCCCAAGCGAACCCATTATCTACATGTCGATTTGCTTAAAGTGACAAGGTATGAACCCTTCAACCCCAATTTACTTTCGAATTTCGGTATTCTGAGACTAGGTAATAATTTCGGTGTTCTCGTGTTTCTCTTTGCTCGTTACATGCTTTGACCATTGTGGATTCCCTTAATCTGTTGCTTTCTTCCATGAATTCGAATCTATGATGAACCCTAAATTTCTAATTTGGGGCTTTTAGAAATCGGACCTAATTGGGTGTTTTCTTGCTTGTTCATGATTAGATACATGCTATAAACACATTGAGCCTGCCTAATTTCTTGAATTCGACCATGAATTTGATGATTATGTGAGAAACCCTAATTTCGAATTTGGATATTTTTTGAATTAGGGTAAAATTCCGTGTTAACTTGCTTTTTCTATGTTAGAACGTGTTATAATTATGCTGGGTGTGCTTAATTTGCTCACTTTGACCATTAATTTTGATGTTAAAGGATAAACCCTAATTTTTGAATTTTTGGGGATTTTTGCGACTTGTTGCAAAATTCGTTGCGTCTGACGGTGTTAACGAACCTTGCTTTACCTTATGAATTGCGTGGATACGTTTGCTTGCTCACTTTTGGCCTTGGATTGAATCCTTTCCCTTGCACGCCACGTGTTTGATAAAATGCCAAGTTGAAATTTTCATGTGTAGTGAATATGCACGTCTCTATTTCGTCGATATTTTGGCCGAGTCGAGCTGTCTTGATAATGTTATTTGTTGCGAGCTCACATGCGTTTTCTAGGTACTATATGGGTCGAAGCCGCTCCACCACTCAGCGTGTCCCGGCCTCGCGCTCGCCCGTTCATCAAAGGCGACGCGGGACCATGCCGACACTCCTAGCTGCTATGCAGCAGTTTAATGATGAGACCCAAACGACACGGTACAACAGGATGAAGGTGATGGAGTTCATCCCTATGGACCAAATTGACCAAGAGACGCTGGCAAAGCACCAAATCGACCATCAAGTGGCCCAATACTTGTCGCGCAGTGGATGGGCCACCTTCTTTCACATAGACGAACTGCGTACAAGGAGCTGACGTTGGAGTTCCTAGCGACTTTCTCCCATGAGGAATACGGCGTCAATACAAATTAAATTCCGGGCATTCACCACGGATCATACGGTGGACGTAGACGAATTTTGCTGGGCTCTTGGAGTGCCAGTACCCTATTTCGGGCAGACACACCATTTCTAGACAAGAATTACAAAGATTACCTCCAGCGCCCGGGGGACAGACTTGCCTGCTGGGCCGACATCGCACGCCAGGCGAGCCAGAATTCTGCATAAAGACATCGAAGGCATCTTTGCTCAAGAGCCCAGGTCTGTCGCTACATCCACCGACCCCTGACGACGTCGCTCACACCGAGGAGCGACTCACATGGAGAAATAGGGCTCCGTGACCTATTCTATTTAGCCAAGATGCAGCGAGGCGAAGAAGTCCACTTGGGCATGGCGCTCGCCCACGCATTCAGCACCCAGGCGGAAACCCAGAGCCGTGGGAAGATCGCTATGGGGGCATTAGTCACCAAGGTCATCCAGGGCCTACATTATTGGTCGGCGAAACCACCAGAGATGGAAGTCATCGGCGGGCGCAACCCCCTTAACAAGGAGATGCTTGTGAAGATGAAGATGCTCGTGAAGGCGCCCGCTTGGACTCGCGCAAACAATGTGTACATCTGGCATCAGACTGACACGACCGTCGGGCCCACTGACCGTGTCGACGTCCCCACTGACCAGCTCTACATCGCGGGCCCACCCGGTGGAGACTGACACGACCGTCGGGCCTTCATATTCTTCCGAATACCACCAAGGTGAGTCATCCGGCGTCGCCCATACGCGTCAACAGCGGACCTCGAAGCACTGCGCCAGGATATGATGTGCATGAACGCTGACGTGCTGCAACGCGACGTAGATGCCCGGAGCTTTAGCGAAGAGACTCGGCGCCGACACGAAGAGTACGAGCACCAGAACGAGGAAGCCCATCGTTGGTACCGTGAGGGGCAGGAGCGCTGTAACTAGGCCCTACAAGCAATGGACATTGCGATCAAGCTTACACAAGAGTGGCTATCGTACCTTTGCCCGAGGCCACCTTCCCCGCCGTCACCACCTTAGTGATCTTTTCTTCTTTTTGTTAAACTTATTTCTATTCTTATTTCGTTTGTTTAGTTAGTCGTTTGTGTCTATTTTCATATTGTTATGCCTATGATGTTTATAACTATGTTTATAAAATTAATCTATTACTACTCTCTCTTTAGGTTTATTTCTCCCTTTAGTTAGGGCAGGATACGCACAACGAGTTACGACATAACGACGCATTCAGTCACGACTGTAGAACCCGTGTCCCCATATGTTATTAGGGCCAATAATTAGCATGGATGTTTCGTGCTTAAGTGAATAATTTATTTTTATGCCTACGCGATTTTCTAAATTACGTGCTTAGGTGATTTTATGAACTTTGTGCAACGATTACGTGCCTAAGTGAATTCTATAAAATTATGTGCTTTTCATAACATCTAATCTAAGAGGATTTTCAAAAAATAGGAAATGAGGAAATAGAAATAATAATATTAATTGGTAAGGATAGATTAATTGGTAAGGATAGAAGTTTGGGCTATGAATTTTTGAGTGGGCTAGGACTTAATCCAAACTTAGGCCCAACTTATGTGAGTCAAACTTTGAAAATAATCCCTTGGAATAAGGAAGACTCACGACAACATGTCCCTTCATTTATAAAATATCTACCCAAAAGCCATTTGACTCCATTAAACTCATTAGAGAAAACATCGAAAGCTTGGAGAAAGAACGGAAGGAAAATCGAAAGCTACAATCACAAAAGCTTGGTGGAAGGTATAAACTTCTTACTAAGATTTCTTGTATCTCGTTCGAATAATAAGGTACTTAATGATTTTAATATCATTAAATGAGGGTAATCATCTCTAATTAATGAGAGTGTAACTTCTTACACTAATATTAGGTTTTAATCCCGTGTTAACATGTTGTAAGAGCCACTAGGCACGAAAATCTTTTTAAGCTTGCATTTTACTAAGTTCGAAATTAGGGGTTTTAGGGTTCATACGATCTTCAACGAGTTCCTGAGTAAAAAGTATATTTCGATCGAAAAAGATCTCACAAGTTAGGTGGAAAAAGATGTTTAATGGTAAGAGTGGATTCGTGAAATGAAGTTCACGAACCCAAGATCGCGAACCTCACGATGAGTTTTGCGAATCGTTGCAACTTCGCGAACTCAGTGCAAATCATGAACCCAAAGACAGATTTAAGCGACTAGCGAAATAGGGTTAGTTCGCGAAGTATGTATGACTTCGCGAATGAGTGGAACACTGACTTCGCGAATTGGAACATATGGTGAATTGAGAGGTTAGCGAATTAAAGGAAACACTTCGCAAAAAGAGAAGAGAGTTTTACGAATTGTGGCTCACGAACCCTTACCAAAATGAAGATCACAAATCCATAAGAGGGTTACGTTTGCATGGACCCGCGAAATAACACAGTTCACGAATTATGAGGGATACGTGAACCTTTAGATGGAGTTTGCGAAACTTACGATCCAAACACACGAGTTCGCGGAATGAAAAAGCTCACGAACTCTAGTGCGCGAACTAGGCTAGGTGTTTAATTTCGCGGACCATGAATAAATTCACGAACCCTACGAGGTTTGCGGACTCGACGAGAAATGAGATACTTCGTGAAACTTGATGTAGGATTTGGTGAATCCATGATTTGGCGAATTTCAAGGCATTTCGCGGGTTGACCAAAATTGGCAAACTCCTACATTTCACGGGCCGATCAAACCTAGCGAATCCATGAAAGGTTCACGAGTCGAGTTTGGCGAGTTGAGCCTTTACGTGTTAAGTCGCAAAGCAACATTTCACGAACCCTACAGAATCACGGACCCTAGCTTTAGAACTACAATTCGCGAATTATGATAGTGTTTGCGAAATTGAGGCCTTGCTAGAATAGAGAGAATTCGCGAAATTGACTTAGTGAATTTCAATAGGGATCAAAGCTAGTTTACGAATTAAATATACTTCACGAGTCATAAGTCCAAATTAAGTTCACAGACTTAGGAAATTTCGAGTACTTAGCTAATCTAAATAATTAAATAGCATACTGATATTATGTTTCACTAGTACAGAAGATAGACAACAGACGCCTATAGTCAGAAATTTTGACTTTGGGCGACTGTTGTTACCGTAACAGTCGCCAATTCCGTCCTACTTTTTATTTTCTTTTATTTCAGCATTTGGCGACTGTTACTGCAACAACAGTCGCCCATGATTCGCAATTGGCGACTGTTGATTTTTTAACAGTCGCCCATGTCCATTTATTTAATTTTTTTGAATATTTTTCGTTGATTTCTTTTTTTAACTTTTGGCGACTGTTTCTTCCTTAACAGTCGCCCATGTCCATTATTGGCGACTGTTACGTTCTACAACAGTCGCTGATACTGTTAAAATTAAAACCCACACGAACAGACTCATCACTGCCCCCATCGAACTCACAGCCCCATCACACAGCCCCATCGAACTCATCATAGCTCCAGCGCCGTGCCTCGCCTGACCAGCCCAGCCCGTCGCAGCCCCGCCCGTCGCAGCCCAGCCCGTCGCAGCCCCGCCCGTCGCTGCCCCGCCCGTCGCAGCCACGCCTCGCAGCCCGTTCCTGCTTGGCCCGCGCCACCACTCGCAGCCCAGCCCACGTTCGTCGTGCCCTCGCCGTCGCCGCCCACGTTCGTCGTGCCCTCACCGCTCGTTGTCGCCGCCGCCCCTCACCAGCCGCCTCGTAGCCGCGCCGCACCCACCACTCGTGCCCACCAGTAGCTGTCGCCGCACCACAAAACTCGCCGCCCCAGCTCGCCGGGAGACCTCGCCACCCCTCGTCGCCGCCCCACCCTCTCAGCCGCAGCCGCAGGCCCAATTTAACAGGTAGTATATTTTTTTGTAACCCTAATTTATTTAATTTGGGGAATTTAGGTATGCTTTCGATTTCGGTTTCATATTGTGATTTAATGTTCGATTAATGTCCCATACTATGTTAGAAAATCATAATTGTTAAAAAGGAAAAGAAATTGAAACCCGACCCGATGGGTTCGATTGCCGGGTACCCTAGATTTGTGTGCTTGGATAGGTATTTTTGTGCTTCGTATTTGTTTGCAATTGCCTATGATTTGTGAATTTATTATTTTGTTAAGCTTAGATATGTTCAAGGTCATTTAGAGGAAAACCTTGAATGGTCCCCTGGGACCATTCTTAAACGTTCACTATCGCTTTACGATATAAATTTATTTGTTATCTAACTTAGGTGGTTGGGATGGATCGGGTTTGGATGTTTAGTAAGCGAACAACGACCGAATATTTGAATGGTGTAGAAGAGTTTATGAATTGTGCAGAGCACAATCGTAGAAAAAAGAGGCAATCCAAGATTTCATGTCCTTGTCGTAATTGTATTAACACAAAGTGGTGGAATAGTGAGATTGTTAGGGATCATCTGATAGTCTCGAGTTTTAAACCTGGTTATACAAATTGGATATGGCACGGTGAGTCTGTAGCTGGTCGGGTGGATGAAGGATCTAGTACAAGAGTGCAAGACGAGGCAGATGTAGATGTTTTAGCTGATAGTTATTCATCTGATAATGATCGTATTGAGGACATGCTCCGTGATGTTCAAGAGGATTTCGATGAACGTCCTCCCATATTTGACAGTCTGCTTAGGGACAACAATATCCCATTGTACAACGGATGTTCTAAATATACAAAATTGTCTGTTGTGTTCAAATTGTTGAACATTAAGGCTAAATTTGAGATTTCGGATAAATGTTTCTCAATACTCTTAGAAACACTTTCCAATATGCTTCCCGATGGGAATGAACTTCCGGTGTCAACTTACGATGCAAAGAAGCTGTTGTGCCCTTTGAACTTGCAGTACGAAAGAATACATGTGTGTCCCAACGACTGTGTGCTATATAGAGGCGAGTATGAATCGGCTGATAAATGTCCGACATGTGACACTTGGCGTTACAAACGAAAGGATGAAGTCGGTGGGGCTCCTGCTAAGGTTCTATGGTATTTGCCGATAATACCTAGATTTAAGCGAATGTTCTCCAACGCCAATGATGCTAAAAGAACAACATGGTATACTTTTTTTATAGATGCTTCTAATATATACTTTTGAATTTCAGTGCATTGAAGATTTCGACAATGTTTGGAGCGGCTCAAGTTATGAAGAAGTCTTCCTCTACTACTTGGAAAGCATGCAAGGTTCGCAACTCTTTTGAGCAATTTCTATTAAAATTATAACGATTAGGTTATAATAAGATATTTGTTTAAACTTAGTGCCCACGCCAACCAGGTGATAGTCAACTATGTGGAAACTTCGTCATGCGCTACATGTACGACATTGCGAGAAATATCGGCTATCAAACTCAAAATCTGTCAAAGGTACGATAAAGTTGAAGCTTTGATATCAAATATATTTAGTTGTAACGTTTATGAATCGTGTTCATATTTTAGGAATTGGAGCACGCCGTCTACGTCAAAGAGACGCATGAAGAAATTCGAGAGTTGTGGGCGAAACACTTCATTGAAGTATGTCTGCAACAAAGCACATCGTTTTAGGTGAAGACTTTGAACATTGTTATGTAATTGCTCACTTGAGACTTAGGTTGTTTTGTGATTATGTTATTGACATGTTTATGATTTTATTGAGTTGAACTTTCTTGTGTGTGTCGTATATCATTGAGCCTTATTTATTTTGGGATTGTCGGGCTGTTTATTATATATACAGGTTTTGGATATTAGAAAACAAATAGTATATTTAAAAAATTAAATTACCAATTGGCGACTGTTCCAAACAAGGGTCGCCAATCCTGTCGACTATGGGCGACTGTTTAAACGAAACAGTCGCCAATTCTGTCGACAATCGGCGACTGTTCCGGTGTCAACAGTCGCCAATACCACGATTATGGGCGACTGTTGTGGGATTAACAGTCGCCCATACCTCGTTTATTTAATTTTTTTTAGTTTTTATGCGTATGGGCGACTGTTATAAGAAGCAACAGTCGCCAATACCTCGATTATTGGCGATGTTACGGAACAACAGTCGCCAATACCTCGATTATTGGCGACTCTTAACAACAGATGCCAATGGCCATGGGTATGTGCGTCGGTGTCGTCGGCGACCCCGAGCAACAGTCGCCCATACTTAATAACAACAGTCGCCAAAAGTCAGTACTGTACTATTGTTTTATGCCTAAGGTCGGGACTTAGGAAATTCACCGGTTCAGTAGCGCTAGTCGACGGACGACAGGTAAGTAGAAACTCAACTACGACACATAACTTGCTTTACGTACCTAAATTATGTGACTCTGTGCTTTGATGATTATACGTTTCTGTGAAATAAAATGTGTGCTCTTGCATGGAAGATATTTCGCTACTTTTAACCTTAAGTTTCATGTGCATCTTCATGAGCATGACGCACTCGGGGTAGTGATAAGTTCTGATTTTACATAAATATACACCCGTAAAAGTGTGTTATATGTGGTATTTATCTTTATATCATTCAATATTCTATGTTTACATGCATATCTCATGTTTGCAGATATCAATGTGTAACCAACCGAAAAAGAAGAAAATCCAAGCTAAAAAGAATACATCGAAATCAAGAACGCAACTTGCAATATTATTAAAGATCACAAGCAATAAAAGAGCCGTCAACATTCTACACTATCACACCCTTTCCTAGTTTGGAGGTTTGACAAATATTATTAAACTTTGGGGCCCTCTAGAAGAAGTGGAGATCAACTCTTGCTAAAGATCGCATGCAAAAGTCTCACGTTGGTTAACATATTCAAAGAGAAGATCATGCATGCAATCTTCAAACATGCGCATGACCCACCAAATATGACTAAGGGACAAGAAAAAATAGCAACTACTACCATTATTTATACAAGCATCGATCGAGCAAACAAGGGTGGGGATAGAGAGTTGGAGCTAAGGCCATTACAAATAAAAAAAAAGGCAGCCTAAGTGAGCTTTATTCTCACGCACATCCCACACATAATATCACTCACGCAAGTCACTAAGCCACGACGCAGCTACCTCTCCACACTTTACGGGCCAAGAGGACGGGAGAAAGACGTGATTCGCTCGAACGACGGGAGACACCGGCTCGAGCCGACGCATTACGACTCGGTTATCGTAAGGGACGAATTTTGTATTTTTATTTAGACGTTGGCAACGATGCTTTCCTTTGATTCGTCGTTGTTGTTATCTTTTAATATGCTAGCGTAAAATATTGTGTGATTAAGGCCGTGTTAGGCCGTATTATGACTACGTGATAATGTTATTCATATCATATTTAATCGTATGAGTCAAGTTATGTGTTTTATGCTTGAGTTTAATGCTTGCGTATGTTTGATCAACATATGCACGATATTTGATTGGTTTATTAGACGGACAAAGTGATTAAACCGGTTAGAACAATAAATATAAAGCACCACGACGTAAAACCGACCAGAAATGGAATTCGGTTTCGTACGTGTGGTTTCCGAGGTCTTAGACGCCGAAAGCGTCTAAACTCGGGGAATCTCACAAATATTAAATGCATGCGTAGGAACTACAGTCATATAGACATATAGGGATTGGTTCTCTGTCGCATAGGATCGTTATTGCGGGACAAACGAGTAGCGATTATTTTAGGAAATTCTACCTTGACTGAGACTCGTATTGATTATTTATGATTAACTGTGTGAAGGCGTAGGAATAATGCGTGCCGAACATGCGCCTCGATCACCTTGTCGTCAATCGTCTATCGCTTTAGTTGTTTATTTGCGATTTTATCTGTTTTGATTATTTTTAATATAAAAAAATCATAAAAATACCTTAGTTAAAATTCGCTATAGTCTAAATTAAATTTCAGAGTAATATCTTAAAATTAATCGAGCTGTCCTCGTGGATCGATACTTGGACTCACGTCCATTTTATACTATTTGCACGACCTAGTACACTTGCTAGTATTCGAGCGTGTCAAGTTTTTGGCGCCGTTGCCGGGGACAGCGGTATCATTAATTTTAAGTTTAATTCTGAGTTTAATTTAGATATTCTATTTTTATAAATTTTTATTAGTATTATTATAATATATATGTTTTTCTTCTAGTAGAAGCTTTATTATTAATTAATATTATTTTTATTATAGTACTATTAATATTATTTTTCCGTACGTCACTACCAATTATATATATCTAAAAAAAAATTTATTATTTTTATTATTATCATTATTATTATTAGTTATTGCAGTAGAAGTATTATTTTTTTTCCTATTATTAGTATTTTAATATATTATAAATAGCATTAATATTATTATAATCATCATTTATATATATATATATATATATTTTTTTTTACTTATATTTATTGTTATTATTTTTTTTATCTAAGTCATCACTACTTCATTATTATTATTATTATTATTATTATTATTATTATTATTATTATTATTATTTTTATTATTACTTTTATCGGACTTATTTACGTTGATTTTATATCTTTTTTGCAGAAATATTATTCGGTGCATGACACGAAACTCATATAAGGGACCATTATTATTCGACGCAGAAATCGAGGCGACGTGCCGCGCAACAACCGAAATCGTAGACAAAAGATGGAGGATCAAGAACGAGAGGAGAATCACGAGGAACAACACAATCACGGGATGGTTGCTCTACGACCCACTTTGCTAAGCCAAGCACTTCCTGGGCACTTCGATGACAATGATCCAATTGCCATTCCACCAGGACCAAATAACCAATTCGAGATCAAACCTGTTACTATACAAATGGTGACCGGTTCAACATTCAGCGGCTTGACCAACGAGGATGCAAATGCCCACATTACCAAATTCTCACAAATATGCAAAACTATTAAATATCCGGGTGTTTCTCGAGAAGTGATAAAACTGACATTCTTTCCGTTTTCTTTAGCAGGGAACGCTTCCGAGTGGTTTTCGTCACTGCCGCATGCATCCATACATAGTTGGGATGAACTGGTAGAATGTTTCCTGGGCAAATACTACCCGTTATCAAGAACGAGCGAAATTAGGGCTGAACTCGTAAACTTCAAACAACAAGGAGGAGAAACATTAAGCGACGCATGGAACAGATACAAGAATCTCCTCAGGCAATGCCCAAATCACAATATCCCATTGATCGTACAAATGCAGTCATTCTTTTTAGGATTAAGCACACAAAATAAGCGAATCGTTGATGGAGGGTGTGGGCGAAGTTTCATGGAGTTAGGAGATACTGACGCACTCGCAACCATCGAGAGGGTTGCGGCCTACCCGGCGAGATACACGGTACAAGATCTAGACCGACGGACAGCTGGCGTGCATGAGATAAATAGTTCAATGGAAGCACAATTTGAGGCTATTCACCGGAGGCTAGATGCGATGCAAACCAAGGATCCGGAGTCGGCCAACTTCGTCCACAACAAAGCAAAGAACGTATACTCAAACACTTACGATCCGAGTTGGAGGAATCATCCAAACCTATCGTATGGCAATTCACACTACGAGAAGCCTCCTGGATTCCCAAGCCAACAAGAGCGACCATCTTTTCAGAAGCATCAAGGACAACAAAATACACAACCACAACAACCAAAAGCTAGTTGGGAGGAAGCGCTCGACAAATTGGTGGCGATACAAGGCAATGAGAATCGCAAGGCAGAGGAACGTTTCCAAAGTCTAGAGACGAGGGTCAACACCAATTTTCAAGATCTACAGGCCACAATCCACAACCTTGCAACAACAGTGGGACAACTTGCGAGCACGGTATCCGAGCGCAAACAAGGCGCACTTCCGAGCGACACCGAGAAAAATCCTAGAGAGTACGCGAAGGCTATTCAACTACGAAATGGAAAAACGCTCGAGCCGGCTTCAGAAACCCAAAAGGCAGTGGAAGAGATCGAAACAGAAGATGCAGGCCAGAGTAGTTCCACGATCACGAAGACGTTCGACTCTCCACCGCCCGAAGAGAAGGCCGAGCCATTACCACCGATAAAGATTCGACCTCCATTTCCAGCTGCACTACGAAGGGGAAAACCTGATAAGCAGTTTGAACGCTTTATTAATATTTTTAAGAAGCTTGAAATTAATATTCCTTTTGTTGAAGCGCTTCTACAGATACCAAAGTATGCAAAATTCTTGAAGGAGCTACTGTCGAACAGGAATAAGTTGGAAGAACATGGTACGATAGCGCTCAATGAAGAATGTTCAGCCGTGCTACAAAGGAAGTTACCACCAAAAATTAAAGATAGAGGGAGTTTCTCAATCCCTTGTTCTATAGGCTCGCTCTCATTTACTAATGTATATGCGATTTAGGTGCAAGCATCAATTTATTACCTTTTTCGCTTCTTAAGAAATTAGGAGTCGGTGAGCCAAAGCCCACATCTACGATACTCCAACTAGCAGATAGGTCGATCACTTACCCACGAGGAATTGTCGAGGATGTACTAGTGAAGGTCGGAGAACACTACTTCCCAGCGGATTTTGTGGTATTAGACATGGAGGAAGATGCCGATATGCCACTGATACTCGGAAGACCATTTCTAAATACGGCAAGAGCACTCATCGACGTCGGTAATGGTAAACTCATCTTACAAATAGGGGATGAAAAAGTAGTATTTGATGTTTATAAATCAATGAAACACCCCACTGATGATGATTCATGCTCGTTTATTGATAGTATTGACTCATGTGCTTTTGAGTATTTTAAGGCTTTCAGGAACAAAGATGAGTTGGAAGCATGTTTAGTTGGAGAAGACATAGAAAACAAAGCCGAGTTGGAATATGTCGTGGCGAGTCTAGAGGCAAATACACCTCACAGAAAGTCAATTAGATCAAAATTTGAGCAACTCGATCGGACATTGGGACTGCAACCACGGCCATCAATCGAGGATCCTCCAACTCTAGATTTAAAGCCTTTACCTAGCCATCTTAAATATGTTTATCTTGGCGCCTCTGACACTTTACCTGTGATTATTTCTTCCTCATTGACAGGTCTCATGGAAGAAAAGCTATTGAGAGTGCTAAGGAAACACAAGCGAGCATTCGCATGGAATGTTGCTGACATAAAAGGAGTAAGTCCGACCATTTGCATGCACAAAATTTTAATGGAGGACTCGTACAAGCCGGTCGTACAACCACAAAGGCGTTTGAACCCAACTATGCAAGAAGTCGTGAAGAAGGAGGTAATCAAGCTTTTGGATGCAGGTATTATTTATCCTATCTCCGATAGCGCATGGGTTAGTCCGACGCAGGTTGTGCCGAAAAAGGGAGGTATAACTGTTATTAAAAATAATTCAAATGAATTAATTCCGACTAGGACAGTTACGGGATGGCGTGTATGCATAGATTATAGAAAATTAAATGATGCCACACGTAAAGATCACTTTCCACTTCCCTTTATCGATCAAATGTTAGAGCGATTAGCTGGACATGAATTTTATTGTTTTCTAGATGGCTATTCAGGGTATAATCAGATTTCTATAGCACCTGAGGATCAAGAAAAAACTACTTTTACTTTTCCTTACGGTACTTTTGCGTATAGACGTATGCCATTTGGATTATGTAATGCCCCAGCTACATTTCAAAGATGCATGCTTGCTATTTTCCATGATGTAGTTGAGAAATTTATGGAGATCTTTATGGATGATTTTTCTGTGTTTGGATCTACATTCGATACATGCCTCGATAATTTAGATTTTGTTCTTAAACGTTGCGAAGAGACTAACCTTGTTTTAAATTGGGAGAAGTGCCATTTTATGGTACAGGAAGGCATAGTTCTTGGACACAAGGTATCACACAAGGGCATTGAGGTAGATCGAGCGAAGGTCGACGTAATTGAGCAGCTGCCACCACCCACGTCGGTGAAGGCGGTTAGGAGCTTTTTGGGACATGCAGGATTCTACCGACGCTTCATAAAAGATTTTTCAAAAATAGCTAAGCCATTATCAAACTTACTTGTCAAAGATGTTGTGTTTGACTTTACAGACCAGTGTCTACAAGCCTTTCGTACTTTAAAGGAGAAACTCACCACAGCGCCAGTGATGGTTGCACCGGATTGGACTTTGCCGTTTATATTGATGTGCGACGCTAGTGATGGTGCGGTAGGTGCTGTTCTTGGACAACGCAAGGATAAAATATTTCAGGCCATTTACTACGCTAGCAAGACTTTGGACGATGCACAGAGAAATTACGCTACTACCGAAAAAGAGCTACTAGCTGTGGTATTTGCGGTAGATAAATTTCATTCGTATCTGGTGATGAATAAGGTAATAGTATACACTGATCATGCTGCACTTAGATACCTATTTGCTAAAAAAGATGCTAAGCCTAGGTTAATTCGTTGGATTTTATTGCTTCAAGAATTCGACCTAGAGATACGTGATAAGAAAGGTGTCGAAAATGTGATAGCTGATCATTTATCTAGGCTAGAGAATTCACTTGAGCAGAATAAGGAATTACCTATTGATGAGCGTTTTCCTGATGAACAATTGTATGCATTACTAGATACGTCTTTACCTTGGTACGCGGATTTTGCAAATTATGCTGCTACAGGTGATATTCCAACAGGGTTAACTTTTCATCAGAAGAAGAAATTTCTTTCTGATGCAAAGCATTATCTGTGGGACGATCCATTCTTGTACAAAATCTGCTCCGATCAGGTAATTCGACGATGTATTCCCGCCGAAGAGGTAAATTCTGTTTTATCGCATTGTCATTCTGGTTTAACGGGTGGACATCATGGGCCTATAAAGACAACATTTAAGGTACTTCAATCAGGTTTATTCTGGCCTACTTTATTTAAGGATGCTCATGCTTATGTGCTTTCTTGTGATAGTTGTCAGCGTACTGGTGGTATTTCTAGAAAGCATGAGATGCCTTTAAATATTATGCTAGAAGTTGAGTTATTTGATGTTTGGGGTATTGACTTTATGGGACCATTTCCTACTTCATGCTCTAATAAATATATTCTTGTTGCAGTAGATTATGTGTCTAAGTGGGTTGAAGCTGAAGCATGTAGAACAAATGATGCACGAGTAGTTATTCGCTTTCTTAAGAAAAATATTTTTACTCGTTTTGGTACACCACATGCAATAATTAGTGATGGGGGTACTCATTTTTGCATTAAGTTATTTGCTAATTTATTGTCGAAGTATGGTGTCAAACATAAAGTGTCAACCCCGTATCACCCTCAAACCAGTGGCCAGGTAGAAGTTTCCAATAGAGAACTTAAGCAAATTTTAGAAAAGACAGTGAATGCCTCTAGGAAAGATTGGTCTTTGAAGCTAGATGATGCATTATGGGCATATCGCACTGCATTTAAAACACCGATAGGAACTTCACCTTTTAAATTAGTTTACGGAAAAGCATGTCATTTACCTGTTGAGTTAGAACATCGTGCATATTGGGCTGTTAAGAAACTTAACTTTGATTATGTCGAGGCAGGTAAAAACCGGTTACTCCAACTGAATGAGATGGAAGAATTTCGCCAAAACGCATATGAGAATGCAAAACTGTATAAGGAGCGAACGAAGAAATACCATGATAAGAGAATTGCACAGAGAGAGTTCAAAGTCGGGGATCGTGTACTACTATTCAACTCGCGGCTGCGCCTATTTCCCGGAAAACTAAAGAGTAAATGGACAGGGCCATACGTAGTGGAGCAAGTATTCCCATATGGAGCCGTACAGATCCTAATAAACGGGAAGGACTCTTATAAGGTTAATGGACAGCGCCTGAAATTATACGACGACGGGAATCTTGGAAAAGTAACTTCAATAATTCTTGAAGAACCCCGTAATACTAATACGACTGCTTTGAGTTGTTCTATGTCTTTCAGGGATACTTTGTCTGGAGAAAATACCAGCAAGCTGAAGGACCTCCAGCACAGCGAAGCAAGTCCAAATACCGATCTACCTTGATCGGTTCAGAAGTCGAGCTAACGACTATAAAAGCAGCGCTTCTTGGGAGGCAACCCAAGTACCATCTATGCGTTACTATTTTATTTCGTATTCGAGTCTTATATTTATCATATCACATCTTATTAAGTGTGTTTTGCTTTTCACAAAAAATTCGTATCACGGTGCCGTCTAGTTCTGTTTCCTCGCAGGCTCATAATCAGTTTGGGGGTGGTGTGTTCGCGAGCTAGCTTGATCTTATGAAGGAACTAAAATTTTCTCACGATACATCCCGCATCGACCAACGGATTATTCAGGGCAGTGTCACTTAAACTCTTTTTGTGCTTTAATTTATACACATTGGGGACAATGTGATAATTAGTTTGGGGGTAGGGTGACACATGCTAGATTTTATATGATATCGATCGATTTGGTTTGTTAGTTGGTTTAACTGATCAATGTTAGGATTTGAACGTCACTTGTGAAAACTCGTGTCGATGATGAAAATTTTTAAAATTTTTCTGGTGTCGAGATAAGATTCAGCTAATTGTGTGTGAAAGTTCTGCATGTTACGTGTTTTGATTTTAGCATGACTATCTGATCACATTGATTGCTTCAGAAAAATAGCACGTATCATGAGACACAAAGCCAGAAAATATTGTGAGTTTTGAGCCGAAAAAAAAAATTAGAGCAACATAATACTTGCTCAATGTTTTTTTTTTCATGAGGGTCACGCATAGTCCGATTATTTTCGAACTTGCTCTGTTATGCATGTCAATATCATTGTGGATTTTTGTGTACGAAAATGATGAAGGCAATTAGGATGAGTCACTGGCCTAAATATCTCCGTACCCGACATATCTATCAATTAGTGAGCCCCTTTGAGCCTTATTACCTTATTTATTGATATGGAGCCACGATATTTAGCCACGTTATCCCATTATTTTATCCTTCATCCTCGAACCATTGTCAGCATGTTAGCTTACAATCGCTTTATAGTATTGGGTCTATTAATTTAGAGGAAAGACGATTAGGACATGTTATATGTGGTTGCAATATTTTATTTATTTGAAGAAAAAAAAATCGAACAGAAAAAAAAGAGAGATTGAAAAAAAAAGATCGAGAAAAAAAAAGAGAGAAAAAAAGAGAAAAAATATATATATTGTATTTGCAAGAAAAAAAAAAGTTACAATAGATTTTTTTTAGAGTTATTTTCTTGAGTTCTTAGTTATATCTTTGAGTTGTTTTTAAGTAGTATGAATCTCCATTGTTTGAGTCGTATTTTGTACTATAGAGTATAGACGGGAAAGCGATTTAGTAACTAACATGCTTGACCATATTACCTCACTCATCCCATATGTCACACCCTTATTGCCCTGAGCCCCATTACACCCACTCATAAAGACCTTTTGATTCGTGCATGAGATTTACTAGTGCATTATGACGTGATATATTTGCAAGCATAGAGTAATATCATTCTATGTCGTGATTTGAACGTTTTATACAGATCCCATTAAACACTTCGAGCGAATTGAGCGATCCATGTGAGAGTTGCCACTAGATACGTGTTATGATCTGGAAATATTTTTGTGCTATGACATGATTGCGAACTATCATTTCATGTCTCGTGTTTAGCTGGATCATTCTTTAGTTGATGACGATTTTCGACCAATTGTGCTTTTGATTTTCTGAGAATAAACATGAGAATTCGTTTAGTGACGTCGTAAAATCCTAACTTGATGTAGTTTATTCCGCTTTTATGATCGAGGACGATCAAAGCTAGTTTGGGGGTTGTTGATAAGTTCTGATTTTACATAAATATACACCCGTAAAAGTGTGTTATATGTGGTATTTATCTTTATATCATTCAATATTCTATGTTTACATGCATATCTCATGTTTGCAGATATCAATGTGTAACCAACCGAAAAAGAAGAAAATCCAAGCTAAAAAGAATACATCGAAATCAAGAACGCAACTTGCAATATTATTAAAGATCACAAGCAATAAAAGAGCCGTCAACATTCTACACTATCACACCCTTTCCTAGTTTGGAGGTTTGACAAATATTAAACTTTGGGGCCCTCTAGAAGAAGTGGAGATCAACTCTTGCTAAAGATCGCATGCAAAAGTCTCACGTTGGTTAACATATTCAAAGAGAAGATCATGCATGCAATCTTCAAACATGCGCATGACCCACCAAATATGACTAAGGGACAAGAAAAAATAGCAACTACTACCATTATTTATACAAGCATCGATCGAGCAAACAAGGGTGGGGATAGAGAGTTGGAGCTAAGGCCATTACAAATAAAAAAAAAAGGCAGCCTAAGTGAGCTTTATTCTCACGCACATCCCACACATAATATCACTCACGCAAGTCACTAAGCCACGACGCAGCTACCTCTCCACACTTTACGGGCCAAGAGGACGGGAGAAAGACGTGATTCGCTCGAACGACGGGAGACACCGGCTCGAGCCGACGCATTACGACTCGGTTATCGTAAGGGACGAATTTTGTATTTTTATTTAGACGTTGGCAACGATGCTTTCCTTTGATTCGTCGTTGTTGTTATCTTTTAATATGCTAGCGTAAAATATTGTGTGATTAAGGCCGTGTTAGGCCGTATTATGACTACGTGATAATGTTATTCATATCATATTTAATCGTATGAGTCAAGTTATGTGTTTTATGCTTGAGTTTAATGCTTGCGTATGTCTGATCAACATATGCACGATATTTGATTGGTTTATTAGACGGACAAAGTGATTAAACCGGTTAGAACAATAAATATAAAGAACCACGACGTAAAACCGACCAGAAATGGAATACGGTTTCGTACGTGTGGTTTCCGAGGTCTTAGACGCCGAAAGCGTCTAAACTCGGGGAATCTCACAAATATTAAATGCATGCGTAGGAACTACAGTCATATAGACATATAGGGATTGGTTCTCTGTCGCATAGGATCGTTATTGCGGGACAAACGAGTAGCGATTATTTTAGGAAATTCTACCTTGACTGAGACTCGTATTGATTATTTATGATTAACTGTGTGAAGGCGTAGGAATAATGCGTGCCGAACATGCGCCTCGATCACCTTGTCGTCAATCGTCTATCGCTTTAGTTGTTTATTTGCGATTTTATCTGTTTTGATTATTTTTAATATAAAAAAATCATAAAAATACCTTAGTTAAAATTCGCTATAGTCTAAATTAAATTTCAGAGTAATATCTTAAAATTAATCGAGCTGTCCTCGTGGATCGATACTTGCACTCACGTCCATTTTATACTATTTGCACGACCTAGTACACTTGCTAGTATTCGAGCGTGTCAGGTAGTGCGAGTTGAGCGTACCTATAATATGTCGCGGAAGGCGATGGATAACTGCCAACATGGGTAGTTGATGTTGACTCACAGTTGAGTCCCAGGCGACTTCTATGGCACTATGACGGCGACTAACGTCGTCTATTATTATGTATATAAAGAAAGAGATTAGGACTTTGGGTGATACGATGCTTTCATGCTTTTATGTTCTTAAATGACTTATGTGTCTATATGATTTCATGCTATGTGATTTATAATTCTTATGTGTGTTACAAATTATGAATTAAGTGATGAACGTAGGTTTTAGAAAATTTTAAATGACGAATTAATTACGTGCTATGAAGGATTCTAACTTAGGAAAGTAATTAACATTTACATGGGTAGGAATCGAAATTAGACAAGAGGAGTTTGTGAAACATTAGGGTTTCATATGAGATAAAGAGAGTAATTTTGAAACAGTAGACTTATAAGTTTCAAGAGGAAGTCGATTTCTAAATGAAAGTAACATGAATGTCGAAATTTAGGAAATGTCGAGTAGAAGATTTTCGAAACCAACAATCTCGATATATTAAGACCTCGGAATCTTGGAAGCTCGAAATCCTTATTCTCGAAATCAAGGGACATGAATGTCGAAATATGTAAGATCTCGAAAGAACTAAGGAAGAATCTCGGTGGATTAGAATTTCGAAACAATAACCTTCGAAAAATAAGGATGCCGAGATTAGAAAGAATGTCGAGATCAACTTTTGAAGAATCAAACCAATCGATTGCTGAGCCTAGTGAGATAACAATCAACCAATCACAATGAAGTAGAGTTGAATAATTGAAAGGCACCTAAGAAGTTCCTTAACCTAGGAGGGAAAAACACTAGCTTAGTCACCTACTTGTCATTTCATCACTTATCCCTAAGCTTAATCTTTATCTTATAAACTAAGAATACTAAGGAAAGAAAAACCTTCATAAGAACGAGAGACATAAGAGAAAACCTTTACCAACCAAAGTAAATAGGGAAAGGCAAAGAACGCTCTAACAAGAATAATTCCAACCAAGCACTAGATCTCGAGTTTGGTAAGTAAGAATTTAAGTTTATGTAAATATTCTAACAAAACAATTCAGGAAGCTTAGGAATCTGAGCGTAAGATAGACGGCAAAGACCTTAAGTTGGCGTATAAACTCATATTGAAGGGTTTATTTAGGTTGAATTATATATCGAGTAGTATGAAATATGTTTTAGGGTTTCTAGGTTGATTTTTGGACAGAACTAATAATTATAAGATACAAGAGGTGTTGGATCTTAGGAATTATGGGTTGGAATCATCATAAGAGTGAGGTTTAGAATAGGACTAAGAGTTGAAGGCTTGAAGCTTTCGATCGAAAGTTTAAATGATTTAAGGTATATCGAGTGGTGATATGATCTCTCCAGATTATGAACCTCGAAGCTGTATTAGTTTGGTAGAAAAGATCTCGAGGTCAAGGAGGTGAATAGAAGGAATTCAAAACCAAAACTCGAGATGGGATTTCGAGGTGAAGCTCGAAATCCATGTCGAAATTCATGTTGGAAATTAACTTCGAAATCTAGTATGAGATCTCTAGATCTATATCGAAATCTAGTATTAAGATGGACTTTAAAACGTTGTGTAGAATCTCGAAATAAAGCTCGACATTGATCTCATGTCGAGATCCATGTCGAAATTTAGTTCTGAAAATGATTATGAAATTTCTCGACATACATCCCGAATTCCATGTCGAGATTTACGTTTGAAAGTGACTTCGAGATGTTGGGTGAAACCTCGATATAAGGCATGAGATCCATGTCAAAATTTACTTCGAAATCTTTATTTATAAGTTCGAAACACTATCTCGAAATCCTACTATACATATTACTTCGAAATCCATTCTATAATCCATGTCGAGATTTCACAACCAAGTCGAGCTCTATTTTATGATTCATGTCGAGATCCATCTTTAAAACATACTTCGAAATGTTATATATTATATGATGAATCTCGAGAATATATCGAGATTTATCTTGCAATGCACCTCGAGAACTATGTCTAATGGAATCCGAGATAGGTGGAAAATAGGCTTCGAGATCCTTATGAATTCAAAGTGGTACTTTTCAATTTAAGTCAAAGTTCGAAACTTTAGGGTTTCGAAGTTCATAAAAGTCGAAACTAGGGTTTTCAAACTAAGCCACTTTCGTAAAACTGTAATTAGACTAAAAAACCCTAATTTTATATGTTTCTATACTTAGGGTTTGAAGGTTAGCGACTTACCGTATGATAAGCTAAGTAACTAAGGATACCATGTAAGTGGAAGCCCCAACTAGAACAACTAATTGTATGTGCATGAAAATTATGTGTTACGTGCTTTTATGATTTTATGTGGCTTCCATAAATTATGTGATTTCTTATGTAATTAATTTACAATATATGATGGCATGACACGTATATTCATGGCATGAGCATATGCACGCACGACTAGTATAAGAGTCAGGGAAAGAGAGCGTGCATGAGTATAAGATCGCGTGAAAGCGATGTATATTTGCCGATATAGGCATTTGTGTCGACTCAATGATGAGTCATGGCTCTTCTATGCTACCATGGCGATTCACGAGGCCAAATATTACCTGATTCACGAGAGGTAGGGGAAATACAACATGGCGATTCACGAGGCCAAATATTGTCTGATTCACGAGAGGCCGGTAGATACCCCGTAGCGGGAGATGCAACCTGGAGGATGCGACTCGAGGGAATGAGCGGCACCGAGGGAACGCTCGAGTGTTGGCAACCTCGTAGTAACCTACCAGTGAGAAGCGCCCGCGTGTTAGACCGCATTGGGATGGAAAGGCGCCTTAGGGATAAACAAAATTTGTGTGCCCGGGTTAGCCTCTCAGTGGGACTGCATTGGGATTGAAAGGTACTATTAGCCTCTCAGTGTGGACCACATTGGGATTGAAGGGCACCATAGGATTAAGCACAGGTTGAGTACTCGGGTTTAGTCTCCCAGTGTGTGTACTGCCACTTATTTATACCCTTAGGGGTTTGAGCTCTATATGGTGCATAGTAAGATTGAAAGCCGAGGGGCCCAATATGTTATGAAAGGTCAAGAAGGATGTGAGGACTTAATAGCATTGGCACGAATTTCGCTATTTAGGCCACATGCATTTCATGCATGGTTTTCACTTACTGAACTTTATAAGCTCATTCCACGTTTTATATGTTGTAGGACCCCGCGATCACAGTACGTGATCATTTTCACGGCGAGGCCAACTTTTAAAGCTTTCGAGGGCTTTTGAGGTGGAAGTGTGTGCATGGATGCGACCTCGTGGAGGCCCAGTAGATAGATTTATTTTGACCCGAATGTGCGCTTTCCTATGTAAATAGGCCCCATGATGATTTTGTAGGAATAGTTACGATTCCTTTTATGAAAGGAAAAATTTTATACGAAATTTCGTATCGTCCATTTCTTTTCTACGACACTAGTTACGTAAACTAGTTAAGAAAGTAAGTGGTGAAAGGCGGGGCACCGCAGTAGGTCACTGTCGCGTATATGTTTACGGATATTGAGCTCTTTATGGTGCATAGTAAGTTAGCCAAGGGTCCTGAGTGATACTAGTACAGGTACTAGGTGCACTGGCGCGGATCGCCTTTGCAGAGGGTTATAAGCATTGGCGTGGATTGCCTTTGTGGGAAGGGACATGTGCATTACGCATAATTTCTGCTTACTGAGCCACGGCGGCTCACTCCTTACGTTATGTGTTGTAGGTACCAGCGAACACGGTACGTGATTGCGTTTCGACGGCAAGGCCAACCTATTGAAGCTTCGTGCTGCTTTTGGGATGGAAGTGTGTGTCTGGATGACGACCTGTGAGGCCGGACGCATAGGAACCGTTTGCTGTGCCGACACATGTCACCCATGTAATTAGATTATGTGTGTAACTTAGGAATTGACATTATTCTTTTGATGTGTACATAATAATGTTCCATTACATAAATGGAAAAGAAAAATTTTATACGCAATTTTCGGTATTCTTCCCAATCACAACACGTTAGGCACGTAGGAACACGATAGATTAGGTACCGAACAATGGTGAGAGCGAGGGGTAAAACCAGCGGAGGAACTGGTCCATCAGCAGTCTGCCCAAATCCAGCATTGATTCAGCAAAACACTGCAAATGCTGGACCGACTCAGGCAGAGAGAGATGAAATAGTTGGGGAGAGGTTCCGAAAGCTGAACCCACCAACTTTTGAAGACACAGCTGATCCAACGGCAGCTGAAGATTGGCTGGGGACCTTGGAGAGCATGTTTGTCTACAGCCGGGTCCTAGAAGCAGAGAAGGCCATTTGCGCCGCCTTCCTACTAAGGGGAAGCGCGGGGCATTGGTGGGACACCATTGCGGTGATAGAGAATCCCGCTACCATGAGCAGGGACAGGTTCAAGGAACTGTTCCGGGATAAATACCTAACGGCCCCAGTAAGAGCTCAGCGCCTAAATGAGTTCATCAATCTCAGGTAGGGAGGGATGACCATTGCCGAATATATTCAAAAGTTGAGCAGCTGTCGAGGTTTGCAGCTCATATGTTGAGCACAGAAGTCTTGAAGATCGAACGGTTCCTGGAAGGCTTGAGGCCGGAACTGTATAGAGACGTAAGTATGGCCGAGTCCAGGGGCCACCTATGCACAAGTGGCGGAGAGGGCCATGGTGGCAGAGCAGGCCGAAGCCAGAATTGTTCGCGCTCAGGAGGCGAAGCGCAAATTTGCACAAGTACAAGGAGCACAATGGAGGAGGGAGATCAGAATTGGCAGTTTGTGCCCAAGGGCGGAAAGAAGAAATTTCAGAACAGGCCTCCACAACAACCTCAAGGGGTACCGAACAGACCCTCGAACTCTAATCAAGGAGCGGCACCAATCCCAAATTGCCACAGGTGCTGGAAGAGGAACTTCGGCAATTGTAATGCACATGCCAACACTTGCTTCAGGTGTGGGAAGTCGGGACACTTTGCGAGGCAGTGCCTGAAAGGTGCGTCAAGAAGTCAGACCGGGAGCCAAGTGAGACAACCGATGGTGCAAGCTCGAGTGTACACGATCACTTTCGAGGAGGCAGAAAACAACCCGGCGGTGGTGACAGGTACCCTCATTATCCACCAAACACCCACGTGCATCTTAGTAGACTCGGGAGCCACGCACTCTTTTGCATCCATAAAGTACGTGGCAAAACTCGGGATTAAGCCTGAACGGGCAGAATGTGAATATAGTGTAACAATCCCCAAACGGGGCTCCAACTAGGACTAGCCAAATATTAAGAAATTGTCCGGTAGTAGTGGGTGACAAAGAATTACCCGTAGATTTGATAATTATTCTGATTAACGACTACGAGGTAATCCTCGGGATGGATTGGCTATCGAAGTACGAAGCCGTAATCGATTGCAACAGTAAGGTAGTCACATTTAGTATAGGGGAAAACAAAACTTTTCACATTCGAGGGAGCAGGCAAGAAGGGAATCATTGCTAGAGTCTCGGCGTTAAAGGCCCAACGACTGGTCAGAACGGGATGCGAGGCATATCTTGTATTTGCGTTGAAGGCCGAAGAGAATTTCTCCTCAAAATTCAAAGACGTGCCCATGGTTAGAGACTTTCCCGATGTGTTTCCGGAAGAACTACCATGACTACCACCGGATAGAGAGATCGAGTTTACAATCGACCTGATGCCAGGAGCAGCACCGATATCTAAGACTCCGTACCGGCTAGCACCGACCGAACTAAAAGAGTTGAAGGATCAGTTGGACAAACTATTGCAGAAAGGATTTATCCACCCGAGCTTTTCTCTGTGGGGAGCACCGGTGTTATTTGTACGGAAGAATGACGGTTCGATGCGGCTTTGCATAGACTACTGGGAACTGAATAAAGTAACCATCAAGAATAAGTACCCGCTACCGAGGATCGACGATCTTTTCGACCAACTACAAGGTGCCATAGTGTTTTCCAAGATTGATTTACATTCGGGATACACCAGTTGAGGATTCCAAATGAAGATGTTCCGAAAATTGCCTTCAGTACGCGCTATGGACACTATGAGATCCTAGTCATGCCTTTCGAGCTAACTAATGCACCGGCAGCCTTCATGGATCTAATGAATCGGGTATTCGAGCCGTTTCTAGACAAGTTTGTGATCGTGTTCATAGACGATATCCACATCTACTCAAAGACGAAGGATGAACACGAGGAGCACCTGACGATATGCTCAAAACGCTGCGAGAAGGCAGCTATATGCCAAATTTAAGAAGTGCGAGTTTTGGCTGGACAAAGTAGCCTTCTTGGGTCACATAGTCTCTGGAGCAGGAATTTCAGTGGACCCCAACAAGATCGAAGCCATCAACAAATGGCCACAACCGACCGATGTAACAGAAGTACGGAGCTTTCTAGGCTTGGCGGGCTATTATAGGAAGTTCATTAACGACTTTTCGAAGATTTCCTCAATGCTGACGAAACTAACGAGGAAAAATACCACGTTTCAGTGGAGCCAAGAATGCGAACGAAGTTTCCAAGAATTGAAAAGACGACTCACTACAGCTCCAGTACTTACAATACCATCAGGCACAGGGGGATTCTCCGTGTATAGCCACGCATCGAAGAATGGGCCAGGATGCGTGCTAATGCAAAACGGTAATGTAGTGGCGTATGCCTCACGATATTGAAGGAGTACGAGAAGAATTACCCTACGCACGATCTAGAGCTCGCGACGGTGGTTTTTGCCCTTCAAATTTGGAGACATACGGGGAACGATACGAAATCTACACGTACCACAAGAGTTTTAAATATTTCTTCACACAGAAAGAACTGAACATGAGGCAGAGGCGGTGGCTGGAACTGGTCAAGGACTACGACTGCGTGATCAACTACCACCCAGGCAAGGCGAACGTGGTAGCTGGTGCTTTAAGTCGAAAGACCGTAAGCACGTAGTTGCAACTACTTGGGCTAGAGATTTTGCAATTAGGCGATGTCAAGACGAAGTTAGCAGCCTTTACTTTGCAACCCACGCTGCTGGAACAAATTAAAAAGGCACAAGAAAGGACCGACTTTACATGAAAACCAAGAGAGCGCGGACAGAACAGCCAGCGACATATTTTGCGTTTCAAGATGATGGAAATTTCTACTACAAGAACCGGTTGTACATACCTGACGATGCGGAACTCCGACGGGTCATAATGGCGGAAGCACATACCACGCCATACTCAGTACATTCTGGAGCTACGAAACTGTACATAGATTTACGAAATAACTACTGGTGGTCGATGAAGAAAGATATAGCAAAGTTCGTGAGCCAGTGTTTGACCTGTTAGCAAATAAAGGCTGAGCACTAACGACCAGGAGGAACGTTGCAACCACTACCAATTCCAGAATGAAAATGGACAACATAATAATGGACTTCGTAGTCGGACTGCCGAAGAATGCGAAAGGGCACGACACGACTTGCGTAATCGTCGATCGACTTACCAAGTCCGCCCATTTTCTACCAATAAGCACGACGTTTTTTCCATGGAGCGATATGCGGAGCTCTATATTCAAGAAGTAGTACGACTCCATGGAATTCCGTTGTCAATAATTTCGGATTGCGACCCAAGATTCTTGTCGAAGTTTTGGACAAGTTTACAAAAGGCCATGGGAACTAAGCTTTCCTTTAGTGCTGCCTACCATCCGCATACGGACGGTCAATCCGAGCGGACGATCCAGACGTTGGAAGATATGCTACGGGCCTGTGTGCTCGATTTCAAGGGGAACTGGAGTAGGTATCTTCCACTCGTCGAATTCTCGTACAATAACAGTTATCACGCTATAATTGGGATGGCACCGTACGAAGCTCTATATGGGCGCAAGTGCCTATCCCCAGTACATTGGGACGAAGTCGGAGAACGAGCGATGTTAGGCCTAGAAATGGTACGAGAAATGACGGAAATAATCGTGACGATACGAGAAAGGATGCAAACAGCCCAAAGCAGACAAAAGAGATATGCGGATCAGAGACGTAGACCATTGGAATTCGATGTGGACGATTGGGTATTTCTGAAAGTATCACTAATGAAGGGCGTTAAGAGGTTCAGGAAGAAAGGAAAATTAAGCCCCAGATATATTGGTCTATTCAGGATAAATTAAAGAGTGGGCAAGGTAGCGTACCAGTTGGAACTACCGGCATCGTTGTCGCAAGTACACGATGTCTTCCACATTACGACTCTGCGAAAACGTATAGCAGATTCGCATCACATGCTGAGGAACAAGAATCTACACCAGCAGTTGAAGCCGGACCTAAGTTACGAGGAGGCACCTGTAGAAATATTGATGTACGAAACCAAACGACTTAGGAAGAAAGAAATCCTTTAGTGAAAGTGTTGTGGCATAATCATTCAACAGAGGAAGCCACTTGGGAACGAGAGGATGACATGAGGGTTCGCTATCCTGAATTGTTCCAAACGGCCGGGTCCCCATAAGTTATTAGGGCCAATAAATTAGCATGCACGTTTCGTGCTTAAGTGAATAATTAATTTTATGCCTACGCGATTTTATGAATTACGTGCTTAGGTGATTTTATGAACTTTGTGCAACGATTAGATGCCTAAGTGAATTCTATAAAATTATGTGCTTTTGATAACATCCAATCTAAGAGGATTTTTCGAAAAATAGGAAATGAGAAAATAGAAATAATAATATTAATTGGTAAGGATAGAAGTTTGGGCTATGAATTTTTGAGTGGGCTAGGACTTAATCCAAACTTAGGCCCAACTTATGTTAGTCAAACTTTGAAAATAATCCCTTATAATAAGGAAGACTCACGACAACATGTCCCCTCATTTATAAAATATCTACCCAAAAGCCATCTGACTCCATTAAACTCATTTAGAAAGAAAACATCGAAAGCTTGGAGAAAGAAGGGAAGGAGAAATCGAAAGCTACAATCAAGAAAAGCTTGGTGGAAGGTATGAACTTCTCACTAAGATTTCTTGTATCTCGTTCGAATAATAAGGTACTTTAATGATTTTAATATCATTAAATGAGGGTAATCATCTCTAATTAACGAGAGTGTAACTTCTTACACTAATATTAGGTTTTAATCCTGTGTTAACATGTTGTAAGAGCCACTAGGCACGAAAATAGGTTTAAGCTTGCATTTTTACTAAGTTCGAAATTAAGGGTTTTAGGGTTCATACCATCTTCAACGAGTTCTTGAGAAAAAAGTATATTTTGATCGAAAAAGATCTCACAAGTTAGGTGGAAAAAGATGTTTATTGGATGAGTGGATTCGTGAACTGAAGTTCACGAACCCAAGATCGTGAACCATACGATGAGTTTCGCGAATCGTTGGAACTTCGCGAACTCAGTGCAGATCACGAACCCAAAGACAGATTTAAGCGACTCGCAAAATAGGGTTAGTGCGCGAATTTGAAGTATGTATGACTTCGCGAATGAGTGGAACACTGACTTCGCGAATTGGAACATGTATGGCGAATTGAGAGGTTGGCGAATTAAGGGAAACACTTCGCAAAAAGAGAAGAGAGTTTTATGAAGTGTGGTTCACGAACCCTTACCAAAATGATGATCGCGAATCCTTAAGAGGGTTACGTTTGCATGGACCCACGAAATAACACAGTTCGCGAATTGGGGGTGCGAAACATTAACTTCACGAATTATGAGGGATACGCGAACCTCTAGATGGAGCTCGCGAAACTTAAGATCCAAACACACGAGTTCGCGGAATGAAAAAGCTCATGAACTCTAGTTCACAAACTAGGCTAGGTGTTTAATTTCGGGGACCATGAATAAATTCATAAACCTACGAGGTTTGCAGACTCGACGTGAAATGAGATACTTCGTGAAACTTGATGTAGGATTTGGTGAATCCATGAAATTGGTGAATTCAAAGCTTTTCGCGAACCCGTGCATTTCACGGGTTGACCGAATCTGGCGAACTCCAACATTTCACGGGCCGGAGACCTCGTTGAAGCCTCATAGTGGCGTTGAGTTCCACACATCGATTAGACGTCCCTCAACCTAACAGTTTGTTGGTTCGTCCTAACCGATCGGAGCCGTGTCCCACACGAATTTATCTGACAAATGTTTCAACGTACTTTTCTACAGCCAGGAACCCTCACGGTAACCCTGCATATCGGGTATGACTGCCTAAGTGCAACCTATCCAATACTCGGCTCAATCCTTGCACTTGCAAATTCTGCCCTTAGGATAACACTTTATCAGGTCGAATGTGTTTGGAGAGCGGCGTAGTCCAATACGCATCTGAGGATCCACCCGGCAGAGGTGAGTGCAAGGTCGCCGATAACTCGGAACAAACCCAGCCTACCCCTCTGCCGCTGACTCTCAGACTTGGTAAAAGAAAGATATCTAATCCCCTTACTCACTTAGTATATCTTCCAATGAGACAATGCTCACTTAACCACGAAAAAGACTAGTAGGCATATAACCTAGTTTATATCAGAAAAGTCTCTTTTTGCTATCATGCATGAAACCTAGTTACCCAGATCATGCAAATTTACGTATCAAAACTAACATACATGGAACCTAGTTCAAAAGATCATGCATCGTTACATATCAAAAACTAACATGCATGGATCCCTAGTTCAAAAGAACATGCATCGTTACGTATCAAAATTAACATGCATATAACCTAGTTACAATTTTATGAAAATTGGATCTTTTATCTATAACGTTATTATCCTAGGCGTGTTATCGACAACTTTCTTTCTAAACATGAATCGATATTTGGGACTTTAGTTGGGCCTGGCCCAAGCCCAAGCCCATTAGCGCAATCGAGATTTGGGCCCTCAGTTGGCCCAAGCCAAGCCCCTTAGGGTTTTTGGGCCCTTGGTTGGGCCGGGCCCAAACCCAAGCCCAGTAGGGTACTTGGGCCTAGGGCTGAGTAAAAATATCCGAAAATCGGATTCTGATCCGATATCCGGTTTCAAAACCCGAAAAAATGAATATTCGGTTTTAAAAACCGAATCGGATATCCGATCAGATTTATTTTAAAATAAACCGGATCGGATACAGATAGTGGTTTGTCTAAAATTCGGATATCCGATATCCGATTTTATATTTGAAAATAATAAAAAAATAAGCCCAAAAAGAAAAATAAAGGTCCAAAAAGGAAAAAAAAAAATCCTCAAAGAGAATACTTAATTTTATATTATTATTTTATATTGCAAAAACCTTTGTTAGAGATTGAAATAAAAAAAACATAAACACATCGAGATGCAAGTTAAAAAATTAATGTGAATTTGTGATACTGTGTTTATTATTTATTATGTAATTTTGAATCATAAATTCACATATTGTGTGAGTTACTATGTGTAGAAATTCTTACATGAAAAAATATATCTATGTTGATATGAAATAAAAAAAGAAAAAGATTTAAAGAAAATAACAAAAAATATAAGAAAAATAAATTTAAAAACCGGATACGGATATCCGGTTAAAATTATCCGAATAAACCGAATATCCGATTTTTGGATATCCGTTTAAACCGGACCGGATACGGCTATCATTTTTCGATATCCGAAAATCTGGATATCCGAATTATGGATATCCGAAAATCTGGATATCCGATTTGCTCACCCCTACTTGGGCCCTTAGTTGGGCTGGCCCCAAACCAAGGCCATTAGGGTACTTGGGCCCTTAGTTGGGCCAAGCCAAGTCCAAGCCCATTTGAGTTCCATAATGGCCCTAGCCATAACCCTAAGCCCGTTACCGCAAATTTGGCGCGCAACTGATTCGAAAAAGCCGTCATCACCAAATTCAAAATAAGGCCGATTTTTTGTCAGATTTACCTGGGATCCACAAGACTCATTGTAGCTAGGCTGCTCCGACGCCACCACCACGCGCACGACGTCTCCACCGAAGCGAAGTCGCCGGCGCCGCACTCCGATCAGCGGAAGAACCGTCATCGAAAGCACACAGATGCGCACTACACGATGCAGCACCGTTGTGGCGGGGTCCCGCCTAAACGGCCAGACCTGGTTCGTGTCGCCGACAGCTCCACCAAGTGGGTCCTATCGCGACGCAGGTTGATCGCGACTGAAGCCGCAACCTTCAGTCGTCGCGCGTTTCGCGAGTGGCCGCTACGGCTGCGTCGCTGCGACTGCTATTCCATTGTATTGTCTTAGCCACATCGAACCAGCTACGCCACGTCATTGCTGTTGCATCTCCGGGTGCTTCATCGCCAACGGGAGTCGCAGACATGGGCCGCATCTCAACTGGTGAGCGTTGTGGCGTTCGTCGCACCCGACCTCACGCATGCTTTCCGAGCCAATCGGTTCATTAATTCATTCGCGCTCGTCCGTGAACCGAGCCTAAGTTCTGATACCACTGTTGGGAAACGCCAGATTATCCCTGGGATGTTAAAATTTTCCGACGATTCCCGTTTCCCGAAATTGCTCGATTTAACACAAACAGTAATAACATCGAGGGGTTCGTCAAAACGTACCTTGTAGTTTGAAGAACCAAAAAGGAAATAGGATGGCGGTCGAGGATTGCGGAAAGATTCGTCCCGCCGATCCTTTTCGGTGGTCAGGTTAGATCATCTCCCGTGGATAGCTAGAGAAGTCGATCGAGGATTCGCCCATGAAGAGACAGAGCTCCAAGCTTTTCTTTTTGATGTGTGTGCGACTTGTTCTCTTTGTTTCTTATCAGTAAATTTCGTCCTACCCCTTCTATATAAGGTGGGTGGTTGAGCTTTTTACTCACATATCTTAAAAGATCTTATCTTTCAATATTCAACTTAAAAAATCTTTTCAAAAAAGAATCTTTAGCATATTTCAAAATCATGCTATTTAATTCTAAATTAATTTCAAAAAATTCTACCATATCTAATATGTTATTTTTGAAAATCTCATGAGGTGAATTCCCAATTTGCCCCTCTTAGTAAGTTACGGTATAACCCATTTATATCGGCGGAAATAAATATGTATTTTAATTATCAAATAATAAAATAAACATGCTCACACACAAATATTAATCCACATCTGCCCTCAGCTTTCCCAGTTCAGCGCTGAACTGCTCTCTCATCCTCCTCTCCATCGACTCCACCATGAGCACCTCTTCTATCAGCAGAGATTCGGGGTCGTTTGCAGCATCCACCATGTTACTACTGATATTCGTCCCACAGATGGAGCCATTGATGTGGACCGAAACGACCTCTTGCAACGCTTTGGATGCGGCTACTTTGCTTCTCGTAATCCCTCCGGTGCGAGTTCTTCGGCCTCCATCGGTCGTCCCCGTCGAGCCTAGCACTCAGAAATTTAAAAACACGTCAGAAGGGGGCCAAGGTTGGTGCCGGCGTAGCCCCTCCGATGCTTAAGTCAGAAAACGGGTGGAAATAGGTGTTTAGGCTCGTAAGTAGTTTTAGTTATTTCGAAAACGCGTACCTGGTAATTGATTCAACCACCCCTAATTATACTAACCTCGTTTCATTTTGCCTTGACCTAATCCCTACCCTGGTCCGCTTTTCTTGCGAACCTCGCAGGAAGAACGTGGTCTCTCCCACTACCCCACGTTCTTGGATCCTCTCTCTTCTTTCAATTTTCCCTTAGACTCCTTCACGTTACTGCGGAACTGCCCTGCTTGGGCTTATGCTCTCCTTCTGGTGATTCGACTGATATCGGGCTTTCCTCGAGCTGCTGCTTCAATTCTCTCTTTCATCCGTTCTCGATTCGACTTGCTCGGGCAACTCGCCCTTCCTCGGGCTCGCCCCTCTCAGATAAGTTTCCTCGCCCTGACCAGGAGTCTAAGTATCATTCTCGGCCACTTCGATCGGGTCTTTCGCACTCGACCTTCTCGACCAAGCTTCCTACCCACGCCTGACTGGATCGTTCTTCCTCTAGACTTTCCTCCTTGCCATGGGACCCTCCCTCTCGAGCTCTCCGCCCCCTACTCGGGAGTCTCCCTTCGTGTTTCTACTCTTGTTCCTCGGGCTTGTTCTCGGGAGTATCTACTTCACTCGCCACCGTTTCTTTCGCGCCCTACTACTCACGGGTTATTTGGTAGTTAACGTTATTTTACCATTAGCTAGAAATCCCGAGGGTAACATACTGACTTCATGCAGAACAAATTAAAATTTTCGGTCTTTTTTCCGGCAAAATAGGTGACAAGAAATACATCAGAAGATTTCTTTTCGCTTTGTTATTTTGTTGGAAAGGAAGATCGAAAATCTAAAATTTTTCCGACATATGAAGCTTGAAGCTTAAAAATTGCAAACTATTAAATATTGTGACTTAAATCGAAAGCATCATGGTTAAACATTCAAATTTTTAACTTTCCTACTACGTTCCGACATGGTTGCCAGAGCAATAAACATTCAAAGAGGTTCTTTTCCTTTTTCGATTTTCTCGTAGAAAGTCAAATGATGAATATTTGATAACTCAACATACCAGAGAGGTACGGTGAAGGTAATAGCCAAGATGAGAGGAGCCACGGAGATGATGCCGGCCCCGGGAATGGAGGATAAACACAAATAAGTGAGTGATTTTCTATGGTGTTCACCATAGCAAATATATATATATATGCCCACCTACATTGAGCACCGACAACAACTATCTCATTTTTCGGTGTTTTTTCACTCTTTGAGGCGCCACTGCCCCCGTTGACACTCTCAGATCAGTTGTCACCTAGGTCACCCTCTTCAATAAAGTTGATTTATAAGAAAATTCATCATTACTGTTCATGTGTGGACATCATTTATATATGCTCACCTTATGTGAGCACCTTATGTGGGCACATGTTGATGTGACACCATTCGTGCCATTTCAACGTTCCACATCGACATATAAGATTATGTCGTCTTAACTAACACTTTCTAGGATCCATTAATCGACATTTCGGATGTTGAGGTGACATATTGACGCGATATGTTTTATTGACACGTAAATTGTTATGTAAGGCATCAATGTGCCACCTCAGCATCCGAAATGTCGGGTTAATGGATCCTAGAAAGTGTTAGTTAAGACGACATAACCTTATATGTCGGTATGGAACGTTGTAATGGCACGAATCGGTGCCACATCAACAGGTGCCCACATAAGGTGAGCACCATAAAATTCCTCTATATGATATATATATGATATATATATATATATATATATATATATATATATATATATCTTTCTATTTTATTAAGTCTCTTGCCCTCATAGAAACTGCCTAATTTCAATTTGGTGTCTCAATTCCAACCAGTCAAATTTTATCTACAGTTAATAATTAATAAAAAATACAACCAATTATGGTGTGTGAAGTTTCTGATAAACAAGTATTAATTAAAAAGACAAATAGATCACGTTCTTTATCAAACTGCCTATTCTTTAGCAATGTAACTGCTTTGTCACTTATATTATTAGTAAAATGATTATTTTTCTCACTAAATATTACAATCAAAATTAAAATAAAAATCACTCAGTATTATCGAATTTTTTTCACCCACACACTTAAGGTGTGCACAATATACTAGTATATATAATACAGTGCAATCGTCACGTGTATATAACTATTCAAGGAGAGTAGTACACGTCGTCACTTGAAGGTAACTAACTAAGAAAACGTACGATACGAAACATGCCCAAGCCTCTATGGTCGAGAATTTAACCAAAGATAATGAAAGGAAAGTAGGATATTATAATTATATTTCTTGTTCGACCATGAAAGCAAATTACAACTTCACACAAAGTGGACGACTATAAGAATAAACCTCTCTTAGCAAACTTAACAAACTAGAGTTAAAACTACACCCCCTTCAAATTCAATTCAGTTTCAAAAGTGCAAAGAAAAATGACCACCACCACCCACCGCCACCTCTCACCACCGTCCACCACCTACGTAGGCGGCACTTCAACCGCCTATTCGCCGCAATTTACATCTTTGCCCTCCTCTCCCACCTCTACCACCATATCCACGCACTCTTATTCCTTCCCAATTAAACCCTAATTTGTAAAACTATCGCTACTCTTCTCCGATTTAATCCTAGCCTACAGGTGGTCCACTCCACAAGCCTTGCGTATGAACCCTATTCGCCGCAAAGTGTACCCTGAAAATCCCAATCTTATTACACAAGTAGTCGAAAACCTTCCATCTTTGGACGTATTTATACGTACGGCAGATCCATACAAAGAACCGCCGATGGAAGTTGTGAACACGGCTTTGTCTGTGATGGCTTATGATTATCCTACGGACATGATTTCAGTTTATGTCTCGGACGACGGTTTTTCGGAGATGACTATGTTTGCCTTTATGGAAGCGGCGAAGTTTGGTAAAGGGTGGCTACCGTTTTGTACGGACAATGGTGTTGTTGTCCTGAGGGTTTTTCGGGACAAATTATTGTTCGAGTGCCAAGACAGATGAGATTAAGGTAATTTTTTACTCGATAGTATGATTTATACGGTGGTCATATGTTTAATAATGAGAAACACGTAAAATCCAAAAGCATGTGAGGACTCAAAAGCCATGAAATTAACTCGAACCACGTACAACAAAAATTACATTTTTTATATTATTTTTCGGTAGGCTTTTGCACAAATATTTATCTATATATAATATACAAACACAATATTAGAGAAATTTTTCATAACATGGTAGAGAAAAGTAAGCAAATCAGGTGGCCTAATTTGTCATTTCTTTTTTCTTTTTATGATGATGATAATGGTAATGAGAATTACAGATAATAATAAAAATAATAATAATGTGTATCCAGGTAAAAATGTTAAGTATAAATGAATTATTTTCTTGAATCATTATATTTTACACTAGGAAAGATTAATAATTACTTTTAACTTTCCGAATTTGGGTCTCTAGTCATTTTGTTTTGTCGACAAAATAAGTTTGTAAATCTTTCTTTCACAGGTAAACCATATTTGGTCCTTTTTCTCGACATATTATGTCAGAATAGTGATCGTACATCCGAATTCTCGTGTGAAGTTAGTGACCTATTTTTTGCATTTAACAAATATAGTGATTAAATATTAAACGTTTACTTAGTGAGCCGAATGTATAGAGTTACTGAAGAATTTTTGAATCTGAGCTTTCTGCTCTTTTCTTTGTTCTTGGATTTCAATATCGAGAGAGATGAAAAGAAAACACTGCTATTTGGCAGCCCGTCCTCTTATATTGAGCCCGAGATGATTGAGTTGGGCCCGAGCCATGTTGTGGATATGCCCATTAGCGATCTCAAGCTTTTGGGCCTGGACCATTATGTGGCAAGGTGCAGTTATGAGAGTAACCATGCTCATTGGGGTTCCAAGGTATGCAATTAATTACTACATCCCATGAAATTAATAAGATAAGGTCACTTATGGAATCTTGAGCCTATCATTTACTAATTTGGTTGGCCTAGTTTGCAGGCTAATACAACATTGTCCCACAGGCCAGGGTTCACTAAAAAATACGACCAAAAAATGTTAAATTAACATATTACATACATTGTTTTATACCGCAGATTGGACTTCCTTATGGTTCGTTGGTAGAGGATTATTACACGGGCTATCGCCTTCACTGCGAAGGATGGCACTCGATCCTTTGCAATCCCGATAGGCCTGCACTTTCGGGAGACGTTCTGATTACATTGAACGGCGCATCGGGCCAGAACAAGAGGTGGGCTGTTGGGCTTCATAAAGTGGCTTTTTCCATGTTAGCCCAATAACATATGGCATTAAGTTTATGGGGATAATAATGTGTCAGGGTTATGCCCACTATGCTTTCTGGTCCATGTTGTTTGTTCCTATCACCTTCTATGCAGGGGCGGAACTAGAACATGATTCGAGGATGGGCAAAAAAATTAAATAAATTTAAGACAAAATAATAATATAATACATAATAAAAGTCACCCGACAATTATAGTTTGTCTTTGTTTGGTTTACAAGTCTTCATTAAAATCATTGTATGAAGTATCTAAGAATATTTCATATTCTATATAAATGAAATGTTTCACTAGTGACATTTTTGTAACTTTATTCTTTTGTAATATTTCTCCGTGGATATATTATAGATGAAAAATAGTGATTTATTGGATTAAGACAACCATATAGTACTGCGATTATTTTTTCGTCGTAGTACTGTTTTTGTGGATATGTAATTGTGATGGATTCGTATGTATATTTTATAAGTGATGTTATGACCCTTTCCAATATTGGAATTGGAAAGATAATCAATTACTTCCAACAAGAGACTTTATTGTAATTTTATAATAAGAATTGCCTATCAAGTAAAAAATTCATGAAAAACAACGGACTTCATAGAGGCTGAAGGGAAATAACTATCTTACCATAAAATTAAAAATTATATTTGATTTATATGCACAATTTATTATGGGCTTCACTCGCACGCATGGTAACGAGTAAATATATATATATATATATATATATATATATATATATTGTTGATATTTGACCTTTGGCATGCGCATGAGTTGTCAAAAGAATTATTGGAAGTGGGTCCCACTATGTCTATGAGTTTGGAAAACAAATGTTGTTGCGCCGAGATCCATTTTTGCATTCAAAAGTTCCGTCTGCATTGTTCACGTGGGATGCTAAAGTCAATGATGGCTTCTTCAGTTCATATGACGGATCAAGAAAAATCCATCGCCTATAAATAGGCTTGGTACAAGGCAGAAGAAAAATGCCTCAAAGCCTCAGGCCATATAAACACCACGACATCGTCAGCGAGGGTTTATTCCTCGGTCACACTTCTCCGATATTTTCTGTAGCCTACTCCTTATATTATTGTAGCTGCTTTTGTATCACGTCGGCGTACGTGTCTGTAATCACTCCACATAATAAAGTTCTACCCTCCGGCCCGTGGACGTAGGTCATTCTGACTGAACCACGTAACTCTCGTGTCACTGTCCAAATTTATTTTTCGTCTCGTTTATTATTATCATCATTTCTCGGGCAAAATAATTATCGGGGATTTCCGCATAACCTAACAAATTGGTATCAGAGCCAACCCGATTTATTTTTTAGCCACCATGACGATAACAAAAATGTCAATTGAAAAGTTCGACAGAAATGTCAACTTTGCAATGTGGAGTCTCAAGATGGAGGCCATACTAATTCAAGACGGTTATGAGGTGGTGCTTGAAGGCGTAAAGAAAAAACCAACCGAAATGAAGGATGATCAATTTAGTGAATTGGACAAGAAAGTCAGATCGGCTATTATACTAAATCTCTCTTACGAGGTTTTACAAGAAGTTGCCACGGAGACGACGGCCATGGGTATGTGGGATGCGTTAAAAGCTATCTACATGAAGAAGACTAAGGAGAATCGGCTTTATTTACAGCAGAAGCTATACAGTATGAAAATGACAGAAGGTACTTCTGTTCTTTCGCATCTTGATAAATTCAATTCTATCATTATTGATTTGGCGAACGTAGAAGTAAAAGTGACGGACGAAGATCAGGCCATAATATTGTTGTGTTCCCTTCCCTCGTCTTTAAAGCATTTTCGTGACACGATTATATACGGAAAAGACACAACATCGTATTCTAGTGTCAAATCCGCTTTACAATCGAAAGAACAGATAGACAGGGATATTACGGGTGAAACAAGTGGTAGCCAGGCAGAAGGTCTGTTTGCACGGGGAAGACCAGAACGAAGAGACGCTGAAAATAGCAGATCTAAAAAAAGGTCAAAATCCAGGTACAGAAATAAAGTCTGTAATTTTTGCAAGAAAAAGGGTCACATCAAAGCTGATTGATTTAAATTAAAAAATAAGGAGAAAAATAATCAGCAATTTAATAAACCCGCCGAAGCTAGTTTAGCTACTGATGAGAGCGATGGAACTATTTTTGCAGCAACTGCAAATATTGTTAGGTCTGATAATGAGTGGATCTTAGATTCGGGTTGTTCTTACCACATAAGTCGGAGTCGGGATTGTCTTTCCACATATGAAAACTTTAATGGTGGATATGTCTTAATGGGAAATGATGCTCCGTGTAAAGTTGTTGGTAAAGGCACAGTTAGGATCAAGATGTTCGACGGAATCATCCGAACGCTCACAGAAGTCAGACATGTTCCAGATATGAAGAGAAATCTTGTCTCTTTAGGCACACTTGAATCTCAAGGGTGCAGGTTCTCAGGTGAAGGTGGAGTTTTAAAGATTGCCAGAGGTGCCCTGTCGTGATGAAAGCTTGCAGGTCTGGAAATTTATATATTTTGCATGGAACTACTCTTACAGGTTCCGCTGCAGTTTCGACATCCCCGGAGGTTGATACCACGAGGTTATGGCATATGCGACTTGGACACATGGGAGAAAAAGGCTTGACGATTTTAAGCAAGCGGGGCCTACTTTGCGGTCAAAGTACTGGTAAGATGGACTTTTGCGAACACTGTATTTTTGGGAAGCAAAAACGAGTCAGCTTCAATTCGCCAGCTGTCCACAGGACTAAAGGTACTTTGGACTATATTCATTCTGATGTATGGGGTCCTTCTCGTGTTCCGTCCAAAGGTGGTGCAAGATATATGTTGACTTTCATTGATGATTTTTCAAGGAAAGTCTGGGTCTATTTTCTTAAGCAGAAAAGTGATGTTTTCCTAACATTTAAACAATGGACGACTTTGATTGAAAAGCAGACAGGAAAACAGATCAAGCGGTTGCGGACAGATAATGGCTTAAAATTTTGCGGAAGCGAGTTCAATGAGTTCTGCAAAAACGAAGGAATTGCTCGACACCACACTGTTCGAATGACGTCTCAACAAAATGGTGTTGCCGAGCGCATGAACCGGACGCTTTTAGAGAGAGCTCGATGTATGATCTCCAACGCTGGCTTGACAAATGATTTTTGGGCTGAAGCTATCGCTGCAGCATGTTATATTGTCAACCGCTCACCGTGTTCACCGATCAACTTCAAGACTCCTGAGGAAGTATGGTCAGGTACTCCTGCTGATTACTCCGACTTAAGAATATTTAGGTGCCCAGCTTATATGCACGTAAACGAGGGAAGTTAGAGCCTAGAGCTAAAAAGTGTATTTTTCTCGGTTACGCTTCAGGGGTGAAAGGATATAGACTATATCATCCTGATCGCAAGTCACCCGAATTTATAATTAGCAGAGATGTTACATTTGACGAGTCTTCTATGTTGCATCGTTCAAAAGAGTCTACTAATTCTTCTAATGAAGAGAAGAAGGATAGTGTACACAGCGAGGTGGAGCTCGAGATCAACAAAGCTTCAGATGATCCTGCTACGAGTTCAAAAGATCAAGAGGATGAGCCAGAACCTGATTCAAATCCTGTTGAAGATGAAAGCACTGAGCATGGATATTCTATAGCCAGAGATCGGGAGAGACGGGAGATTCGACTACCACAGCGGTACGTAAATTTAGTTTCGTACGCTTTATCAGTGGCACAAGAAACAGGTGGAGGCGGCGAACCTTCTACCTATTCGGAGGCAATAAGCGATGATAATTCTGATAAGTGGTTGGTAGCGATGGATGAAGAAATGGAGTCTCTGCACAAGAATGGTACATGGATTCTTGTGGTGACGCCGAAGAAAAAGAAAATTGTCGGATGTAAGTGGGTTTTCAAAAAGAAAGAAGGTTTATCTGGTTCTGACGATGCAAGGTATAAGGCCCGATTAGTCGTGAAAGGCTATAGTCAGGTACAAGGTGTAGATTTTAATGATGTTTTCTGACCTGTCGTTAGACATAGCTCTATTCGTGTATTACTTGCATTTGTTGTCATGTATGATTTGGAGTTAGAACAGCTTGACGTCAAGACGGCGTTCTTACATGGCGATTTAGATGAACAGATTTATATGAAGCAACCTGAAGGCTTCATAGTTGAAGGCAAGGAAGACCAAGTTTGCCTGTTGAAGAAATCCTTATAAGGATTAAAGCAGTCTCCAAGACAGTGGTATAAACGGTTTGATTCTTTCATGTTGGGTCATGGTTTCTCCAAGAGCAAGTATGATAGTTGTGTTTACTTCCGGAGTTAAATGACAGTTCGTTCATTTATCTATTGTTATATGTTGATGACATGCTCATTGCGGCTAAGAATCTTGCAGAAATTCATCAGTTGAAGGCCTTATTAAATGGTGAATTTGAAATGAAGGATTTAGGAGCAGCTAAGAAGATTCTTGGTATGGAGATTAAACTTGATAGAGGAGCTGGTAAGTTGCACCTGACCCAGGAAAGTTACCTCAGAAAGGTTTTGGAGAGATTTGGCATGAGCGATGCCAAAGCAGTCAGCACTCCTCTTGCTAGTCATTTTAGGCTAAGCGCTGCTCAGTCACCATCATCATATGAGGAAGAAGCGTACATGGCACGGGTTCCTTACTCGAGTGCAGTCGGCAGTATTATGTATGCAAATGGTATGTACACGTCCTGATATTTCACAGGCTGTTAGTGTTGTTAGCAGGTATATGGCTAATCCAGGGAAAGAACACCGGCAAGCAGTGAAGTGGATTCTCATATACTTGAAGGGTACTCTAAGCTTTTGTTTGGAGTTTGGCAGAAACAGTGAAACTCTCATTGGCTTCGTTGATTCAGACTACGCAGGTGATCTCGATAAACGACGATCTCTTACTGGTTATGTATTTCGTATTGGAGGTTGTGCAGTTAGCTGGAAAGCTACTCTACAGCATGTAGTGGCGTTGTCTACTACTGAAGCAGAATACATGGCGATTACTGATGCGATCAAGGAAGCATTATGGTTGACAGGGTTATTCAGTGAATTAACTCAGAATCCGGGAGTTATTACGATTTTCTGTGATAGTCAAAGTGCGATTCATTTGACTAAGGATCAGATGTATCATGAGAGGACTAAGCATATTGATGTTAAGTATCATTTTATTCGTGAGATCATTGCAGATAAGAAGGTGTTTATCAAGAAGATCAACACGAAGGATAATCCTGCGGACTTGTTTACAAAGGCTCTTCCAGTTTCCAAGTTCAAGCATTGCTTGGACTTGCTTGGTGTTTTAAGAATGGTGAACTAGCCCGCCGGGGCTATGGACGAAGGGAGACAGAGATAGTGACTAAAGATGTTACTAATTAAGGTGGAGTAATTTTCGGAATCAAAGGTCAAGGTGGAGATTTGTTGATATTTGACCTTTGGCATGCGCATGATTTGTCAAAAGAATTATTGGAAGTGGGTCCCACTATGTCTATGAGTTTGGAAATCAAATGTTGCTGCGCCGAGATCCATTTTTGCATTCAAAACTTCCGTCTGCATTGTTCACGTGGGATGCTAAAGTCAATGATGGCTTCTTCAGTTCATATGACGGATCAAGGAAAATCCATCGCCTATAAATAGGCTTGGTACAAGGCATAAGAAAAATGCTGTAATACCCGTAAAATCTAATCACGGGATTTACGATTTAATTAGCAATAAATTACAAACTTCGTTGGATTTATTAAATAAAGAAGTTAGGAATTTGGTTGATACGATGCTTTAATGCCTTTATGTGACTTATGTACTTATATGACTACATGATATATGTGTTAAATGTTATATGACTTATGTAAAAATATTAAGACTTAGAAGAATTTAGCTAACATTTTAAATAGTAAAGGCTAGTTTCTATCGATTGGAGTTTAGGACTAAGGTTCGATCGATTTAGGGTAAGGTTAGGAATCGATCGATTATAATATCTATGGAGACTAAAACGCCGAGTAAAGAAGGCATGAAATAGGCCCAAGGTATTACATTTGGACTTATGTGCAAATTTCGAGATTGCATGAATTAATATTATATGTTTACATGCATATTATGTGTCTATCTGATTTCATGCTACGTGTGATACAGTCCTATATGGGCTTAATTATCATTAGGAGAACTAACTTAGTAAGAAGTTTGGGCGAGATTTAGAAATCGTTCTATGGAACATATATATAAAGGGATTTAATAAGAAAAGATTTTCGAAATTTAAAATATACAAGTTTGGAAACTTATTCAAAAGGTAAACTCACATAAATAATAAAATGATGAAATAAGGAAATTGTTAAGGAGCAACAATCGAAGACTTAGTTGGGAAGTGAAGATAAAAGTAATAATAATATAACAAATATCACATAGGATAAGGATTAGTAATTATGTATATCCTTGTCATTTGTCTAAGGTTGCACGCAAGAAGAAGATAAAGTAGAAAGAAACCTTTCAATTGATAAAAACCCTCGGAAGCTTAGAACTCCAATTAAGGACTCGAGAACAGATTAAACTAAAGCTGGGAAGGTACAATTCTATCCTGCTATTTATATGCTTTAACGTATGATTTATGTATCCTAATTATATTAGGTGTAAAAGTTTCATGAGATTAGGTTTCATATAAATTCTACTATGTCGAGAGTTTTGAAGAAAATATTTCAGGTTCTTAAGATAAGCAAACTGTTCTTGGAAGAATTAAGTTTTGATCGAAAAGTCTAGCAGTTGTAAATATTAAAGGTGTTTTGGAATCGTGAACTATAAACTTCACGAACTGTACCTCATGGATCATTAGTGAAATGAATTTTGTGAATTATAAGAATTTCAAGTATTAGGATAAGCTAAATTCGTGAAATATGAATATGAAATATTAATATATCACGTGTTAAGAAGTTGGTATTGAAACCCTTGTAATGTCGAAACACATCTCGACATTTAGCTTATAATAATAATATCGACATGCCCCTTGAAATTATGTCGAGATCTACTTATGACTCATCTCGAAATTCACCAAAAACCGTATCGACATTTATTAGATATAGATCTCGACATTTTTAAGAGGTCCGACTTTTTCAAGGAATGATGGTCTCGACATTTTTAGTGTGTAATATCGAGATGTATCATGAACTATGTCGAGATTTATTCCAATATAATATATCGACATTTTATTAGGTAATAATCTCGAGGCTAGCTTGTAAATCTATATCGACATTATGTTAAACTGTGAAATGTAATCTCGACATTTTGGCTTATAATATCGACATTTTGTCATAACCACCTCTCGACATCTTAACCATGATATCGACATTTATGTATCATATCTCGACATTTGTTCTTTTCTCACTTAGTAACTCGACATTTTATTTTAATAATCTCGGCATTTATATTTAGAGGTCTCGATATTTTATAAGGCCTTCGACATTTTTAAGAAATAGACTTCGACATTTTTGTAGGTGTAGATATGTTTTGACATTTCTTAATATAATATGTCTCGACATTTTCCTGTAAGCATGATTGTAAAAACTCGACATTTATTGGATATAGATTTCGACAATGTTTAAATGTTTCGACTCTTAACATATTTTTAATAGTCAAAACCTTAATAAATTTGTAGTATTTTAGAAATTGCTATTTCTAGGGTTTTTAATAGGATTCATTTATTTTAAGAATGTCATTATTTTTAGGTTTTATAAATTTTAGGGTTTTCGAGAACTAGCACATATACTAATAGTATTTATTTATTTAGAGGTTCGACATTTACGGATTCCACCAGATTCCTTGACCAACGATATCAGGAGGACAGGTAGGTGGAATATCCATCTACAACGCGTAAACACCTATTTGATAATTATGTGATTTTATGTGCTTCGGTGAATTATGTGTTTTACGTATTTTATGTGCATTTCATGTGGCATCACGTTTCATGTATTATCATGTTAAGTACCTGCATATGCATTACACGTCATTTCACGGAGTGTACCGTGGTGGAACGGTGGTACTGTATTGTACCTAGTGAGTGAGTAGCCGATATTGGCTGTCGACCCGTAGAGGAGTCACGTGAGGGTGGGCATCTGCTGTGCGCCAGCGCCTGTGACGGTGAGCCATTGGCCCGTTTTACATTATGCGGCAGACTGCGGGCGACCTAGAAAGGAACGACTTGGGACATCCCCAAGTAGACTAGCTAGTGTAGGCCACGCTGTCGCATGCGGGAGGAGGCGACCTGGAGGGTGCGACCTGGGTACCCTTACGGGACCTGGTGTAGGCTACCAGCGTGGGCACCGCATTGGCAGAAGAGGCGACCCGAGAGTGTGACCTGATACGGCTCAGGGAGGCTGCTCGGTGTAGGCCACTGCCGTAGTGTTGTGATAGTGTTGTGGTAGTGTTCGTGATCGTGGTAGTGATTTTGCGTGATGGTGCACAGTATGGAGCCCAGGGCCCGTTGTGAGGTGGTAAGTGTATCCCGGTTGTGATGAGTGATAGTGAGTGGCATTGCATTGTGAGAATGGGGGTGAGTGAACGTGAGTGAGTCACACGTGCATGTGCACTATTTCACCTACTGGGCAATAGCTCAGTGTTTGCGTGTTGTAGGAAATCGATGATCGAGGCTGGCTATCGGAGCTTCCATGGGCTTTTGAGGGCGGGGCTGTACATGGATGACGACCTGTGGGCGAGTGATAGGGTGATTTGGGCCTAAGGCCCATTTGTATTAACATTTTGTGTAAACAAATGTTTTTGTAAAATGGGTTCTCCGCGGCTTTCGCTGCTAAACCCGACGCGATTTATCGCTAATTAGCGATTAGAGAGTGGGGTCGCTACAGGTGGTATCAGAGCACAACCTCTCACAGTACGGTGCTGGTTCGGGGACGAACCAGGCGGAAGCTGGTGGGCATGTGACGCCCGGGGCCGACGAGGGCGGGGAGTGATCGCCGGTGCCAAAGAGATGCACGGACAAGGAGCGGCTCCTGGCAGGCTTCTAGGCGAAGGGGTACATGAACGAACCGATCCGACACCCGAATGAGAGGGGATCCTGAGACTGACAATGTATGGGCATGTCAGGCTAAGAATCGTATAAAAGAATTGATAGTACTACTCATATCACCAAGGTCGACCTACCTTTTCGGGAGTCCATCCGAAAGAACTTCGAAGTTAAGCGTGCTTGACTTGAAGCAATCTTAGGATGGGTGACCCCCTGGGAAGTTTGCCCAGGGTGCGTGTGAGCGAGGACGAAGCACGCTGAAAGGTTAATTGGTGGTACAGTGGGGCCAGACTATCAGTCAGAGTGTGGTGGGCCCAACCCCACTGGTCCCGGTAGGGACAGATGCTACAGTGACACCCGGTATGGGACGGGTTGTTACAGGTGGTATCAGAGAATCCACCAGTTAATCCGAATCCTGCACGGAATCAACAACCTGTGCCGAACCAACCTCCGAGGGTACTTCCTAGAACCCTCACTACAGAAGAAGATGAAAAACAACCTGGGGTAGAACCGAATATGTAATATAGAATACCCTCATTTTGTGACCTTGTAAGCTTAAAACGGAAAATTTTGTACTGTGAGATAGGATAATATATAAATAGTTTGTTTAATGGTTACTAAGTTGAGTAGCAAGAAACAGCCGAAAATCAAAGAATAATGATTCCAGATAAGAATGGTAAATTTTCAAAAAAAAAAAAAATGAGGGTTATCGTTTGCTTTTCCCGAATACGAGAACTGCGACAACAAATACATCCAAAACCCCTGTAAGGATAAAAGAAATCGATGCCCCGTGTTATTCCGGTCGGCGTAATTTCGGGGACGAAATTCTTTTTAAGGGGGGAAGGATGTAATACCCGTAAAATCTAATCACGGGATTTACGATTTAATTAGCAATAAATTACAAACTTCGTTGGATTTATTAAATAAAGAAGTTAGGAATTTGGTTGATACGATGCTTTAATGCCTTTATGTGACTTATGTACTTATATGACTACATGATATATGTGTTAAATGTTATATGACTTATGTAAAAATATTAAGACTTAGAAGAATTTAGCTAACATTTTAAATAGTAAAGGCTAGTTTCTATCGATTGGAGTTTAGGACTAAGGTTCGATCGATTTAGGGTAAGGTTAGGAATCGATCGATTATAATATCTATGGAGACTAAAATGCCGAGTAAAGAAGGCATGAAATAGGCCCAAGGTATTACATTTGGACTTATGTGCAAATTTCGAGATTGCATGAATTAATATTATATGTTTACATGCATATTATGTGTCTATCTGATTTCATGCTACGTGTGATACAGTCCTATATGGGCTTAATTATCATTAGGAGAACTAACTTAGTAAGAAGTTTGGGCGAGATTTAGAAATCGTTCTATGGAACATATATATAAAGGGATTTAATAAGAAAAGATTTTCGAAATTTAAAATATACAAGTTTGGAAACTTATTCAAAAGGTAAACTCACATAAATAATAAAATGATGAAATAAGGAAATTGTTAAGGAGCAACAATCGAAGACTTAGTTGGGAAGTGAAGATAAAAGTAATAATAATATAACAAATATCACATAGGATAAGGATTAGTAATTATGTATATCCTTGTCATTTGTCTAAGGTTGCACGCAAGAAGAAGATAAAGTAGAAAGAAACCTTTCAATTGATAAAAACCCTCGGAAGCTTAGAACTCCAATTAAGGACTCGAGAACAGATTAAACTAAAGCTGGGAAGGTACAATTCTATCCTGCTATTTATATGCTTTAACGTATGATTTATGTATCCTAATTATATTAGGTGTAAAAGTTTCATGAGATTAGGTTTCATATAAATTCTACTATGTCGAGAGTTTTGAAGAAAATATTTCAGGTTCTTAAGATAAGCAAACTGTTCTTGGAAGAATTAAGTTTTGATCGAAAAGTCTAGCAGTTGTAAATATTAAAGGTGTTTTGGAATCGTGAACTATAAACTTCACGAACTGTACCTCATGGATCATTAGTGAAATGAATTTTGTGAATTATAAGAATTTCAAGTATTAGGATAAGCTAAATTCGTGAAATATGAATATGAAATATTAATATATCACGTGTTAAGAAGTTGGTATTGAAACCCTTGTAATGTCGAAACACATCTCGACATTTAGCTTATAATAATAATATCGACATGCCCCTTGAAATTATGTCGAGATCTACTTATGACTCATCTCGAAATTCACCAAAAACCGTATCGACATTTATTAGATATAGATCTCGACATTTTTAAGAGGTCCGACTTTTTCAAGGAATGATGGTCTCGACATTTTTAGTGTGTAATATCGAGATGTATCATGAACTATGTCGAGATTTATTCCAATATAATATATCGACATTTTATTAGGTAATAATCTCGAGGCTAGCTTGTAAATCTATATCGACATTATGTTAAACTGTGAAATGTAATCTCGACATTTTGGCTTATAATATCGACATTTTGTCATAACCACCTCTCGACATCTTAACCATGATATCGACATTTATGTATCATATCTCGACATTTGTTCTTTTCTCACTTAGTAACTCGACATTTTATTTTAATAATCTCGGCATTTATATTTAGAGGTCTCGATATTTTATAAGGCCTTCGACATTTTTAAGAAATAGACTTCGACATTTTTGTAGGTGTAGATATGTTTTGACATTTCTTAATATAATATGTCTCGACATTTTCCTGTAAGCATGATTGTAAAAACTCGACATTTATTGGATATAGATTTCGACAATGTTTAAATGTTTCGACTCTTAACATATTTTTAATAGTCAAAACCTTAATAAATTTGTAGTATTTTAGAAATTGCTATTTCTAGGGTTTTTAATAGGATTCATTTATTTTTAAGAATGTCATTATTTTTAGGTTTTATAAATTTTAGGGTTTTCGAGAACTAGCACATATACTAATAGTATTTATTTATTTAGAGGTTCGACATTTACGGATTCCACCAGATTCCTTGACCAACGATATCAGGAGGACAGGTAGGTGGAATATCCATCTACAACGCGTAAACACCTATTTGATAATTATGTGATTTTATGTGCTTCGGTGAATTATGTGTTTTACGTATTTTATGTGCATTTCATGTGGCATCACGTTTCATGTATTATCATGTTAAGTACCTGCATATGCATTACACGTCATTTCACGGAGTGTACCGTGGTGGAACGGTGGTACTGTATTGTACCTAGTGAGTGAGTAGCCGATATTGGCTGTCGACCCGTAGAGGAGTCACGTGAGGGTGGGCATCTGCTGTGCGCCAGCGCCTGTGACGGTGAGCCATTGGCCCGTTTTACATTATGCGGCAGACTGCGGGCGACCTAGAAAGGAACGACTTGGGACATCCCCAAGTAGACTAGCTAGTGTAGGCCACGCTGTCGCATGCGGGAGGAGGCGACCTGGAGGGTGCGACCTGGGTACCCTTACGGGACCTGGTGTAGGCTACCAGCGTGGGCACCGCATTGGCAGAAGAGGCGACCCGAGAGTGTGACCTGATACGGCTCAGGGAGGCTGCTCGGTGTAGGCCACTGCCGTAGTGTTGTGATAGTGTTGTGGTAGTGTTCGTGATCGTGGTAGTGATTTTGCGTGATGGTGCACAGTATGGAGCCCAGGGCCCGTTGTGAGGTGGTAAGTGTATCCCGGTTGTGATGAGTGATAGTGAGTGGCATTGCATTGTGAGAATTGGGGGTGAGTGAACGTGAGTGAGTCACACGTGCATGTGCACTATTTCACCTACTGGGCAATAGCTCAGTGTTTGCGTGTTGTAGGAAATCGATGATCGAGGCTGGCTATCGGAGCTTCCATGGGCTTTTGAGGGCGGGGCTGTACATGGATGACGACCTGTGGGCGAGTGATAGGGTGATTTGGGCCTAAGGCCCATTTGTATTAACATTTTGTGTAAACAAATGTTTTTGTAAAATGGGTTCTCCGCGGCTTTCGCTGCTAAACCCGACGCGATTTATCGCTAATTAGCGATTAGAGAGTGGGGTCGCTACAAATGCCTCAGAGCCTCAGGCCATATAAACACCACGACATCGTCAGCGAGGGTTTATTCCTCGGTCACACTTCTCCGATATTTTATGTAGCCTACTCCTTATATTATTGTAGCTGCTTTTGTATCACGTCGGCGTACGTGTCTGTAATCACTCCACATAATAAAGTTCTACCATCCGGCCCGTGGACGTAGGTCATTCTGACTGAACCACGTAAATCTCGTGTCACTGTCCAAATTTATTTTTCGTCTCGTTTATTATTATCATCATTTCTCGGGCAAAATAATTATCGGGGATTTCCGCATAACCTAACATATATATATATATATATATATTTCAAGGGTAGGCCTCCGCCCATGCTTCTATGCATTTGCCCTTCATTGGCTTTATTAAATGGAGTTTCCATTTTCCCAAAGGTAAACTAAATTATAGAAAACATGCAACATACGAACTTGACATTAAAAATTTAACCCTATTTTTTTACCATAGTCAAGTGATATGTGGTTCTTGTTACACGCATTCCTCTTCCTCGGAGCATACGGACAAGACTGTGTGGACTTTGTGTTAGAACATGGGACGCTAAAGACGTGGTGGAGCGATTCAACGAATGTGGTTGATTAGAGGAGTCTCGTCTCATATTTTCGAGTCTATTGAATACATTTCGAAGCTTTTAGGTATTCCACGCATGGTTTTAACGTGACGAGCAAAGTGTTGGACGAAGACCAAAGCAAAAGGTACAGACAAGGAATCTTCGAGTTGGGATTCCACCTCCCATGTTCTTACCGCCGGTGTCAGCTTCCCTTTGAACATGATTGCGTTTGTTAATGGACTGATCTATGTTCTGAAAGACGGGCGAGATGTGTTGAATGTTTTCTTGGTGCAGATTTTTCTTGCGAGTTTCGGGGTTTTGAACAGCTTACCCTTTTACGAGGTTGTGAGGAGCGACGGAGGGAGAATGCGTACAAAGACTACAATCATTTCTTTGCTTGTTGTAGGGTTTATGTGTGGGATCTCATCTTCTGTTATGAAGCAAGTAGAGTAGGTGTTAGAAGTATTGTGTTTCTAATGATCATATAATAATATAAAGTTCCATGAAATGAACCTTTTGTGTGTTTTATGAAGCATACATTTTAATTTCCTAGTCAAAAATCCCATGTTCATGGCGCCCAACAGAACTTGTTGGACACCACGATAATGTTTTCGGGTAATGATAAGTTAGGAATTTATATTATTTTATACCCCGTAAAAGTGTGTTTTCGATCGTTATTTACTTAAAATTTCCTCGATATCCTATATTTATGTTCATATTTTTTTTTTACAGATATCGGAGCAAAAAGAATCAAATTCGAGCTATAATGCGCATTTGGGCTACATCCATCACAAGAATGGTTTTGTGGGCTTTTAGATTAATTTATGTCCATCATTGTACTAAAGCCCACAAGAGATTGGAATTGGTGCTTTAAAGAAGTCAAAGAAGAATTGGGACACACGTGTAAGTGGGGAAGATAAGGTCAAAACACCCACTTAGACCAAGATAGGGTGCGAACTTCAAGGGAAGAGATATTCAAAAGATGATCTATGCCAAATAGATTCGACTGTGAGCAAATATTGGACTTAGTGGCTTTTAAGTCGGTTTGGAGTTCTATATAAAGCTAAGCAGCGAATAAGAGAAAGGAAGCTTTTAGACGCGAGCGAAAATAAATAAAGCTTTTTTCCATTCTCTCTTGTAGGTAAAGCGTCAGAGTGGTTTTCGTCACTGCCACACGCATCCATCACTAGTTGGGAACAGATGGTGGAGTGTTTCTTGGGCAAGTACTACCCACTCTCGAGGACTAGCGAGATAAGGAGCGAGCTTGTGAACTTCAAACAAGAAGGAGGCGAGACGTTGAGTGATGCATGGAGTCGATACAAGAGCCTTCTCAGACAATGCCCGAACCACAGCATACCCTTGAGCGTTCAAATGCAGTCGTTCTTCTTGGGACTTAGCACGCAGAACAAGCGCATCATCGACGGAGGATGCAGCACGAACTTTATGGAGCTCGACGATGCGGACGCACTTGCAGCTTCGAGAGGATCGCAGCCTACCCTGCAAGATATACTGAGCAAGATTTGGACCGTGGGTCGGCTGGGGTACATGAGATTAGTAGCTCACTGGAGGCGCAATTTGAAGCTATACACCGGAGACTAGACATGATGCAAGCCAAGAACCCCGAGGAAGTGAAACAAATCCAGTCGAGGCAAAAGAACTTTTACTCGAACACATACGACCCGAGTTGGAGAGGTCATCCTAATTTATCTTATGGCAACTCGCACTATGTGAAGCCTCCAGAAATTCAAAGTCAGCATAGCGCGCCACCACGAAAACAAAAGGCCGATTGGGAGATAGCATTTGAGAAATTAACGGACTATCAAGGCAGTCAGAATCGTAAGACAGACGAACGGCTTAACAAGATAGAGGATACAATGCATAGTCTGGTGACTACAATTGGACATTTAACAAGTTCAATGGCCGAGCGCAAGCCTGGCACACTTCCGAGCGACACCGAAAAGAACCCTCGAGAGTACGCGAATGTCATTGAACTAAGAAGTGGAAAGAAGCTTGAATCTCTCCAAGAGACCAATGAGGTGGAGGAAGCAAAAGATACAGAGGCATACAGAGCGAATTCACGGCCACAAACACTATGGTTCATGGCCTCGAAAAGGACAAGCGGACCGAGAAAGTCGAGGACGGGCAAGATTCACTCTTGGAGGAAAAGAAGGTCAACCCACTCCCACCGATACATCCGACCTCCATATCCAGCGGCTTTACGCAGAGGGAAGAATCATGAAGATTTTGATCGTTTCATTAATATATTTAAAAAACTTGAAGTTAATATCCCTTTTGTTGAGGCTTTGTTGCAGATGCCAAAGTACGCCAAATGCCTGAAGGAGCTACTATTCAAGAGAAATAAGTTAGAAGAATACGGAACGATCGCTCTCACCGAAGAATGTTCAGCCGTATTTTAGAAGAAGCTTCCACCGAAGCTTAAGGATCGAGGGAGTTTCTCTATTCCTTGTTCTATTGGATCTCTTACATTTAATAATGTGTTATGCGATCTTGGTGCGAGTATTAATTTGATGCCATTTTCATTATTTAGGAAATTGGGACTTGGCGAGCCGAAACCCACATCGACTATCCTTCAGCTCGCCGATAGATCTATCACGTATCCACGAGGAAAAATGGAAGACGCATTGGTGAAAGTAGGAGAGCACTACTTCCCGGCTGATTTTATTGTGTTGGATATGGAAGAAGACGATGACCTCCCATTGATACTCGGACGCCCGTTCCTAAACACGGCAAGAGCTATCATTGATTTCGGTAACGGTAAACTTATTTTGCAAGTAGGGGACGAGAAAGTTGAATTCGATGTTTATAAATCTTTGAAACGCCCTACTGATGATTCTTGTTCCTTTATCGATATCTTTGACCCTTGTACTTTTAAGTGTTCTGAGTCTTTCAGGTACAACTTGTCTGGAGAGAATACCAGCAAGCTGAACGACCGCCAGAACACTAAAGCTGATGCTCGACTGGATGCGCCGAACGGGAGCGCGACTAAATCTAACTATAACCTAGTTTCTTTTGTGTTGAATTTTAACAGATGGACGCCGTGGACTAAAAAGAGCAGTGGCTCTAAATCTAACAAGAAGGTGGTCCCACCGAAGAAAAAGAAGAAGCCCCGTCCGAAAGACTACACAGAGGGTAGCATCTACATATGGCGAAAAAAGGAGAACCTTCTACCCAACACAATGATGCAGACACTATCACCAGGAAGAGGAGAACTCAAGGTGTACAACGATCGAGATGTTTGGAAAGAAAACTCGATCAACATAGACTATCCACCGAAATAAGCGGTTTGTGAGTCGAGCTAACGACTATAAAAACAGCGCTTCTTGGGAGGCAACCCAAGGCCTATCGATGCATATATATATTATTTTATATTTACCTGTTTCATTTTTTTCTAATAAAAATTCGCTCTCACGGTGCCGCCTAGTCACGTTTTCTCGCAGGATCATAACCAGTTTGGGGGTTGCTTGTTTACTGCTGATCAACCAAGCCTTCTCATCGACCGACTTAAAATTCAGGGCAGTGTCACTTCAACTCTCTCTTTACTTTTATTGTACACATTGAGGACAATGTGCTATTTAGTTTGGGGGTGGGATGTGACACATGCTAGATTTAATATGCTTACATATTTAGGTATCGATGTGTTTCGGTCTTTTTAGTGGGTATGACTGATGAATGTTGCGATTTGAACGTCATCTGTGGAATCTCCTGTCAATGATGAAAATTATTAAATTTTTACCGTGTCGTGATATGATTCGACGAGTTGAGTGAGATAGTCTTACATGTTGCATTTTCGTGATATTAGCATGATTATTTGGCTACATTGACTGCTTTAGGAGAGTATTGCGTATCATGAAGCACAAACCCAGCTATACATGTGAGTTTTTGAGCCTTCAGAGATGAATTCAGAGCAACTCATTATGCTCGGTGTTTATTCTTGTGTGACACGCATGGACTGAATATTTTCGAACTTGCTCTGTTATGCATGTCAATGGTTACTATGTGGATTTTTATGTACGAAGTGAAAAGGGCACTAGGATTGATTCAGTGGCCTAAATAGTTCCCTACCTTACATATTCACCACTTAGTGAGTCCCTTGAGCCTTATTTGACTTATTTGTTGACTTGGACCCAGATATTTAGCTTGATTGCGTCAATTTAGCCTATACGACCCGTATCAACGTGCTAATTTATCGATATCGTGAATAGTGACTTGTTGGTTGAGAAGGAGCTAATCGTCGATGCATGTTAGTTATGAACTCGTCCTATGATATATATTCTCGTCGTAATATTACGGCGGACTAGAAACCTCTCCATTCGATAAGACGTACAAAAAAAGATAGGAGGGACTGGTCGAAAAAAAAGAAAAAAAAAAGAAAAGAAAAAATAAAGAGCGAAAAAAAAAACGAGCAAGAAGAGCTAGAAAAGGCGAAAGGATGAGTCGAGTGGAAAATAGGCACGGCGTTGAAAGAGCAAAATAAGTGGTGATAAGAGCGATTCGATGATTGACACGTTTGATAATTTTAGCTCACTTTCCTATATGACGCACCTTTCGAAACCCGAGCCCCATTACAACCCTTGATGAAAGACCCTTCGATTCGTGCATGACTTCTACGATGTGACTATGATGTGATATATTTGGAAGCATAGAGTAAATTCTTTTCATGTCGTGAATTGAGCGTTTTTATACAGATCCCTTTGAAAACACCGCGAGCGACGTGAGCGATCCTTGTGAGAGTTGTGGATTGATACGTGGTATAATTCTAGAAATGTCTCTCATGCTATGATAAGATGGCGACCTATTACTTCATGCCTCGTGTCTTGACTAGATCGTTCATTTGTCGATGATTATCTCGACCTTCTACTCTTTTACGTTTTCTGAGATGAAATAGGAGCAATTCATTGATTGATGTTCTATAATCCTAACTTGATTTGGTTTTATTTCGCTTTTATGATCGGGGACGATCGAAACTAGTTTGGGGGTTGTTGATAAGTTAGGAATTTATATTATTTTATACCCCGTAAAAGCGTGTTTTCGATCGTTATTTACTTAAAATTTCCTCGATATCCTATATTTATGTTCATATTTATTTTTTTACAGATATCGGAGCAAAAAGAATCAAATTCGAGCTATAATGCGCATTTGGGCTACATCCATCACAAGAATGGTTTTGTGGGCTTTTAGATTAATTTATGTCCATCATTGTACTAAAGCCCACAAGAGATTGGAATTGGTGCTTTAAAGAAGTCAAAGAAGAATTGGGACACACGTGTAAGTGGGGAAGAAAGGTCAAAACACCCACTTAGACCAAGATAGGGTGCGAACTTCAAGGGAAGAGATATTCAAAAGATGATCTATGCCAAATAGATTCGACTGTGAGCAAATATTGGACTTAGTGGTTTTTAAGTCGGTTTGGAGTTCTATATAAAGCTAAGCAGCGAATAAGAGAAAGGAAGCTTTTAGACGCGAGCGAAAATAAATAAAGCGAGGGCTTCGACGGCTCAAAAGAAAAAGCTCTTGGAGACTGAGCGAATAAGGACATCAGCGAATAAATAATAAGAGACGAACGGCGGCGAAGAAAGAGACGACGCGAACACCGTAACGAGGGGAATTTCTTACCTTTTAATATTTCGATTTCGACAATGTTTTCTTTGGATTTATTGTCGTTTTCGTATAATATGCTAGCGTAATTTCTTTTGTGATTGAGGCCGTGTGAGGCCGAATTATGACTACGTATATACTATTATTATTTTATTTAATCATATTATTTGAGTTACGTATTCTTTGTTTGTGCTTCAATGCGTACGTGTGATTGGCCTCCATGCGTATGATTATTGATTGGTTTATGAGACGGACTAAGTGAGTAGACCGATTAGAACAAAACATTGAATACCACTACGTAAAACCGACCAGAGATGGAATTCGGTTTCGTATGTGTGGTTTCCGAGACCTTAGGCACCGAAAGCGTCTAAACTCGGGGAATTTCACGAAGATCGAATGCACGTATAGGAACTACAGTCATGTAGACATATAGTTGATTGGTTCTCTATTTACGTAGGGTTGCTAGTTACGTGAATAACGGGTAGCAATATATTAGGAAATTCCACCTTGACTTGATTCATGTTGATTAGATAGATGATATTGCATGAAGACGTAGGAATATTTCGTGCCGAGCATGTGTCTTAATCACGTTCGTCGTTAACTGCTCTATCCTCACCTATTTTATCTGCGTTTATTTTATTATTTGTGTTTTAATCTCATTTAATTAAATCATAAAAACTATAAAAATTCCGTTAGTTTAAATTAGAATTAGGAATATTTTCTTAGAATTAATCGAGCTGTCTTCGTGGATCGATACTCGGACTTCGTCTGTTTTACTACTTACACGACCTAGTACACTTGCTAGTGTTTAAGCGTGTCAGGTAATTATTTAAATAAGAAATGACATGAGGGACCACAGGATTTTTACGTGGTTCGGCCCATACAGCTTACTTCGATGGAGCGACAATAGTTTTATTATATCGAGAACATTACAAAGTACAAATTCACGCTCGAGCGTCTTCCTAATCCTTTCAAATGACTCTCTAAATGCAACGAAGTGAAGTATAAAAGTGAAGGTATAGTGCAAAGAGAATCATGGTATAGAATAGACTAAGAAAAGGGTTTTGCTCCGATAGAAGAATGGAGACCGTGCATTTATTTTTGTTTTATTTGCAAGAAAAAAGATGAACATCTACCAAATGGACGCTAAAATCAGTAGTTCTGAAGGGAAAGCTCGAAGAAAATTTATCTGAAATTTTTATTAGCCACTCGATTTCGAACATGGTGATTAGAATCACGTTTTAAGGTTGAATAAAGGCGTTATACGGACTGAAACAAGCACCCAGAACAATGGAATGCATGTATTGACAGTTCGGTTAATGTGAAAAGAGAGCAATTAGCCGCGGACATCATATATTCCCTCTGATTTGAAAACAAGTTATTTTACAACATTTATTTTGTGTTTAAATACAAGTCCTTTTGTTTTTTCCAGTACAAAGATCTTCAACAATTTTACCCCTTATATTAATTAGTAAAGGGTATAACGAAAATTTTACATTTCTTAATACGTGTGCAATCTCCTTTCTTTTTACATCATTGAGAATTTGAGGCCAAAGTTAACTTTGCTAATAATGGGAATGCAGTCATCTCTAAGAATGTAATTCTTGAGATCTCATTATTATTGTTGAATATTCTTGCAAGAAAAATAGAAATAAAAAAGCATACGTAAAAGAAATTAAATGGGGTTGGTGAATCATTTTGCTTTGACGCCAAAAACCCCAGAGACCCAACAAACATGAAGCGAGGAAACCCTATTTAACATGCCACGATTTCTGCCTTAAAGACACACCAATAATATTTTATTTCTTTGCAATCAGATCCTCTCACCATATAAGAACAAAAAAATAAGAGAAAGAGAAAAAAAAAAAATCTGAGCAATGGTGATGAAAAAAAGCAAGGTGTTGATCGTTGGTGGGACTGGATACCTAGGAAAAAGACTGGTAAGGGCAAGCTTAGCACAAGGACATGAGACATACGTTCTTCACAGGCGTGAAGTTGGTGTGGACATAGACAAGATTGAGATGCTCATATCTTTTAAATCTCAAGGCGCAAAACTCGTATATGGTTCTTTCGACGATCATAAAAGTCTTGTAGATGCCGTGAAGCTTGTTGACGTCGTTATTTCAACAATCTCAGGCGTTCACATAAGGAGTCATATGATCATGCTTCAACTAAAGCTTGTCCAAGCCATTAAAGAAGCTGGGAATGTTAAGGTATGTACATATACATTCATATCTAGGGTAAGTTCGACAAAGCATGAGAGTTAGATAAAGAATTAAATATGCTTTCTTTCTTTCTTTTATGGGTAATAGAGATTTCTGCCTTCTGAGTTTGGGACAGACCCAGCAAGAATGAAGAACGCAATGGAGCCTGGAAAAGTACTGTTCGACGACAAAATGACTATAAGAAAAGCCATCGAAGAAGCTAATATTCCATACACTTATGTTTCTGCGAATTGTTTTGCTGGTTATTTCGTGGGAGGGCTTTGTCAATTTGGTAAGATACTTCCTTCGAGGGAGACTGTGATCATACATGGTGACGGCGAAAAAAAAGGTACGTAACAAATATTATTAGATGTCCTTACATATGAATTATATACTATGTTCCAAACTCAAAATTGAGAATGTAAAATTATCGCAGCTATATATGTTGATGAAGATGACATAGCCACCTACACAATTAAAACGATTGATGATCCAAGAACACTCAACAAGACCCTATATTTGCGGCCTCCCAAGAACGTTCTTTCACAGAGGGAAGTTGTCCAGATATGGGAAAAGCTTATAAGGATAGAACTCAATAAGATTATTGTGACAAAGGATGAGTTTTTAGCCCTAAAGAAAGGTATACTCTACATCATTATTCAATGACTAGTGCAGTAAAGCACATGGACGACTGTTGTTATCTAACATAGGCGATGCATTCTCGCCGTCTCCCAGATCACAGTCGCCCATAATTAACATTTTGTACAACCGTCGCCCACGACGAAGTATAGGCGACGCATTCTGTCCCAGAATGCGTCGCCCATGCTCTTATTTATTTAAAATATGTAGCACATGGGCGACGCGTTCTTCTGTAGAATGCGTCGCCCATGATCTTCGTCTGGTTCATGGGCGACGCGTTCTTAGAAGAGTGCGTTGGGCGCAAAATCTTAGATTGCTTTTTTTCCTACGATTCTGTTCCGCGCATCTCATAAATTCCTCAATACCCTTCGCATACTGAACCGTTGTTCGCATACAATTCATCCAACCCCGATCCATTCCAATAGCCTAAACTCTACAAATAAAAATTTACGGGTATTTCACATAATCAAGTACAATCCATCGAACGGCTTTGATAGGGTCCTTATCGCTGCAACCTAACCCATCTTAAACGTTTACTATCGCTTGTAAATGCGTCTTTGAGCTTCTATATTGACAAAACTTCGGCAGCATTTCCCTACAGTTCTCCAAGTAGACGAAAAATATGAAAAGGATATACATCTAATCCATATGTCTACCCGTAGAACATTTAATGGAAATGTAAACCAAGTTTTTCATCAACATCGACAATCAAACACACATTTACATCCTAAAGCGACAGTGAACGTTTAAGAACGGTCCCAAACGAGGACCATTCAAGGTTTTCTCCTAATGAGAAAACCTTGAACGGGTATCTAAGCTTAAATAAAAATTTAAATTCACAAAGACGAAGGCATACAAATCAAATATGAGTTTGAAAACTTACGTATATCTGTCCAAAGCACGAATATCACCCAAAAATCGCCCAAAATCGACAAGATACCCAAATCCTCCGAATTCGACCCAAAACCTACGCATCGCAAAATATAAGCTCAATATCAGACTCAAAATTATGCACGTAATATTCTCTATATCGAATTAAAGAAATATGAAAAATTCAATATTCGACGAATTCAACCAAAATTCCCAAATTCTCCAAACTTCACCCAAAAACAAGGGACTTACTGTGTTTTAGTAGCCCGGAATCGTCGGAAAAGAGTCGTCGTCGCCGGAAAAATTCACCGAGAGGGGAGAGGTCGCGGCCAATTTTTGACCAAAAATTCCAACTTGTCCAAACTTCACCCAAAAACATATTTTCCACAAAGATCAAATTCAATATCAACCTTAAATCAACTATAACACAAGAATAAACTATGAAATCGCACATATCAAGCTCCAAAAACTCGAAAATTTGAAACCTAATATTTCGAAACAAACCCCAAATTCGAACCATTCAAGCCATATATCGCAAAATAGAAAGAGGGAAACTGATAATGGAGTTCTTACCGTGTTCCCCAAGCTTGGATAGGTCGGAAAACATTCGATTTCACCGGAAAATCGCCAAAGCCGCTCGGTTCTTTTCTTTCTTTCGCCTCTGTCGAATTTTGGTGAAGTGAGGAAAAAGACTTTCAATAAACGGGTCATGGGCGACGGTTCTCACGAATTTTTCACATAACTGTCGCCCATGACAAAAAAATTAATTTCGTTTAATAACGCATAGGCGACGGTTTCTAACTTAATAACCGTTGCCTATGAGTAAACAAAAAAGTAAAAATAAAAAGTTAATACTATAGGCGACGGGTTTTCGGTTTGACGAGAAACCGTCGCCTATAGGTCCATAAAAACAAAACTTTTTAAAAAATTAAACAGTTTGGGCGACGCATTGTCTGAGACAACCGTTGCCCAACGTTTATTGAGATCATAGGCGACGGGTTTTGCAAGACAACCGTCACCTATGAGCTCCGAAACTTGAAAAAATAACCAAAATGCCACCGCGTCAATTTTGGGCGACGCGTTTTCGGTACCCGTCGCCCATATATAGTGCCATGGCGTATTTATTCTCTACTAGTTAATGGTTATTACGCCTCGATTTTATCTTCTTCTTCTTTTCTATTGCAGAGCTGAATTACGCCGAAGAAGTGGGATTGAGCCATTATCACGATGTGTTGTATGAAGGGTGCTTGACAAATTTCGAAATAGGAGACGAAGGAGAAGAAGCTTCACAGCTCTATCCTGAGGTTAACTACATTACTGTGGAAGATATTCTCAAAAGATATGTGTAGTGAAAGTTCAACATGGTTGGATCATTCACATATTATGTTTGTCAAATATACATAAACATGTGAATGATCCGTCGCTTGTCTGTTCAACATGGTTGGATCATTCACATATTATGTTTGTCAAATATACATAAACATGGGAATGATCTGTCGCTTGTCTGTTCTTTCTTCTCATGTCCTATTTAATGTTGGGTGAATTCTATATGTATTTATATATCTATATATATATATATAATATATTGATCGTGGCGGGATGTGCTGAAATAGAAGTGAAAGTGAAGGAAATAGGCTCAGGATGCAAAACTGATTTATTTTCAAAGCCAGCATTGTCAATAAAATGATGTTACCCCGCTGAAGATGCCTAAGGAAACAATAACCATCTCGTAATAGGAGCGTCAAATTACCAGGCCAATGACCTTATGTTCTTCGGATTCTCGGATGAATTTTGAATATGGAATATATACTAAATATATTTTGTTGAGAATTTTGAGCTAAACCCCATTGGATGAAAGCTACATGGAGCTCAAACGTTGCAAGGATGAAAGAAATTGAGTTCAGCTTTGAATATTTTTTTGAAGTCTTTTAAACAAAGCTGATCTATCAAGTTTAACCGAGGACATTTGATTTGGCATGCAGTGAGATCTAAGCTAAGATGAAAAGTACAGTTTCACTTATAGAAACGCTTAACACTTTTATAAGAGGATGAATAGTACCGGTACAAGCTGGGAGGCAAGTGGTACATCACTCTTGTGAGGATGATTCGCAAACTCGATTCGAATGAGAGCTTAAAAAGGATGATGCTGCCATGAAGAAGTCGTTGAGATATTAAAAGTAACTTGAGCAACGATGGAAAGAAGTCGCTAGCTGAATTACAGAAAGTGCGCCACTTACTAAGTTGTTCATGTCAATGTTTTCTTGGACGGACTGTTTGAAATAACGTTAGAACGGTTGGTCAGGAAAAACGTGTGAAGCAGTCACACTTAAATCATGTTTTTGTGTGTGCTAGATCATACTTTACTGTGTGTAACTTTTCATAGACTGGGTGGAACACGAGCTTTGTAGAGTGGTGCAAGCTTTGTAAGGAACCGTCGCCCAAATATTATTAAAAAAAATTAAATAGTCATGGGCAACGGTTCCTGCCTTAGAAACCGTCGCCCACGCACAAGCACTCTAACTGTGTATTAGGTTTCAATACTTATACCACATGTTGGTAATAGTAGGCCACTATCCTACCATCGAAAGTTGATAGGGCTAAAATTTTAATGATACGTCATTGGCTCAATGGACGTGCGATCCGTCGAGTTATCAAGGATCATCGCAGTGACGGGCAGAGCCCGTGTCGACCTTTTTTCTAATAAATACATTCCTTCCATGTCTGATTTTCATCAATAAATGGATTGCTACTTTACCGTGGATCTAAACTAAGTCAATTAGTTAAACCACACAATTCTGCTATTTTGTTCCGTTTTTACTTGCGATTCGATTTAATTCGAGTTGGTTCAATCACGATAGATTATAAACCTAAATATACGTGAAATCTGGTATTGGTTGAGCTGTGATCATCAACAACTGCTACAGTGAGCACAAATCAACATGCGATTGAAGCAATGTTGAATCGAGTGGTAGACTAAAGAGAGGATGAGGTCTCCATGATTTGAGGTTAAGAAATTTACGGGTCTAAATGATTTTAGTTTGTGGAGGCTAAAAAAGAAGAATCTACTTGTTAAACAAGGATTGATTGAGGCTCTTAAAGATGAGAAGATGCCTGCTGAGCCGAGTGTTGCTAGGAAACAAATGATTGAGCGTGCGCACAACATGATCATTTTGAGCCTCGGTGATAAGGTTCTCAGGCAGGTTTCTAAGGAACACATTGCAGCTGGTTTGTGGCTAAAATTGGGGAGTTTGTACATGACAAAGTTGGCAAATCGTATGTATATGAAGCAATCACTATATTCATGTCGAATGACAGATAAATCGACATGTTCAACAAATTAATCATAGACCTTAAAAAAATTAAAGTAGAGATAGAAGATGAAGACCAAGCATTACTACTTCTCTGTGCCCTTCCTAGGAGCTATCAATATCTTAAGAAACTCTCTTGTTTACAAGCGAGACACCATCACTTGAGGATGTTCTGTCATGAATTCATTCCAAGCAGCTGAATAACAAAGTGAAGTCAAGCCACTAGCTACAGAAGATAGTCTGAGTGTTAAGAGAAGATGGGAAAAAATGAGGGTAAGAAGGTCAAGAAGGACAGATCAAAATCACGGGTAAGTCCAAGACGAAGATGGAGTGTTATTAATGCATAGAAAAATGACGCATCAAGAGATTTTGTCCTCAGAGAAATAAAAGCCAGCAACCAAAGCTGAAAGACTTAAGAGAGGTCTCAGCTGTCACTGCTGGCTAATGGATTTCGGCTGCTCTTTTCAAATGACAGCAAACAAGTCCTGGCTAGCAAATTTCAGATAGATTGAAGGAGGCAGGGTGTTGCTTGGAAACGATACACCATGCAATATTCGAGGATGT